>JAOXYL010000100.1:19791653-19827426 GCA_028564955.1 Terapon puta | reverse complement strand
TCTTCTTCTTCTTCTTCTTCTTCTTCTTCTTCCTCAAAGATTTCCATGAACAGAATCCACACTGGTAACTTCAAAATGTTTTGTGTATGAATTTGTTAACAGGGACATGGCGCTGCGTGCTTGCGGCTTCATAGTGTTTCGCCGTTTGGCCTGTTGTGTCCCTCCACCAAACAACATCGAGTACCTACTCTTGCAGACCTCTTATGGCGAGCACCACTGGACACCACCCAAAGGTATTTATAACTTTATAACTTCAGAAATGGTGATGAGTTGATGACAGATCCTGACGAGCTCAACTCCACTCATTTAGCTTTAAATGTTCTTTGTGCCTGTCATGTCTAACCTGTTTACCATCAGGTCATGTGGACCCAGGTGAGGACGACCTCACTACAGCACTGAGGGAGACCAAGGAGGAGGCGGGGCTGGGGCCAGAGCACCTGCGGGTGATGGAGGACTTTTTGCAGGAGCTGCACTATGAGGTTCGAGGGAAACCCAAAGACGTGCTGTACTGGCTGGCCGAGCTGAGAGACCCAGAGACAGCGGTGACGTTGTCTGATGAGCACCAGGACTTCCGCTGGGCGTGTCTGGAGGAGGCCTGCGTTCTTGCTGGCTACAAAGAAATGCAGGACACACTGAGGGCAGCACAGAAATACCTGGAGGCTCTGCAGGACAAATAATGATGCTCCATCATGCAGACGGGTGACTGAGGATGATAAATTACTGTAAACTGGTGGATTAGCCTGGTGGAGCACCTAATGCGACAGTGTGTTCACAGTTTATGTGATTGATGGTGTCCGTGTCATACGTAGTGTCTAAATGAATTACACCTTATCACTGTGTGAACCTGGAGGCCTGTTTTATGTTTTAATACTGTTTATGTTCATGGAATTTAAATCAAATGCATTCAGATTAATTGGAACATGTTTTATGTAGCTGGATATTTTTTGGTAAAATGTGAACCATTTAATACAAAGGGAGCTCACATTCATAAAAAATCTGTATCTAATACTGGGGTAAAAAAGAACTTGCCCAAGCAAAAATATGAAGTGGATAAAAAAAATAAGTTGTAAGCAGTCAATGCAGCCACAGGGTGGAGACAAAAACAAGAAATCTGAACATCACAGGCGCTTATTTGCTACCATAGAGAAGAAAATACATTTCCCACCTCAGCATCCAAATAAAAGTCACACATGCCTCACTCTTACTTCTGCAAATGAGTTCCTGTCCGGAGACTAAAAGCCAATAATGGAGATCATTTCATTATGTTGGAAACTGGTCATAAAATTTGAGACTTATTATGCAATGATTCTGGGTGAATGTACACATTATCATAAATGCCCAACAATGAACTTCAGGTAAACAATACTTTTCACGAATGATGCACTAAACTATCTATTTTATGGCACTCAGTGTACTAATGAAACCATTCGCAAACTTTATCAATCACATTGAGAACACTTCACACATCACCAGGTATTATTTCATCGTCATTGACTGATGAGGGTTTAGTAAAGCTTTTCTTCTATGAGAAAGTGATTAAAAACAAGAAATAATGTTTTTATGGGCAGTCTGCATAAACGCTGTTAATAATCTGGGCAACATATCTTTTTTTTTTAATCCAATCAGATATTCCTTGTATTGCTCAACAATCAGAGTTTTGTGAAATCAAATCATACTTTATCAAGCATAAACCTAAAAACCTTCAGGTAGCACGCACACATTTTGTTCAAAATGCTTGTTCTCTTAGAAGCAATTGGTGAAACTCAAGCAGGACTCGACCCTGGTCACCGGTACAGCCACATTGTGCTACACACAGGAACATGTTCAGCTCTGTACATCATGCAGGATTACATTAATAGCCTCTGCTGAAGAGATAGAATAAGGGTAATTAAAGAAACGAATGTGTTCTCCTACTTCCAAAGCCGAGTGGAAAAGCTCACTTCAATTAACTGCTGTTTTCACAGAAACAGTTAAGTGGAAGTCAATCAAAGTGTCTTTCCGCTTTCATGAGGTATTTTCATTATACTATAAAGTCACACTGTACATTAAATAAAAGCTGAAATATTACTTTAAGACCTATTACAGCATCACTGAACCAGTAATTAATTTCATGCCTGGAAGAGCATAAAGGCTCCTCTTCCCGTGATAAAAAGAAAACTAATTGTTCTGCATTGAAACTGCTCCTGTGATGAAACTTTTCTCTGGAACATGGTAATTTATGTGTTGTCTTATTGGAAGGTGTGACATATCCTACACTCTTTATGCATTTAGTGTCATGATGAGCCTTATTTAGGATGCAACAATGGACCATAAAATTGCTTACGTCTGGCCACCTTCATGGGGCAGTTCACCAGAATGATGAAAATTGTGCTCCCTCTCCTTTTGTATTTTGAAATGCTAGTAGCTTGGCTGAATTTTGTCCAGATTCATTCATTTTCTAGGTTTTCGCTTCCAGCTCAATATAGTAGAGGTCAACAGAATTTAGTTTGTAGTGCTCAAGGCATTGAAAAATTAGACTAGAATCATTCAACGGCAACATGACGAGAAATGTCACACTGTCAACAGGTTTCATAGAGACCATTTCTTCAGAAGAAAGTATTCAAATAGAAGCTGTTCACTGTGAGGTACATTACAGTATCACAAGTGAAGGCGGAAATCTCAGATCCAAATATCTCAGCAACCTGGAAGTGATACAAAAACTATATGCATGACAAGATTCTGCTAGAGGAATGTTTTTAACTCATTTTCGTGAACCAGCACTTAGATATATTAAATGTACTACAACACTCCTATAATTTGTGTAGAATGTGGTATTGCCCAGTGGTCAATGGCAAAATAAGGTGTAAACCTTTCAGCAGGCTTAATGACATACTGTTTTATTTTGAATGATTTTCCAATTCAACCACAATAACTGTATGGCTCCATTTGCATATCGGTCCTGATTTAACTCCAAAAACCAATTCGCTGTGCTGCCTGTTTTCCATGACAGGCGGGCTTCGCAACAGATGTCAAAGCTGTTACTGCAAACAAACCCAACAATGCAACTTTATTTTACAATAGAAACTTTATGAGTGACATTTGCATCCTCACAAACACAAAATGATGAAGGGTGGAGCGTGGGCGGGAAATGACACGAAATCAAAGAAACCAACAGGGACAGCATTAACGTCAATAGGTGTGAACACGTGGTGGTGGCGGCACTGTGGACACACACAGGTCAGTCCATCGAGTGTGTGACCGCCCACACTTAACAAAAACAAAACAAAACAAAACAAAAAACACACTTGTGCACACGCATGCACACACACACGCGCACACAGATTAAATGAACTAAATGATTTCATTCAGTCTTTTGTACGTAACAGTGTGTATGGAATAACATCTCAACACCTGCAGTCCCATTTAGTGAGTCCTCTCTTAGGTCGAGTTCTCCCCGTCTCTCGGAGATAACTGTTGGTGGCTCTCTCACCCTCGAAATGCCTCCATAGCTTTTCTCCACCTGCCCTCTGAATAAAATCAAGGCATACATTTCATTAAAAACAAAAAAGAAAGAAAGAGAGGAGGAGGATTTGAAGTTGGAAGAGCTCTAAGCTGATCTCTGAATCGCTATCGTAAGGGCTACACTACACCTAGGCTTCGCTCTTCATAAAAACAATGACGATGACTGATTTCTAAATTCACAACGGGGAAAAAAACAACTAAAGCGATTGTTCGACAGTTTGGCAAACATGCTTGTTTGCTTTCTTGCCGAGGGTCAGGCGAGAGGGTGACGCTGCTCTTGCGCGTGTCTGTTGAGCGTGAAGCCGCGGAGCGTTAGCTTAGCTTAGCACGAAGACTGGAAGCAAACGAATAGCCTGAAAGTCACTGCCAAGATTCAGTCCACCACATCAATCACGGTAAAATTCAACCTGTCCTTTTACCCTTTTCTTTATTCATGTATTATTTGACTAACTGAACAGACGTGATAAAAGATGCTAGTTAATAAGCTTTCCGGGTCTTTATGGGCAGACTTGTGACCTTCAGACAGCGCCGGGTTTCCCCTGTTCCAGTCTGTGCTAAGCTAAGCTAAGCTAAGCTAAGTGGCTGCTGGCTTCATATCAGGGGAAATAGTTTGAAATGTTGGGAAAATGTTGGGAAACACCCTTGTTTTCTTTCTCCTGGGGAGTTTCTCGCAAAGTTGAGAAAACCGAAAACTTTCAGCTGCAAAGTGATGAAGCATATTTTATAGAGTTCATGTGTCAATCTAGTCCATCAACAGACAAACGAAATTTGGTACATTTCTTTACTATAATTTTTCATCCTCTCTATACGGTGATGGATGGGCAAAAGAAAGAAAAGAAAAGAAAAGGAAAGAAAGAAAGAAATGGGCACCACATCAAGAAAAGTTCTGAATCTCTGGCATCCGTCCACTTCCTGACGCGTCTCAACGTCAAATCCGTTAAGAGATCCGGTTCAGGAGTGGCTTTCCCCTCAGCAGAATCCAGTCTCTGTGAGCCTCCGGTGAACAGGGCCGAGAGGAAATGTTTCACTCCTTTGGCTTCACATTAAAATCCAAAAAAGGGCTCTCGTGAGGAGTCTATTCAAACAGCGTTTAATCCACCACATGCATCCATTGCTCCACAGTCTTTAAAATGAACGGTTGTGGCGCTGCACTTGAGTTTCCTTGGCATTAAATCCATCCATTTGAATCAGCATTTTGCACAGCGCTCCATTGCGTTGAAAAAGAAAAAAAAAAAAAAAAAAAGCAACAGATTCAACCATAACCTTAAAACACGGCTCAATCCGTGTGGTTTACTTGTTGTCGTACAAGTGGTAATGATCACTTATGTTCGGCGTGTTTGAAAGTTTAATACTCAGCGGGTGTTTTTTTTTTTTTTCTTCCTTTTTTTCTTTTGAATCAGTCAACTCCTCAGTCAATGCAGGCCCCCAAACCAGCACTAGAACACGGTGCAAACACACTCAATGTTTTCTCAACTGCGCAAAGTCCAAAAGGTCATTTGGGCAAACTCATTCGAGTGACAAAAGTCTCCACTGGCTCCGCCGAGACAGGAACGAGAAAACCCTGACATTTTAGTCAATAGATGGATATTTAATGTAAATATACACCACACACCCACACGCACACACACACACACAAACAGAGATAACAGGCAATCAGCGTCATATTCATTCAAATGCAAATGTGTAGCTAAGCTGCATGTTGATTTTGTCCCTGTCGATAAACAGACTCTGGATGTGATGTAGCACAGTAACAACGTCCAAATTTGACTAGGTTGCGTTGAAGCTTAAGTTGGAGTCACAGCGCAAGAATGTAACATCTTCACATCTATCGCAACATAATGTCAGCATTGTCTTGAGGAGGGTTAATCCCCATAGGTATGTTTTTTTTAAATCTGACTCTAGCCTACCAAGAGGAAAACAACTTAAACCCTAATCAGAACCAACAGCAACACTCAATCACGTGTGAACACACTGGCGGTGGGACCGGAGACTTTCAGCTCACGCTCTGCCCTCTAAAACCACCCAGTGATGCAAACGTAAGAAAAAAGGAGGTGAAGGTGAGGAGCAGTCTGTTTGTTAAGTTTCTTTTTTTTTTTTTTAAATCTCTCTCTCAGTGAAAGTCTATTGAGGCCCTGAGGTTTAAGAGGCAGAGAGAGGTGTAGGAGGCGACGCGAGAAAAGATCTCGACCTTGTTCACCGCCCATCCAAGTGACGTTCCTTCGAGGGTACATGAGGGAGCGGCCGTCGCGGATGCCACTGAGGGCGGGTCCAGGAGGGCGGAGTCGCAGCAGAGCCTGCGAGCTGGAGTTGATTGCATCAAAGTCGAACAGACGGGCGCGAGCGGGGCAGAGATTTTCTGCCACGGGACACGATGATAGGCAGCGGCGGGACAAGCCGGCAGCTCATCGACTGTTTAATGAGCCAAACGGCAGAGTGTCCATTAGGCAGACTGTCTGAGCCAACTCGGGGTAAAAACACAGGGGACGAGTCATGGAGGACAGAATGTCAACCAACTGAACAAAGGGAGTACATAAGAAACAGCATCAAGAAAAAGACACGGTGGATAGAGACAATACAATCTGACATGGACTGACCGGACAAAGAGCTGGCCAGTCCAGTTCAGTCCAGTGGGGTTCAAGTGACCACCACAAGGACAGTTTGTTTTCATCATTTATCAAAAACTAAGTCAATTTTTTTACTTTGCGGAAGCATTATTTCGAACTCATTTGTGTCCTTTTGATCTTTGGGAAGTGACTGCAATACTGGTTTATGTGATAAGAGAGATTTTCTATAATTCAAATAACAATATTAGAACTAACACATGCATGCTTCTGCACAATGTTAATTACAACGGCTTTTAAAAACCAAGCAGCTGTTGCTGCAACCATGAAAGAAGGACCAGAAACATCTTTATGAGACTGCATCTGCATCCAAGACGCAAAACCCACACAACAAAGAAAGTCTCTGGCTGACAAGACCACAGTTAAAAGACCAACAAACTGCCGCAGTCCCGGCTTCTTTGACAGCAAAACGAGTCTAATGGTTTAGCATCGGGTTGATCGACACTACTGAAGACTTGAAGAAACTCTTTGTCGCCATCAGAAAACTTCATGGTTGCAACCAAACAACTGACAGCACAGTGCAAGAGGAGCTGGTTGCATGAAAGCGAACAAAAGTAGGGACTGTGGTGATGGACATGGTCAGGTGGTGGGATGTTTTGCCTTGTCTGTAGCTTGCACATGATTAATCTTACGCTGACTGTACTCTGCAGGAGCCTGCCATCATTTAAATAAGTGCAGAAGAGGACGAACCTCGACCTTCTCAATGGGGACATTAAAAAAAAAAGTAACATAAGATCAAACACTCTGGTGGCGCTCTCAAACAGTGCTGGAATAATAGCAATTCCCACACGCAAAACATCTGATGCCGGACAGAGTGTGTAATTAAGGCAAATGGTGGACACCATATTCTGACTTTGAGCGAACAGTATCAACAAACTTCTGAAAATGTGTGTGACAGCATTTGAACTGTTCTTTAACTAATCATTTGTATTAGTTTTATAAATGATGAAAAGTTTTTGGCAGTAGACCTTTGACCCCCACTGTATGTGCAAACACGCCCACAGATGCACGCACGCACGCTCGCAAACACACACACACAGAAAACGCAACACATAAAAGACGGAGGGTGGGTGAGGGGGAAGTTGGCAGGGAGGAGTCATCATCCAGATCATCATGAGTCTTCGTTGCCAGAGTCATCCTGGTTGTCGTAACGCCTGGTGGACGTCCCGCCGTCCTCGGCGGTGCTGATCCCGCCGGCCTCGCCTACAGACTCCATCTCGCTCTCGTCCTCCTCGTCGTCCTCCTCCTCCATGTCGTCGTCGTAGAGGTCGTCGTAGAGGAGGTCTGAGCTGCTGTCCTGGGAGGGGACCCTGGTCTGGACGCAGTACTCTGCCAGTGTGGTGGGCACCTTAACGCCATCGCGCTCAGCCTCTGCCGCTGTAGACATCACCTGCTTCCTGTGGGGTGAAATCACAGTCGGTTCATTTTTGAGCTGGAAATGAAAGTTTTTGGGGAGTAAGAGATTCTCGCGGGTCGCGGTTGTCTGGTTGAAACTGATCATAGCGCATCACCTGATAATCTCTGCGTACTCCTTGTCCTTGCCTTTGCTGTCCCTCCACTTGCGAAACATGACAGAAGCGTCCACATTGGCCGGGGAGAAGGTGTTGGGCTCATTGAGCAGAGAGATCACACTGAGCAGGATGGTCCTGAGCGGCAGAAAAACACACAGACAGAAAATCAGGACACTCCAACGTCAGATCCTGTCGCTGTACAACAGGGGAGCTTCACACAGTCCTTTTGAAACCGTAGTAAGATTCACCCCAGCCCAGGCAAAGGCGCTAACACACCCCTTTCCCTGCGGCTCAATTACACGCCCAATCCGTTCAGGTTTTCAAACACAGACTCAGCACTTTACCTTCAGCCCTCGACAAAACCAGTCCTGCTGACGTGTTGAATTTTAAAAGAATTCTGAAAGCTTCCCTGCAGTCATGTCTCTTTCTTAAGATGTTACACAAAGAACAAAGGACTGCTAAAAGTCAACTGTTAATTCACACCCTTCTATATTTTACATTTGATTCATACTCTGTCTCTTCATGCTTCATGTTTTTTTTTTGTTTTGTTCTTTTGGTACCTTCCTTCCTTTTATTTTCTTTAAAAATATGTTTTTTTGCCCTGTTACATTTATGAGATAGAGCAGAGTCTAGAAGAATCACATTGGGACTTGTGGACTATGCTGTGTCTGGTTCTTTTGTTTCTCCTTTGTGAAAACAAATAATCCAAAGTTTGAGTTGGTCTTAGTGTTTGATAGTGGTTGCAGAAACTACTGCCAGAATCTCCCAGTCTCTCCTAGCACCAGGTGTATCCAAATAAAGGTAGGCTTTACTGGACCATCATTGATTGCTTGTCCATGTGCATGACTCAGATAAAGTCTGTTTTTGATGAATTATTAAAATGAATGACAGACATGGTCTCTTTTGAAACCTAGACCACAAATACGAAGAATAGCCACAGGAAGTGTTGAGATGTCTGGTCTCTTTTTAACATTTATATTAAAAATGGAATAAATATACTCCTAGCTTTATATTATTGAAAATGACCCTCCTCATCTCCCTTTGCCGAGATTTCCTTTGTTTTGTTGTCAGTTCTTCTTAGATTTCTGTAAAATGCTATGTCTTACATTGCTTTGTATTCTATGTATAGTGGATTTTCTTTATAAATAAAAACTGAAATGCCCATATTGTAGAATGGATGAGTGTATACAAAAGCAGAGATTAAGTGGCAGATGTGTGGAGGTTACCTGACGTTCTGGGTGGGGTTCCACCTTTCAGAGGGAAGCTCCCCGCTCTGAGGGTCATCGACGGGAGGGTGCAGGATGGAGATGCACACATCTCCATTCTGGAAAGACAACAAAATGCACTGTATAACACCTGCCAAATTTTAATCAGTAAATGGTATAAAATAAAGATGGTTCGTGAGAAAGTGTTTACCTCGTAAATGTTGGGATGCCACATCTTGGTGAGGAAGCGGAAGGTTGGTGGGGAGTACGGGTAGTCGACAGGGAACTTGATGTGAGCCTGGGAGGACAAACACAAGAGAGTCAACATCTTCCACAGGCTGACGAGCTAAGCTATGCTTTCAAGTTTAAGTCCCTCTGAGCCTGTGGGCTTCATGCTTGAGGGTGGATAGCGGCTCCAGGGAAAGGTGGGTTGATGTAGTGGAAGTTGGTGTAGCACACTGAAATGTGGAAGTTGTAATAAAACCTCATACATGTGCATCAACAAGGCATCCTCTCTCTAATGAAACCCATTAAGTTCTCCCTTTACTTTATTATTTATCAAACAAAAGATGAGGCAAAACAGCAGCCTTTTGCTGGAGCGCTCAAGTTGCTCACCTTATTTTTTTTACAATTCAGAAAGCAAAAAGGTTAAAAACTTCTTTGGAGTAGACACTGCTAAGACTGGCATGATATGACAAACTGGATTCTGTTCGCTGTTCAAGTCAAACTGAAATGTTGCTTTAAAAAGAAGCTCGTAACAAGTATTCAACCACAAAGCAGCTTCCTGTGCTCTTTTATTTGAAAACAGGTCACAGAAGAGAAATCTATCAAGCTGCCGATATCTCTGTTATCAGATTGTTCAAATGAATTTTAGCTGAGCTTACACATTAGGTGACGTGACAGTTGGTGCTTCACGTTCTGTTTTCTTTCCAAAGTATTGCGCAATTATCTAGGTGAAAGGCTTGTAGCCTTGTGTGTGCGTGTGTGTGTGTGTGTGTGTGTGTGTGTGTGTGTGTGTGGGTAACACCACCCTAGCTCTCACTACTCTGTGGCCACAAAGATAGGACTATCACCACTCCACAACTAGTCGCTACACCAATGCAGCCTTGGAACATTAAAAACACAGACGTCACGACACACTGGCAAAAGTGGCCGGATCAATCAGTTACCACGGTGACACAGAAGCACATCCCAAGACATCTTGTCCCCTGTCCATGTTGTTTAACGAACTGTACCACAGATTAGTTGCATTAGTCAATCTCTTCTGCCAGTCTTCATCAAATTCTGATCGGCTACGCCTTCACCAACATACAACAGTCAGCACATCCCTTTCTGCAGGATAGCAGACTCAACAAGTCAGTATCAGAAGTATATTTATTCATGTAATTACGTAGGCGTCACAGTGGCTCAGGTAAACGTGTGTAGACTTTTTCCTCATCTCAGTGCATTGCTGAAGTATAGAGGAAGTGATGTCATATGTACGGTATAAAACCCTCTGGAGAAAAAAAATTTCAGAACATTTTAAATCTAAAAAATGAAAAACATTTAAGGCTATATCAGGAAAAAAAATATCTGACATGGGCAGACAAATGATAACACGAGGATGACGCTCTCAGCAGTGGTCACCTACAAGAGCAGCCTAAAGCAGAGTCTGCTGTGCATTATCTCCCTGGGGGGTTGGGGGTGGGAGGGGGGTTGGGGAGGTACGGCGTCATCTGCATTGCCCCAGCTTAACTGCGGGCTCTCACTGCACCGCATTTTTCCCCAAGACATCTCACTGAATAAGTAACATGAAAGAAAGGAAGATGAGTCTCGTTGTGCCCTTCTCTCTTACTCTTTCTCTGTGCTGAGGTGCCATTTATATCAGTCTCATGGCTAAAAATAGCCACCCGAAGCACAACCGTCGTACAGCAGTGGGGAGGGGGGGGGGGGGGGGGGGGGGGGGGGGGGGGGGGGGGGGGGGGCTGGACAAGGAGAACGGAGGGACACGGGAGAAAGACTCAAAATCAGAGAAATATAAATGGCTGCCTGGAAGCGCTGCAACACTGTTAGACCAGCAGGGGCGAGCCGGGTCACTGCTGAATTACGGTTCTGTAAAAGTGCAACAACCATTATAATACGACTTTGCTTGTTCTGACACTTTGAGTTCAAACACAGTTGCCGTCAGTGAACTACTTGGCTGTTTTCCAAGTTGCAGCAATCTCCTTTCTATCCTACTTAGGAGGGAAAGTTGCTCAGGAGCGCAGCATAAACACACACATAAAAGCTTCCGCTGCTGAATAGAAGTCAGCTTCATGAATGTTGCCTCTGTAACTATTTTATCTCCATGACTTCACAACCACCCCTCCCCCCTTTTGGAGGATTACAAAGTTTCGTCCCACCTTGAAGTAGCCCCCCTCGTACAGGGTGTTTGGGGGCCCGAAGATGGCCACCTCCCAGTTGTAGAGGTCAGACTCCTCCACCAGAGTGATGCGGAAGCCCTCCACCGGCTGCTCCTGCAGAGACTTCAGCTCCATCATCAGGGCCTTCTGGGAACTGGGGGTCGCCTGGTGGGCCATGTTGATCCCTTTGCTGACACCTGGGATCAAGGAGGAGTGAGAGAGACAGAGAGAGAAGATAATAAACAATGAGCTTCATGATGCTGCCACTCAGATGTCATACGTTTTCACACGCAGCTGACTCGGGCGACCCCCTCAGCTCCGCCTGCACTGACACTGGACTCCTCTCAGACACAACAGAGTTTAAAAAAAAAAAAAAACACCCTGCACAGATCACATCCCTGCAGCCACATGCAGACCCCAAACACTGACAGGATGTGTGGCCTAGCTCAGGTCAGTGGTGTGGATAGGGCCCTTTGATGGTGGTGGGGAGGAGGAGGAGTGAGGGTGGGGGGGCAGCAAAGTTAATAAAAAGTGTTTACCTCTGTCTCCTTGCACTGTATTGTGTGTTCGTGTCGCTACGGCTGCACACGGGAGGGAAAACTCATTGGCTGTCCGTGCTAGCCTGGCTAAGTCCTGGCAGGGAGGCAGTGACAGCAGCAGCGGAGCCTCCTCTGCAGGAGCCTACGGCAGATCCTCGTGCTGCGTTTCCCCGATGCTCTGTGTGTTGACAGCTGACATGGAGCTGGCGTCGGTGGAAGTCACCGTCCCCCGCGGATCATGGTCGGGCTAAAACCGGGGATAAAGACGCCCCCCCTTCTCCCTCCTCCTCCTCCCACCTACACCCCTCTCCCCTCCCGTCCCTCTCCCCTCCTCCGGTGCCGCCGGTTCGGTTCGGGCAGGGCGCTCGGCTGATCTCTCTCCAACCCCCCCCCCTCCGTCTTGTTTGTGTTTGTTTATCTGCTCTCTGGCAGTCTCAACTTCTCCACACGTCAGCTAAACCCCCACCGAGCAACTTGGTCGAGGCGGAGCAGCTGCTCGGCCCCTCGCCGTCCCCCCCCTCCGGCGCAGCGGCGGCGCAGAGACGCAGCGATCGATCCGAGCCCGAGAGTCGCGAAAACGGACGGCGAGTGAGGGGTTTGCACTCGCGAACAACACAGGATTTCATCGATTTTTATTTTCCTTCCCTCGGTGCTTCCGGCTATCAGTGCGCGTGTCTGCAGGACGTAAAGCACGCACGGCGCTGAACGCGACGTGCGCGCGCCCGCCGCCGAGCGAAAATAAGACTTATGAATAATAATAAAAAAAAAACACTGAGACGTTCAGAAACGTGTAAATGTCAGTTTACAGTCGTGTTTATAACCACATAGCCCACTTTGTTCACACTTATATCCCAGATGGCTCCATATTACTTTTCTTTTGTGTTTATTCTCACTGAAGTTGGGCAACATTGTTGTTTGTAACTCTTTTTCAAGTAGGGCCTAAAACAGACAATAAACAGCTGCTGCTTGAGGTCATGCCTGGGGCCATGGCTACTTCAGGAGTGTCATACTACTCAGCTTAGTAAAGACTCTTTATTAATTTCACATCAGCCACTTCCAGACGTCGAATAAGTTGCAAACAGTGTAGATCTATGTTATAATGGGATTTCTTTTCATTGCCCATGTGAGATAATGAAAAAGCTCATCAACAGTTGACATCATTCTGGGATCACTACTCAATCAGTGTCATGACAACGCTGAGTGGATAAGCTGAATAGATTTCCTCATTATCTTTATTGTCTTTGATTACGCCATTTAGTGTCGTTCACTGCTTTTTTAAAAATATAAATACAGGTATGTTAATACTTGATTTCAGGAATTATGGAGTTGAAGATGTTGCCCTGCTGTGTGTCCTTAAATCAGAGATAGGCCCTCTGCGGCCTCCTCACCCTGTTAGTTATGGCCTTTGTAAAAAATAATTATGATGATGATGATGATGATGATGATAATGATAATAGCGATAGTATGTCCACAGAAATTTGCCTCTCTGTAAAGTTGGTTTTAACATTCGTTGAACAAAGGAATAAACTTAGTCAGCCTCAAGTCTTTGAAATCAAATTAAATGTGCACACTGTCTTTAGAGAAGTTGAAATGAACACACCTTTAACTAGGTGAAATTCTATTCTTGAATAGGACACCAATGTTAGTTTGCCCTGCCTGTAAAGTTGTATTAGTTATATTATTATTAACAATCACTTCAATCAGTGGTTTGTGGTTTATTATTTATATATAAGGAATTTGTCCTGCTATGTTGCATGTAAACAAAGTATGTAATAATATATAGGGGCAGTAGTCAGAAGACAGTAGTAGCAAAAATATAAAATAACGATAATATAGATCATATGGAATAGAGATAATATAAAGATAAGAAAGATAAAGAAATTGTAAAAAAAAAAAAAAAGAAAAGATGAAAAATAAAGAAATAAAAATAAAGACAATATGTGGAATATGACTGTATTTTAATTGAAAGAACTTTACTGAAATGTTCAAAGTTCAAAGTGTAAAGAACATCCTCAAGTCAGGTGTGTTGCGAGTGTGAAACGCAGTCACACACCTGAGTCACACAGCTGGTTGCACTGCTGGCACGTTCTGACGTCATGCTCGCGTGGTGACGTCAGACAGGAACCAGTGGAAGGGAAGCTTGACAAATCAAGATGGCGTCCCACGCTGAAGCAGGAAAGAGATCTCAGAATAAATAAAAGTCGCCCGTCACACCAGCTTGTTGACTCGAGTCGTACCTCGACGAGACGTCGTTTGGATTTCGGAGGAGCGGGGAGCAGCAGAACCAGGTGAGAGAGGGCGCAGTGTGTCAGAGAGCCGAGTTTGTTGTCAGGGGCGGTGGCGGCGGCGGAGACAGTCCGTCCTGTTCGGACTCACAACATCACACACAGGCCACCGGAGGAGCTAAGATTGTTAGCATGGACCGCAGCTTTAACCCCAAAACACACTAGACAGAGACTGACGAATGGCGAGTGTCAGTGAATTCAGTTTATTAGACGCATATATTCCGTCAAACCCATGAAATATCGCTGGTTTCTCAGGCAAAGTGTCGCTAAATGCTCGTCGCTGTTAGCGCGAGAGTAACCTAACGTAGTATTAGCTTAGCTCTTTGGCTAATTAACGCTGTCATATCTCAACATAATACCAGCTACTCAGTATGTCATGCTTCAGTCACGAGACATACCTGACAACAACTTTTTTTTTTTAAGATAAACAACTCTGAAAACATGATGAAGCCCAGCTGCTGCACTTTCGTTTTGACTTTAAGTTTTATGCAGACCAGTTTCCCCATAAATTAGGTAATGAAACCATCACATAATGTTGTTGTGGTGGTGGCTCTCTCACACTTGGATTAATAATGCTAGTTTAACTGTAGTCGCTGAAAGTTTTCGAAATAGCCACCGAGAACAACTTGTGGTGGAGTCGAGTGATAGTTGTGTGATGTTATTTCAAAGTACCATAAGTACATTAAGATGTAAACTACTTAGCTAAAAGTAGAAGATCTATCTCAAAATTGTATGATAATATAAGAATTAAAAGCAAGAAACAGTAACGTCGAATGAAAAGTGAATGGAAAAGTAAAAATAGAGAAATATAATTACCATTATGAATTATGATTAATAGCTTTATTGGTAATGATATTGGGAAAATTGTAACAGTTGTTATTGCATGTGATATTTGAAGGAGAGAAGCCTCTTGATCATGTGTGGTCCATTAACACACATGAGCAGCCAGAAAGCATGCAGTCTGTGGTAAAATATTTTAACTTAATTCAGTACGGGGGTTAATGTATGTGTACAGCTCCCATGTTAGTCAAGTACAAGTGATGGATGTGATTTAGGTTGATGTGTCAGAGAGGTCTTTTCTGGTCAATATTTTACAGACCAACCTGTGATATAGTAAGTGTTGTAGTTTCAGTAGGAGGCACTTGATGAAGTAATTTTTCCACTAAGGATAGACTGAAAACAGAGTTTTTATGCCCAGCATCAGGCTTGTAAATCCTTTGATATTAGAGATCAACTGTAATGAACCGTAACAAATCCCATTGACGTCTTTTATGGTCCTTAGTCACCCTTTATTAGTCTGTCCTTTGTGATTTCACAGTAACATAACATACATAGCGTCACATCATTACACCACATAACAATTTTTACTCATAATTGGTTAAACAGTCCATTTGTAAGTGCAAGTGAATATGTGAATGTGAATATGTCTCAGTGAATTAAAGCATCTTTAATGTTGTGTTAAACAATGTCTGAAAACTAGGAAGCAGAGAGAGTGCAAAATAACATTCTATGATTTAATTATCAAGTGTCTATGGGATAATGTGTTAGTAAGTAAGTGTGGGCACCTGCATGTACAGTAGACACAGAGTAGCATGGTCTTTCTGACTCAGTTATGTGACTCTTACTTTGCTCCTGCAAATTCCCCAGAAAATGATCAGCCTCTTTTTGGCTTGTCAGATTTTCATATTTCTTCACCAGCTATTCATTTTCTATGTCTCAGTGGTATTTTGTGCTGGATGGGCAGAGTGCAGTCAGCTTGTGTGAGTTTGTTTTGTAGAAGTGGCTGCCTATGATCTGATATGGGGATTTGTGAGATTGGGATTTAATCAAATGAGCAGGCACAGAAGCAAAGAGCTGCAGAGTTGGGTGTTGACTTAAGTGGGGTATACGGTAGGAGTAAACCGATCATATATCACTGGGCCATTTGATTCATTGGTTGTTTTAAATTGATTCTATTATAGCGTTAAGTACTTTTGACTAACAAATCAGTCCCTTTCAGATGCGTAAGTGGATCCAATTGATCACGTTTTATACTGAATAATAGCCTACATCAGATCAAACCTCTGAGTTCAACAGATGTGAAAACAGTAGTCTCTCTGTCTTGATACCATCAGGCATTGTGGCACGGCATAACCAAATAATGGGATTATGTGATGTGAGATCCAGCAGTGGAATGTACAAAGCCAGTTGGCTAATGAACGACTTTAAGGACGGATTGAACAGAAAGGATAAGATTTACACAATTATTGCTGTCTGCTTTGATTGAAACTGTTTTGTGGAACCTGTGAAAGTCAGACTGTAAATATCAGGGACTACTAGGCGGCAGTAGGGATTGATAACTGAAGGGTGGCTGGGTCAAGTCGAACGCAGGCTGCAGTCCTGTAGCTGAACAGCTTACCTTCTCGGCACTGCCTTGATCACTGAACCCCTAACTGTGCTGTTATATGGCAGCCTGTTTGTATTTTTAAGCTGTGAGCGTAAATGAGAGTAAAATAGTAGTAATAAAGTAATAGTAATATAGTAATTTTTCCTTTGCTGTGCCAGACAAAACATCACTGAAGGCAGGTGGAAGAATGGGAAATCCACTTATTTATTTTTTCACATTAATGCACCCCAGCATGTTAGTTATATGCCTGCAATTATCAACTCTCTTTGTCAATTATGAAACTATGGCACTCCTACTGCTACTTTGTACCTTATGTGTTCATGTCTGATTTCAGAGTTTCTAAATGGCTGCGAGGAAGTCTGGATCAGATGCATTCAACAATGGTGAGGGTCTGTTTTTGATACTTCAGGTTTCGCTGTTTGACTACATTTAACGCTTGGAGTTGCGAGTGTCAGTTTAAAATCTTCCAGTCTCTCTAGTTCGTTGCCATTCCTCTAACTTTGCTTTCCTTTTGGTCTTTTTTTTTTGCATACAGGACCCATTAGCTACCTTGATGACGTTCCCTTCAAGATAAATGATAAGTTCCGCTGCCCGGCCAAAGTTGGGCTGCCAGTTGGTTTCTGCCTGCCAGACTGTGGGTCTTCGCTGGTGGAATCACAGGTACGCTGCACTGAAACACTTTTCTGCAGCATCCTCACAGCAATGCTTAACTGTGCTGACCCACAACAATACGGCGCTGATCATTATGCTCAGTCCTGTGGTGTAGGGCGTTTGATTAGGCCTGATGTAGTGATGCTGAAGACAAGAGAGAAGGCATCATGGAGAGAAGGTTTCTGTCGTGCACCATTGAGTAATTTTTACAGGGCACCTATTTCTGGGAGGTGTAGTCAAGCACTCATAGCATGTGCTTAAATACACCTCCCAGAAATTGGTGCCAGTTTTTCCCAGAAGTTATTTCAGGTGTTGCTAGATGTTTAACAGGCCTACTCAAAAAGTTGTTTGTTATCATTTGCAAATTGCAGCTATCTTAATTTTGTGTTTTATCCAAATGATGTTCTAAAAGTTCTGTCTGTCAAATTGAAATTGAGATATCATGTACCTTGATATTCATTCTCATTTTATCTGTTACTCAATGTGCCATTCTTTGCCCATCGCCCTCATTCTTCCTCTTACTCTGGTCTCAACAGTATGACTTTTCTCTGGAGAGGCGTAGTGTGCGCTGGGGGATCGAATTGGCCGAGGCCAGAGCAGCAGAGGCCAGAGCCGAAGAGGCAGCAGCCAAGCAGGAGGCAGAGAGAAGAGAGTGTTTGGCTCAGGCCCAGGACATTGATAGCGGCGGAGGGAAAAAACCCCTGTCTGCTGCAGAGGATCAAGACCTCCCGCCACCAGCGTTGAACCCCGTCCTGGCGGGGCTGAGCCATAACGCCATCCTCACTCCGCTGCCTGCCCCAAGCCTTGGCCCCAGGAAAGCCCAGCCTAGTACCCCCCAGCTGCACAGCCTCAACCTAGCTGACTTTGAGCGGGAAGAGGACCCTTTCGACAAGCTGGAGCTTAAAACTTTGGACGATAAGGAGGAGCTTCGGAGCATCCTCCAGAGCCAGCCCCAACCTCAAGCTCCTCCTTCTGTATCGCCACCAGAGGTCTCCCAGATAGGGTCACGTGGAAGCAGCCCATCTCCTCCCAGCACCAACACCAGCCTCACAGCCAAACCTGGCTTTACTCATAAACCCAATGGGTTGGTTGCCTTGCTGGACATGGACAAAGTTGGGCATCCTGGGAGAGCAGGGTTCGACACTGATGATCGACCCTGTAACATCCGCTCTCTCACTTTTCCCAAACTCTCCGATTCTGGTGACCCAGAGCCAGTGAGGTACAGTCCAGTCCCTGCACCCACCCCTGCTCCCCGACAGAACCTACCTAACGGCAGCCCGCAGGCCATACACAGGACCCAAGTTATCGTTGCACCTGAGCCACCAAGCCACGTCAAGAGTGGCGCACCAAAACCGGTGAGATTACATAATGCATACCTGATTAGTTTGTATGGGAAACAGTGATGTAGATTAACCAGTGATGGTAAATAAGGAATTGCTGGTACATTTATCAACATTAACTCATGTTCTTACTCTAGGCCAACCAAGGGTCAGGATCTACAGGTCTACCGTGTGGAGGGGCCCTGCTCAGCATGACCCCCAGCGAGCGCCAGTGTGTGGAAACCCTTGTGGGGATGGGCTATTCTTATGAGGGTGTCCTGCGGGCCATGCAGAGACAAGGGCAGAACGTGGAGCAGGTGCGACCCCCTTTCAGAGTGTTCAGAAATCTGGATTCTTAGCATACTCGCTGTCTGACATGTTCATTGTTCATGCAGTTGTGTTCAGTGAAACATCAGTACTGTAAATATAACATTAAACTGAAATAAAGTTGTTGCACAACTGTCTGTTGTCTCAAAAGTTATGGGAATGGATGCGTGCCTGTGATCTGAACAGCTAATGTAACCCATCCACCCGTGGTCGCATGGTTATGGTAGCATAAGGTGATGTGAGATGAAATAAAAGGAAAATATGAGAGTCTCTACAGTTGGTGTCAGATTTAAATTGCATTGGCTGGCTCGAAATGATCGAATATCACTAGACAAATCTAATTTATAAGGCACATGCAGCGTCAAGACGACAATAAATTCATCAGAAGTAACACTAACAACATAATCTTTTATTATTTTCTAAATAAAACGTGAAAATCTCATTTAGTTTTTTGCGTAATTCCCACTTTATGTCTAAGGAACAACGTGGTGTTCAAAGCAGATGCATAATAAACACACTTATTGTTTGTCTAAGGTACTGGACTATATGTTTGTCCATG
Source organism: Terapon puta (assembly GCA_028564955.1). Classification (NCBI taxonomy): domain Eukaryota; kingdom Metazoa; phylum Chordata; class Actinopteri; order Centrarchiformes; family Terapontidae; genus Terapon; species Terapon puta. The sequence goes on along the minus strand of JAOXYL010000100.1, from coordinate 19,808,141 downwards.
GACGACTGTGTGAGCGGGGCTTCGATGCGAGTGCAGTGGAGGAATGTTTAGAGATGTACCAGTGTTCAGAGGAAAAGGTTTGTACAATTTGCCCTCAGGTAACTGTACATCTCTAGAACCTGCATGGTGTCCGTCAGTTCATTGAATGCTTCACAGTCTTTAAGCCCATCTTTAATTTAGCTGTAATAAATAATAGCTGTAATAGTTTTATTTTTCTATCCTTCCTAGGCCTTGCAGTTCCTTGAATTAATGTCAAGATTTGGCGAGATGGGATTTGAGCGGGACACCATCAAAGAAGTGCTGCTAGTCCACAACAATGATCAGGACAAGGCTCTAGAGGACCTGATGGCTCGGGCTGCGGCTAGCTGAGCCAAGCTAACCAGCCACCCAAAGCCCGGCCCAGGGCTAGCCTCCCGCTACGACCCAACACAGCCCCTTTCCTTCTGCCTACCCTCACACCATGCCCTGCCCCCGCCTTGGCTGTGGAAGGGACAGCTGGGAGACAGTTGTATTTCTCTCTGTGCTAAAACGTATTGTGTCTCAGCACTTCTTAAAGACTGCGTGCCTAGAGTGGAGGGGGTCAAAGTGTAACAGTGCTTCATGGTGGTGTTTTTTTTCCCCCTATAAATCCTGGGGTTAGTTTCCGGGATTTGTTTCTGCTAGGGTATCTGAGAATGGGAAGAATGTCTGAGCTGGAAAAGGAGAAACTGGGAGAATTGGACCATGGCATTTTGATGCCGTTAAGATTTGCTTCCACTTGGAAGTGTTTATCTGACTGCAGGCAAGCTGTGGGACCGAATGAGGAGCTGATGACAGGTCCTGAGCGCATTATAGAAAGACCAGTTTGAAACTCCCTGAGCAACAACTAAGCTACCATCTTCCACTGCTCAGTGCAGACCTAGTAAACGGTGGAGGGATCAGGGGCCTTGAGAAGGCTCTCTTCAAACTGAACCAATTAACAAGAAAAGGCAAAAAAAAAATGCCAGACAGACAACTGACTCTCAAGAAGTGCCCTCTCTGCTCTGGTGCCCTGCACCTAGTTCTGTTGTGCTTTGTTCGTTCATTCATGGCTGTTTATTTTCAGTTCATTTGGGCACTTTTTCATGTCAGTTCAAAGATTCCATTTCTTTGCTTTCTGTTTTAGGAACTGCATATTAGATCCTTAGTCTTTTTATTAAGAACATAAGAGATGCTGCCCCAGTATGCTCTTTGGCCTGCACTGGAACGGCCTGTTAAAGGAGTGGGGAGAAACGGGGAAAGTTCCTCTGTAGGGGAAAATAAGAAATGTCCCTTAACCCACTGGCACTGATGTGTCACATACTGCACAGGCACAAACACGTTTCATAACTATCGACTTATTTAAAATAGTACACTGATAACTTTCATTTAAAAATAAAGAGTTTGATATGATAATGTAAGATATGTTGTCTCATACAAGTGACACTTTTTACTGTCATGGACTTCTGTTTTCAGACTGGAAAAGAGTGAGTGGTTTAAAAAAAAAAGAAACAATGTAAGTGAGGGTTGTTTTTTGCAGCCACATCACAGTGCAATAGAGACATTTCATATTGTGTGATTGTTGATTGGCACTTTGAGCCTCAAGCAATTGTTGGGAGATAAGGAACGATCGTCAAAGCTTGCTGGAAATTTGGATGTAACCATAAAGAAGTTTTATTTCATTGATTTATATCATTTATTCTCTGTTAGATTTCATGCCGGAAAATCTAATCAAACATGACTTGGTTTGTTGACTTGCCCCCTTTCTTCTGTAACATAAAATGATTGTTCATCTTTTTAGGTTTGTTGGTATCTCCATATCTTACATGGAAAGTTTAACAAAAGGTCTAGCCTCCAGGTGTGGAAATCTTTCTCCCAGGTGTTGATTGGATATCATTTATTTAATTTTACAGTGTGTAACAAAGGACTTCTTGAGTTCCATGCTACATATGTCTAAAAAGCATGTCTGCTCAGTTGCACTGAGGGCAAAGGTGGCATAAACTCCCATAATCTTGAGCTCTTGTGTATAGACGGCGACTGTGAGAGTCATGGTAACAGATTAAGGGCTTAAAGTTCGCAAAATGTGACTGAAAACTGGTACTGTGCTTGAGGCAGGGCCAGTGTCTTTTGACTATTGTGGAACAAATGATGAACCACCAATCTGTTTTAGAAGAACCCCAAATCAAGTATATTAATAGTGCAGTTTATTGCCAATACAGAGGTAATGTTTACTTTTTTAATTGGAAATACTCACAACCAAGTGTCAGCAGAATATACACTACCACCCAAACCAATAGGATGAGCACATGATTGCAGTAAATAAATCTAAACAAACTTCCAAGCATCTTTAAAAACCAACATCTCAGTGTGTAATTAATATCATCATTTTTTTTTTGTCAGGACAATGCCCAGTGCAGGCAAATAACATGACATGAACTCAGTGTCATGGACTAGTATCCCTGTGTAAGTGGGCTTTTTGTTTGATCAACAAATAAGTGTTTTCACCTAGTTCTGTTTTTGATTGCCTTCCTTCTTGATTTACTGTGACAAAGAAGAAAGGTACACTTAATTCACAGACAGACACATAAGTGGTATTATCGTCGCCTTACATAACTCAAGTGTGGTTTCTTTAATCATACACAAAGCAGGCTGATGTCGACTTTCCTCTCTGACAGCCTCACAAGTTGCAGTGAATACAGTATAGCAGGTTCTGGACTTCCTCAGCGTCTCGTCCCATTTCTGTTACGATCTAGGGATGAAATGCAACTAAGTTCTCATTATTTAGGGCATCACGTGTAAGGGTTTATATATCGGATCCACTTCTAAGTCACATGGGGCACTAATGAATCTAATGAAGATTGAAACATCTTACTGGTGTAATAAATAGGTGGGCAGGTTGAGCGTTCCTCCCCAGTACTCCTGAAATGTGATTTGCAAATGTTCAATTTCCTCTTGAATGATTTGGAAAATCTACTAGATTAAATGTGCACATCTTTTCAGTGGTGAGACTGTTGATGGTTGCCAGTATTGCTTTTTGAGCTCCACGTGACATGGTTCTATTCTCTCAAGTGATGGTCACAATAGATGAGATGTTTTCACGTAAAGCAGTGAACAAGTACAGCTCCACTGCTCCTTGTTGGCTCTCGTCTACAGCAAATGTATTATTTATTGTCTCTGTTCAGTTGACAAGACAGCAACAATACAGATAATTGTCTGTCCACGTATTGTCAGTGGCAACTGGAAACATCCAACAGTGTGGTCTCGTCAGCAGAAAAAAAGATGGTTATGCATCAGAGGCCTACCTCAACTCACGCAGGTTAATAAACAGGTTATTATGAAGATGTATGAGGTCTGATAATGGATCAAAGTTAATAACATTGTGTCCAGTTGTCGGTGTGATTTCAGATTTTATTGCCAACCCTGTCTTTGTGCTTTGTGGAAGTAATGGCCAACTTCAGTAAAAATCTGGTTAGCCAACTCTCTGGAGAAAACAGACTTTCAAGATGAATGATTTCTTCCTGAGCATTTAGAGAATATCCAGGTGGGCATGACAATAGAAGAGCAGATTGAAGAATAGAACATCATGTGCAATAACAGTTATACCAGGGGACAAATAACAGACATGTAAGGAATATCAGGGATTTTGTGAATCTTAAAAGAAAACTACATTTTAAGAGATATTTTGAGAGATTAAAATTTGATTGTAAGTATATATTGCCTTAAAACCTATTTAAAAATAAGCCGAGGTAGTATTACTTTTGTCTATATGATAAAATAATACAATTGCAGCATAAAATGGCACAATCAGCTGTGTCATTGAACAAAATAACATGTTCTAACAGAGACAGACACGTTGATAACACTCCTCTGATGAATGGACTCACGCAGCTGACGTGAGCGAGTACGCACGGCGGTCGCGCGCACGTACGACCTTGTTTTTGTTGATGTTTAATTTGAGTGCGGCTGCGCGCTGCTCAATGCTTTGGACGTTGCTGACGCCACCTGGCCAAGAGAGAGAGAGAGAAGAGAGAGTTCACCCTCTGTCAGCAAGTGGAGACTGTGGCCAAGCTGAAGAGGTGACACAGCCCCGGCTGCTGCATCATTTTGGGAGCCGCGGAGGACAACGAACGGCGGTGACTGAGCCACGGTGTTAGCCAGCGACGAGGCGACCTGTCCCGTATGTGATCGTCCTCCCTCGTCGTCGGACGCCGCCAGCGAGGGCCGAGGAACAAAACCAGCATATACGCCATTATATGATCCATTGTCCAGCGTCGCTTTTACCCTCCATGTGGGTGAGGGAGCTGTGTGTATCCGATTATGGCGAGAAAAACAGTTAGCAGGAAAAGGAAGGCAGGAGAGCCCAAGGACCAACAACAGGTAGGCGGAAACATTAGCAGGAAGCTAGTACGCCTTAGCATGCTAACTAGCACCGGGCTAACTAGCCGACACAAGCTGTTTCACGGGCAAATATTGATGTCATTTCAACACATATGCCACTGAAATATACCATACACTGTGCCTGACCAAACATACACAAATTAATGACAGTTATGGTGTTTTTTAATTGAAACGTTACTACAGGACTGTTTCTGTTTGAAAGTCAGTACCGGCTAATATTAGCACAGTGTTAGCCAACGGTAGTCCGTTATGTGTATGTCAGCTACATTAACGTTGACCAAATGGACGGACACCTCATTTCTTTATGGCTGCTGTTTAACTTCAAACACCGTCAAACAACAGTGTCGTGGGTAGATTACTCTGACACAGTCTTGCTCGGCTGGGATCATCAGCTGTCACCCTGAAATCACACCCAGAATAATGGTAATTATCACGGAAAACTGAATTACCACTTAAAGGAGTTATTTAAATAGTAGCTAACTGACTTGCACACAGGCCGGTAGATATGCTGCAACGATGCTATTTGTACTGGAGATGTTGCTGCACAGCTACAGATACCACAACATTATGTTTTGACTTTTGAACCAGAAGCAGTGTCACAGGTTTTGTGGCAGCAGTACAATCAGACCATATCAGTGTCACTTGAGCTGGTCTATTAAACACTCACACTGGACAAAATTTAAAAATAGACAACGAGAAACTTAAACCGCAGATGACACTACAGATCCATTTTGAGATTCAGGGAATGTAAATGTCTTTTTCTGTTTCCCCTCTGTCTCAGCGCTGTCACACAACATATCGTCACCCTATACATTTTCGTCATTTTTTTTGGATGAAGATTAGTTTTTTTGCTTCAATCATCTCTTGCATAATGCTGACCATCTCTGGTTTGGGTTTTCCCAAAAGCTTAAAAAAATGCCTTGACGATATTAGACTAATAATAATCAGAAATGAAATAAAGAGAAATGTCATTGATTTAAAAAAAAAAAAAAAAATTATAAAGTTAGTACTGGTAGTTTTTGAATGAGCAATCAACAGAGTTAGAAAAAAACATACAGGTGTTAGATGTCATATACAACAATGATTAGCAATCAGTGAATTGCTCTCTAAGATAGGAGCACTGCTTGTGGACACCTGAATTTTTGACAATGCGCAGTCAGTATTGTTTGAGCAGCTATAACATGAATGATAAGTTGTTCATCTGATGATGTCCCCGTTTGATTACACTTTATGTGAGTGTTACCCAGATAATGTTATTTTACCATTTTGTCAAATCGCAATTACTTTGCAATAATAGTGCATTCGATTTTCTTGTGTATTTCAAAAAGACAAAAGGAAAAATGCGACCAACCCCATAAAATAATTTTATAAAGCTTTGCTGTGAACAGAAGCAGGCCATTGTGAGGTGTGACTCATACTTCATTTATTAATATGTCTTTAAAAACCTTAGCAACAAGCCACACACAGCTGCACATGTGAAATATACAGACAAAAAAAACAAAAATAAAAGTGTGACTCTGCTTTCATGTGTTTGGCAGTGAGTGAATGATATATTGTTGTGTTCCTGACCAACAATGATGTTATCGGTAGGTCTTACGAGCTTTACTGGCTACCAGTGAAAACCAGTGATTGTTGTCTGCTCCTCCATTATAGACAGTCAGTACTACCTGAGCAGGATGTTATATTGTAGGTGGTGGTGTGTGTTTGTGTCTGCTGTAATGCTGTAATATCTCCATCAGGAGTTTCAGATATGTGTCCACAGGCCTCCATGGATGGCTGAGCACAAGCAGTTTGTGACACTCAAATGGAGATTAGGAAAGCTGAAACAGAAAAGGATGATGTTCAGTTAGATCATGTTATTTTGAGACTTTAATTATATGATAAATTAATACAATTGTGGGCTAACTTCTCCACACTGGTTTTACTGGTAACATTTAAGATTTGTTAGAAGTCACATGCCTTTCCCACAGAAAATCTTCAGGCACTTGACCTTACTTTTCCTCATTTCCTTCAGCTGGGCTGGTGTCAGGCACCACACAAGAGGAGCCGTGTTTCTTGTTCATCACGTCATGCCCAGCAGTGGTGGTGCAGTCGGCGCTCAGTGGTATGTGCCCTCCGGGGGCGGGAGTTCAGACCTCAGCAGCAGCATGAGCTGCGGCTCCAGCGGAGTCTGCGAGGCTTTGCAGCCGGCAGGCTTCCTGGAATCCTCAAGGAGAGGGAGTTCTCTCTGGGGCGACTCAACAAGGTGTTTGCCTCGCAGTGGCTCAACCACAGACAGGTGGTGTGTGGGACCAAGTGCAACACGGTAAGATGTCATTTGGTTAATAACCTATATTTACTGCTCAGATGTTTGGTGTTAATTGAGAGCGCTATCACTCAGTCAATAAGATTACATATGTTCAGATAATGTGATTATGACCTACTGATTTGATTTTTGCCTCAAGTGAATGAGTTTAATTTTAATTGTCTTCAGATCTAGATCATGAGTGAGGTGGAGATTTGGAGATTGAGGATAAGATCATCAGGCAGAGTAATGCAGCACCTCCGCTTTAGCATTGTTGTATCTTCAAGAATGTCTATCAGTATTTATTTTCTTTATAAAGTGTCGGCCATCCAATAGGTTTCCACATTCAAAGCTGATTTGTTTTTATTGTTTTGAATAATAAACCCAGACAGACAGTAATCATTGACTACTAATAATTTCCATAAATCATTCAGAGAGAGTGAGTGTCAGCATGTGTACACTCAGGATTTTCCCCTTCTTCTGGGCCTGGAGGGCTAATCAAACATCTTCCTGTCTTTTTACCTTCAGCTTTTTGTAGCCGATGTCCTGACAGGGCAGATAACACGCATTCCCATGCTGAAGGACAGAGAGTGTGGCGTTGGAGGGTCTGGGATGGTGGGTACAGTGGTGGCGGGGCGGCATTTCCACTCCACGGGGGGTTCTCGTTCCCGGCTGGACCAGCAGGGCTGTGGGATTCACGCAATTGAACTCAACCCCTCCAGAACACTGCTAGCCACCGGAGGAGACAACCCCAATAGTCTGGCCATCTACCAGCTGCCCACACTGGACCCTGTTTGTGTTGGAGATGTAAGTGGTTTGGATCCGTGTGTGCTGGTCCTTTTTGATTCTTTCAAACTTTATTGAACTGTCCATGTGCCTGCCACAGTGTTTTACTTATCCACAGAGGGTTTGTCATTGAATGCTTAATTTTTTACCACTCCACCGCTATTGTTGAAATACTTTCTAATGTATATCTTCAGTCAATTTGTGAGTGATATGTTTTTTGTAAATTGGGTAATATTTAGGTTGTTTTTGACCCCAGCAGTGGAGGACCTCTGGAGATGGTAAAGTTGGTTGTTCCAGAAGTGAAAAATCTCTACAACTATTGAAATGCTGACCAGATTTTTTTTTTATCCTCAGAGGTTTAGTGCTCAGATCTCTTAACTTTGGCCACAGACTGATTTGGTCAGTGATTGAAGAATGCCTGCTGTTGTATACAATGATGACTGTTTCACTAGGTTGAAAAACAACTGACCAATCAAAGCTGAATGTCCTGACTAGTGATAAGAAAACTGATGACAGAAAAGGGCACGGGTGTGGATGATGAATGCAGCTTTTCAATTTGTTGTACATAAGGTCTTGCTGTAAATAATTCTTCATTGTGGAAAAACTAAAGGGACCTTGTCTGTTTTGAACCTTCCTGTGTTTAGTGAAAATTGCCCTGACACCTCCCAACTTGAAACTCTCATGGAAGCGAGAGGCTAGTTGTTTTGATCCTAATTGCTACCCTTTTGTTTTTTCAGGAGGGTCATAATGACTGGATCTTCTCCATTGCATGGATCAGTGACAACATGGCTGTCTCTGGTAAGTTGTCAGTATAAGCTGATCTATATGATTGAAACACTGCTGTGTTAGCATTGGTTAGTGAGAAGGACATGCATGTGCAAGTCCTCAAAACTTCATTTCGTACACTGATGACAGTTGTCCTTTATTTATGGCTGTTGAATTTGGTCATTAGAAATATAAATATCCAAAGCAGTAATGTAGTTCTAATATGTCTTGTGTTGAAATTTCCAGGGTCCAGAGACGGCTCCATGGGGCTGTGGGAGGTGACAGAGGAAGTAATGAGCCAGGCAGAGCGCAGTCAGAATGAGGAGTCAGTACCCTCCTACGCACACATCTCCCACCGTGCCCTCAAGGACATCCCAAAGGAGTACACCAACCCATACAACTGTAAAGTCCGTGCTCTGGCCTTCAACAACAACCATAAAGTATGCATCACCCTGACATAGCTGTTTGGAAACTGTGCAATTGTGTTGTCAGTGAACTGTTTCTTACAGGTTAATTCACAGAGTGTGAGTTTTCAGGGAAAATGGGAAATGAGAAAGACCTTTGAGCTTGATGTCATTTTATAATGATGAATATTCGTAGGGGTTAAGTATTAATTGACTGTTGTCAGTAGATCAGTGTAGCCCATTTTTCTTTCAGTGTATGATATAGGGATTTGCTGTTATAGGTGGGTTGAGGGTTGTTTTGACTAGTAACAGATTCATAATACTCACTTCCACTTAGTCAAAATCTAGCAAATACACTTCCTCCATTTACCGCTTGAGCTGTGAGCTGATTGTACCAAGTTAAGCAAACATGTAAACACCTGGCTGAGCTAGCAAGAGATGGAAGATATGTAGTTACTTTATGCCAAATTTGAGAAGAAAAGCACTCAAGTGGTCCATCAAAGGAAAAACTGGATCCACGCACATCGGCTTCCGCCATTTATGTTATTTTTCCCCTTCCAGGAACTGGGTGCTGTGTCTTTGGATGGCTATTTCCACCTCTGGAAAGCCGAGCACAACTTGTGCAAGGTAAAGCACGTTACATGGTTTGACCTGTAATCATTATGTAATGTATTTCAGTGTTGACAGCCCAAATCTTACTTGGTTCCCATCCCCTCTAGATACTGTCTACCAAGCTGCCTCACTGCAAAGAGAACGTGTGTCTGGCATATGGACAGGACTGGTCGGTGTACGCTGTGGGTTCTCAGGCCCATGTGTCCTTCCTGGACCCCCGACAGCCTACACACAGCATCAAGTCCGTCAATTCCAGAGAGAGAGGAAGTGGTAGGTGATCTGTCAACCTCCACAGACAGCAGTTGCCCCCCTAAACTACTTCATGGAGATGTTTGCATGTTAAATGCTTTTCCCACAGTTGGCTGCAACAAATTTGTCACAAACAAGCAGGGAGGGTTCTTGTTTACTTCTAAGTTGCTTTGCATTGAAGCTGTTTATATCTGTGCAGGTATTCGCTCAGTAAGTTTCTACGAGCACATCGTGACAGTGGGTACTGGCCAAGGTTCTCTACTCTTTTATGACATCCGGGCACAGAGGTTCCTGGAGAACCCATTGAATCCAGCTGGGGGGTACCGGAAGTGCCCAGGAGATGGCATCCTCAAGCTCACGACAGGGAAAGGCTGGCTGGTACAAATTTTTTTGTTCATTTTTTGTTCCCCAAAGATGACCTATGAAACTGGAGTTGGCTTGGTTATAAATCACTCACAACTTCCTCCTTTTCTTCTCTGCTCACCCATAACCTTCCCCTCTCTCTTGTTTTACTTTCAGAATCACGATGAGACGTGGAGGAGTTACTTCTCAGACATTCATTCCTTCCCCAACGCCGTGTACACCCACTGCTACGACGACTCTGGCACCAAGCTGTTCGTGGCAGGTGGGCCCCTCTGTTCCGGCCTGCACGGCAACTACGCCGGACTGTGGAGCTAGCCTCTTCATCGGCTCCGTCGCTCCCATCACTACGTCCTCGTCCAGATTTTTACTCAACCAGTCCCTCCACCCCTCTCTCTCTCAAGTCTTTTGGTGTCAGCGGTGTCCCCCTTGCTCATTGAATTGTCACTCACTTTTGCTCACATGTGGACTCAGGAGCATGATCTTGCCCCCACCGTATCACTGCTTTGAATATTGTTGTTGTGTCTCTTTCTGTCCACCATTACACTGTCCCTTCTCCTCCAGTTATTGCTTAGCTCCTTCCACCTTATAGCTACTCCTTTTGTTTTGTTTGTTTTTTAATATGGAAATGTACAAACAATTAACTAGTTATTTTCAAGAGCTGCAAAGTCTGCCACTGAGGAACTCAGAATGAGGTTTGAGAAACATTAAGAATAAAGTAAAACATGGTCTCACTGTTAAAAACATTTACATCCAACTCACAGGGATTAGGTTGTGGTCTTTTGCTGGCTAGTTTTTGTAAGTAAGGATAGTGTTTACTGCTGCTTCCTCCGTGTTAAATGACGACAACTTTGTGGAAAAAAAACTGGATTTTTTTCCTCCCAAAAAAAGTTCCTTTTCATTCTCTCACTGAAATGGACGGCAATAAAAAGAGAGGGAGGGGGAGAGAAGAAGAAGGACTCGAGAGACAATAGACTTTGAAGGACTGAACCGGACTGCAGTTTGACGTTTGATAGAGAATTTTATTGGTTGGAACAGCCCGTCCTGTCCCACAACAATCACAAAGAACTTCTCTCTTCTCGTGTTGGAAGTAAAACGAAGAGGCCAATCAGAAATGGGACTTTGTGTTCATATTTTTCTCACTGAGATGATGTAAAGGAGAAGCATTAAGATTGCTCAATGCAGTGTTGTTGTTCTGCTATGAATTAATCCAGACAAATGCGTATTTTATTTTTTTGACTCTGTGTGATTTGACAGGCATACCCCTGCTGATATTTCTAATTTGCTTTGTGTCTATTTATTTTCCTGTTTCTCTGCCACCTTTATTGGACTTGTTAGGGGTGTTTGTATCTGCTTCTTTTGAAGGATATATAGAGTCTTTTGCCCTTCGCTTCAGGTCCTGTCCTCTTTGACCAGAATGCTTTCAGCAGATTTGTTCACTGGAGGTGCTCAAATCCTCATCTGTAGCCTTTCTGGCATTACTAGAAAATGCACCCTAAGATTTAAAGTTTTGGTAGCAAGCTTGGCATTATCAAATGTGATGATCCATTGATAGAGGAGTCTTTAATTACTGGATTGAATTCTGTGATTCTGGTACTCCTCCACTCAAACTGGGGAGAAGATCAATGGTACCACTAAGATCTTCTCAACTACCTTGCAAGATGGACATAAAGAGAAACAAAAGAAATTTTTGGACTCTACCCAGGAGTTAAGATGCTGCAGGCACATACATTTGTTGTCACTGTTGTAAATCTTTCATTTTCTTTTTTTCTTTTTCTTTTTTTGTACCAAGGAGTGAGTGATTCTACTCTTTTTTCTTGTTTGGTAGAGGCAGGGGAGGCTTGAGTTACTTTTTTTTTGCCTCCCTCAAGTCTTTCTGTGAAAGACTGCCACAGGCGATCAGTTTTCCTTTTCTACATGGAACTTTTCTCCAGTTTTCATGATAATGACCGATTGAAAAGAAAAACCCCAAATGATGACGACAAATTGAACAAATAACCAACACTTTTAAAGTGTATTTTATATATAAATGTGTATATGTATGTGTAAAATACATAGGGACAATTGCATACATTTTTATGTATATGTCTGAGGAAGTGTGTGGATTGATCTGTCTACTTGGTGATGCCCTGTTTTTTTATACATGCCTCATGAATGTTTTTACAAATGACTGAATCTGAGGATATTGTAAGATACAAACATCTGAAAAAACAAGCTATTAAATCTTTAAAAGAGTAAATAATAAAAATAAAATGTATATTGATGTAATGCTTCTTTTTTTAATTATGTGTTATATTGATAAGACTTACTCATCCACTGCTACTTCAGATTTGTCAGTACTTGTTTGCGGCCCCTGTGGTGGCTCTCGGGCACGAACGTCTCTAGATCAGAAAGTGATCCAGTTGAGTACATCTTCTGTACGCACAATAGAAGAAAACAGTATTTGGATATTACAGTGCAAGTTGGCTCCCAGGGTCCCGGTGTGTCAGAGAGCACTGAAGGTGAACATGTTGGCGAGTGGAGCGGAGCATCCACCGCGGCAGCGCACGTCACGTGACCACCTTGTCTGCTGCTGGCCGACTGAAGCGTGTTAGCAGGTAACAAAAACACACAATTATCACGTTTTTTGGCTTCTTTCTCTCTATTTCAGCGCCTTTAAATCACAGCCCTCGGGGCCTTTTCGCCGATATTACTGGCGACCGCTCTCGCCGTGTCTCTCACATCGGGCTGCGAGGGATGTCTTTGGTTATTTTTTTCTGTTGTCTTGTTTCCCGGCGAGCAAATGTCGGGATGGGATTGTGCTCCGCTGCGAGGCCTTTCTCTTTACATTCGGTCCATGTATGTTGTCAGTCGGGCAGCCTCTTGTTTGTTACACGTAAAGCCCGGTTTGACCGCAGCCATCGTTAGATAACTGTGCGGAACTATAAATACGTTTTAAGACCTCGGAGAGCCGGTTGGACGGCCGCTGGTCGACAACTCGGGCCAGATTTAGTTAGCATCGCCAGCTAGCCTCATCCCCGCTGCTCTCAGTTTGGCGTTAGCATTCCGTGAGCTAACCTGAGCCCGTACTAGTGAGGACAAAGGGACTCCAGCACCAGCAGCACCCAGTCGGTCAGTGTGGAGCCGGGAAACGACTCTACGACAGTCTTGTGTGTTTGTTTGTTTGTGCGAGATGTGGCGTTACATTCGGCCGTTACCGAACAGCTCCAATTGTAGAAATAAGTAACCTTAGCAACGGCGGGCTAACTTTAGCCTCGCTCCAAAACAACGCTCCGCTCGATTAATTACCAAAATAAAATGTGTCTCATTGTCAGACAGTCAGCTGAAAACAAGCGGATCTCAGCATACACAAAAATTGGCATGTACACATGAGTTCTCCAACGTTTTGCTCTAGTAAATGCGATGTGGAGTTACTGAAACATTGTTTTGTTTTTGTTTCTGTCCGTCGACTCTCGCGTTTGCATTGATTATATGTTAATATCTTGTTTATTACACACACAGCTCGCAGATGCTGCCTCGGGTGACACGGCCATATGTGTGTTTTTTAGCGAGGGATCCTGATGGTTTTTGTGTGTATATATATTTTTGTACTGAAATTGCATTTAAAGCCAGCTCGTCTCATTAGCTTTGTTCAATGGAGCAGCCAATAGCAGCGCTGCGTTTCCCATCGTCACTCAGACACTGTGAGCTGGACCGCTATTGTTCTCTGACAGAAAACAAATGGGTCAGTGGTGATATCTGGACTTATTATTCCAGAAATGCACACCACAGTCAGCATTTATAATTCAGGTTGCATTGCATTACATGAGCAAATCACATTTTCCATTTATTTAGCAGGTGATGAAAACCCTGTGTGTGTGTATGTGTGTGTGTGTGTGAGAGAGAGAGAGAGAGAGAGAGAGACTGTCTTAAGTGATTTAATATCTGCTGGTGAAACATTTGTAATGCATGGCTGTTTGTGCCATCCCCATTTTGCAAGCAAATTGCATGGGATCGGGGTTGTCAAATGCGTGCAGAGGAATTCATCATTTTAACACACTCGTTTATAGTCTAGCATAGGTTTTTATGTGTGTGATCTTAGTTACTGTGGACTGTCTTGCAGTCAGAGGGGATGTGGGGTCAGGGTGTGTAGTGTTTGTTCTGGTTTGCACCCACCGCGGTTGTGCTGTTTGTAAGAGGACACTGGGTCGCTCTCCCTCCTTGACCTAGATTTTCAGCAAAGCTGTTCTGTCACCAAGCCAGCTGTGTGTGTGTGTGTGTGTGTGTGTGTGTGTGTGTGTGTGTGTGTGTGTGTGTATTACGGCCTCCATAGGGGCAGTATTCATGATTGTGCAATATGGCTTAGCTGTACTCACAACACATATTTCTGGTATTAAACACTTATTTCCCTCTGTGGGCTCACACAAGGGAAAGCACAGCGACTCTGCTCTAACAACATTGTAAATGAACTGAGTGTGTGCAGTGGTGTATGTGTGTGAACATGATCTGTCGGTTTAATAACCGTCGGCCGACTTCACTCACTCTTCTGTGTTTCCTGTTTCCTCTTGCAGATTTTTCTATTTTGTACATACAGAGTTTTGTATATACTGTATATGATGAGCTCGCTGGGCGGCGAGAAGGCCCGGGGCCCTCGGGAAAAAGCGCTGCCTGCTGTCACTCACACATCACAACCACAGAAACAGATACAGGTGAGTCCCGCGACCACACAAACATGAATACGCTTAATGTAGGCGCACTCCTGTCAGCCACAGAAACTCACACAAAACACCAGGGTTCACATGACTACCCATGCCAACAAAACCACAGTGTGCACATTGTGCAAGGGGATGCTGGGTCAATATTCAAAAAGTTTTTTTTTCCTTCTTATTTTAATTGGGGCCATGTATTACATTCACTGGAGGCACTTGCTTAGTAGCAGTTTCTTTGTTTTCAGTAATTTCAGACAGTGAAAACCAAGTTTCCAAGTGAAACAGATTCATTAATCCTTTTGGTTTCACCCACACAATATAATGTAACCCAGGACAAGCTTATAACATTAAGCTTTGTTAAAAGCTTCTGACAGATGTCAATTGTATGTTTATTACTGAGGATGTAATCTCAAGTTGCCAGACTGTAAATTACTGAGGTGGGTGAAATGGAAACGCCTCTCACTGTAATCAGTTCAACACCATCACAAAAAACGTCCTCAACAACAAATATTGTTAAAACCACACCTCTCTGACTGTCAATTAAAACTAAGTATTATCTTTGTGAAGATGTAATTAATTACTTCATTTAAGCCTTACAGATCTACCCAATGGTTTCTCTGGTTTCACCAAAATTTTACTCTTTGGTGTCTGTGTTGCAGGCTACTGCTGAGCAGATCCGACTTGCCCAAATGATCTACGACAAGAATGATGCTGACTTTGAGGACAAAGTTAACCAGGTGAGGAACAGAAGACTAAGTCAGGCCAAGCTGTCATATGGTTCCATGACTCCAGCACGTGATTTGGAAATGTGAAAAATGCGTATTTGATCAGATTGCGTATTAGATTTGTACTGGTGTGTGAACAGTATACTTAATATGATTGTGTTTTTTCTGCTTTCCCCAGCTGGTGGAGGTGACTGGGAAAAACCATGATGAGTGCATAGTAGCGCTCCATGACTGCAACGAGGATGTTAGTAGAGCCATCAATTTTCTCCTGGAGAGCAACTCGGACATGGTAAATCACGGTGTCTCTCATTTTAAACTTCACCTATTTCAGCTAGTCATTGCCAGAGGCTATTTGCCCTTTCAGATGGCGTGACTAGACTTATTTAGTTTGGAGGGATTATACTTAGATGTGATTTAAAAGTTGTGAGCGCAGGGTAAAAACAACAGGATGAATTGTGAAAATAAGTCAGAATAATAGCTAATTTTTTACATTTGAAATTGTGCTTGTGCTGATACAAATCAAACAGAATTTGAAACAACATTTTGGAAGTCTCATAGTTCTGTGCTGCTTACACCACAACCTATTTTTTTATGTAGCCTAAACAATTTGAATACATTTGTGGAAAGGTAGCATCATCCATCTGGAATGTCACCATGCAGATCTTTTTTTAATCACTGTTGATTAACACAATGTCTGTGCAAGCCATGTGGCGAAAGCAGCACATCCTCCACAGTGTCTCCACAGGGTGTTCAGGTAGATTACTGCTGTGCAGTCACCCGTGCTTTGGCTGCACTTGGAGCCCACTACACAATCCCTGCAGTACTTTTAAAACGTGTGGAAAGTGAAATGCGAGCCTGTGAAGACTGCTGTATTGATTTTAAATAGAATCATATCTGTTCTGAGATGTGTGAAAGACCGATGAGTGAAAATTGCAGCTGAAACACATTCAGTGTGGACAGCCTGTCAGGCCACACGTCCATGTTCAACACCACGACTAAAAAGGAAGTACACTGATTTTTTTGCATCTCTTTGTTCGCTTTTTCTTAGTGAACCCTCGTGTGGTGTTCTGGTCAAATTTGAACCATTTAATTGTTTTATCTCTGAAAAATGTAGTTAATTTGATCTGACTAAAGATTCCACGACTTTGTCCCTCTTCTACTCAGAGTGCAAAGTCAGACAGGCTACCAAATGTCCAGCAAACACTCGGGTGTTGTTCTGC
>JAOXYL010000100.1:19767987-19791553 GCA_028564955.1 Terapon puta | reverse complement strand
GCGTGAGCTTCCCAACATTTCTGAAAAATACCAGCCGGCACAGATGGCATGGGGAGGCTGTAGGGCAGGGCAGCCAGCCAGACAGCTACCCGTGGTGTTTTGGTTTCGTGGAAATCCCAAAATAGCAAATAGCCGGTTTTCCTTTTACGTGGAAGTCTACTGTTATGATATACACTGCAGCCCTCTGATTACATCTCCTTTCACTGTAATCTTCAAGACCGTAGCTGTCGTAAACAAAAGGTAGTAGGTGCAGCATAGGGAAGAGTGGCCTGTTGAATTTTCACACTGATTCAAGTGACTGTATAGTTATAAGTATTTGTTGCTGTAGAAATGTTATTTGCCCTGGAGTCATTTTAATATTCGCTATCTATTTCTTACAAGCTCTCACCTGATTTCGTTTTTCTTACATATCACAATTGCACTTCAGTACGTGTTGATTAAAAAAAAAAAACAAACAAACAAAAAATCCACATCCCAGCTCCTCTGTAACCGTTTTAGAGCGTCCTGTAGTGTTAGGTACAGTATCTCATTATCCACTTGACTTCATATAAGGTTTTGAACCAGCCACAGTTGAGTTTAATATAGCATGGAACAACAGTGAAAAGTCTCTGAAACAGAAGCAAAGAAATAGATTCTTTACATTTAAGTTCACTGAAACACATTGTTCATGTATCTTGTTTTACTGCTGACTGTATTTTATTAAGTTGGTGAAATGAACATGAATTATATAGTTTGTGTTCAAATCACTAATCCTGCACATTTTCTTTTGTTTTTGTATTTGCACATTTTACTAATTCTTTTTGCATTTTTTTTCTTCTCTATCCTGTAACTCCTGTTCTGTGTTTAGACCTCATGGGAAACAGTAGGGAAGAAGAAGCCCCTGGTCAAAGAGGGTCCCTCAGAAAGCAAGGAGAACAAGGAGAACAGGGAGAAGAAAGGAGAGAGGGAGACTAGCAAGGGCAGGGCGGCCGCCAACCGCAAGGGCAGGGGGGCGAGTCGCAACCGACAGGGTATGGAGCCTAAATTACACATTTACTCAACTCTAGCTCAGAGTTTGCTGTCTCCTCTGTCAGTATCATGCTGGATTACTTCACACCACTAGTTTCTTTCATTTCTAATTTTTGTGCACCTACGTGTTTGTACATATCCAGCACGTCCAGAGGAGAATGGCGTGGAGGTGACACCAGTGGACAGAGGGTCAGATCGAGGTCGGAGGGCCAGAGGTGGCAGAGGTAAGCAGAGAAACGTTTGAAGACTTTTGTGTCGCCCCACACTTGGGTGTTGTTGACTTCTGTGTGAATGTTGTGCAGGATCTGGAGGTCGAGGCAGAGCACCAGCAGGGAGCCGGTTCTCAGCCCAGGGCATGGGGTATGTTGGAAACACGCACACACACACACACACACACACACACACACACACACACACACACACACAGGGGTTTTCACATACACTCTCATATGCAAAATGCAATTTTTTTGGTTGGGATTTTATTTAATTTAGCGCACTTTCCAGCAACTAACTTTGTAATATGTTGCTGTTGCTGTCTACACAGCAGCTGAAACCCAAAAGACAGAAAGCCTTAAGTCTTCAAATGAGTAGCACAAACACTGTCTATTAGAGAAATAGTAAATTCATTCTGATTTTGCTTACTGTTAACCCCTCCCTGCCTTAAGTTAAGTATTGCTGTATAACTAAACACACCCGTCCTTGACTCTTCCACAGGACCTTCAATCCCGCGGACTATACCTCAGAGGCTGGAACAGGGACCACACAAACTGAGGTGTGGGACACAGTGGCCAACAACAGCACAGATGGGACAGGTAATACACGCCACTCTTGACTTCTGAAGACAGTTCTGTGTTCAACAAATTCATCCAGTGTATTTAGCAGACCGAATTGTGTATTTAATGCAAGTGTACAGAAACCAGAGGCATCCTGTATATTTCCGTGTAGCTCACCATTGCTTGTCCTCTAGTTGCCTGGAGGAGTACCTTGGTGGAAGACTGGGCAGCTGAGGACTGGAACGAGGACGTTAGTGTGAGTTGACACAAAGGGAAGCGCATCATAAGAGAAGTCTGTCTATCACAACAAAATGTTTTGGTTTATATTTGACATACGGCTGTCTCTTGTGATTCTCTGTGTTCTTGCAGCTCTCGGAGACCAAAGTGTTCACTTCCTCATGTGCACCTGCTGCTGAGAATCACATCACACCTGGGCAAAGGTAAGCATCTGGTTCCATTTTTAATACAGTGGCCTTGATCTCTTTTACTATGCAACCGTATTGTCAATTCATTTATTGAATTGTTTTGTCCTTTAGTTTCCTGTTTTCAAAAAGACTGTCAGGAACAAAAAAGTAGCTTAACTTTTGGTTGCATTACATGGGCAACTTCAGACTTGGTTTTCATTTTTTTAATCGGCTTTACCAACTGTCTCTGTGATAGTCTGGACCTCGCCTCTCTGCTGCAGAAGCCTGTGGGTGGAGGAAGAGAACAATCCTCCTCTTCCTCTCAGAGTCTGGTTTTCACCAACTCTCACCACCATCAGCCACCGCAGCCTCCCCCCGGCCGCAATGCCACCAGTAGCACAAGCTACGCTCATGCTGCTCTGGTAAAAACATACTTGAGACCCCCTTTTTTTTTCTCCACTCGTTCCTTCGTTGAACACTTGTAAATACGCACAGGCACAGAAACAAAGACTCATGATTACACCCTCTCCTCTGGTCTCGCCTAGTCGTCAGTTTTGGGAGCTGGTTTTGGGGACTTGGGCCAGGCCAAAAGGACTCAACCCAGCGCTGGAGCTCAGATACTGGAACAGCTGAAGGGTCCTGGCTTGGGTCCGCTACCTTCATCCCAGGCCGCGGCTCCCGCCAGCACCCAAGGTGGTAACGCCTCCATAGGCCGACTGCCAGGCCTGGGAGCACCTGTACTTCCTCCTTCCTCATCTAGCTGGGACATAAAGGCTTCAGAATCCAATGCCACCTCGCTGTCATCGCAGTTCAGCCGTAAGTAATCAAGTGGAACAGTTAGTGTAGCCAGGCATGTGTGTTTATATACCTGTTTAAAAATCCTTGTTCTGCGTGTGTGTGTTTGCAGGTGAGTTTGGCCTGCAGCCAGAGCCTTCTCTTGTGCTGAGCCAGCTGGTTCAGAGGCACGCTGGCCCCCCTTTGCCCCTGGCACGTCAACCCAGTCCTCCATCACAACAAGCACCCCCTGCTTCAGCCTCGCCTGCTCCCCAGCACATCGGCACAGCAGGCCCAGTGATGGCTGCTGCTGGTGTCAAACCTCCTGCCCCCAGTGCAGGGCTGGACCCTCAGGGCGGCAGCACACCGCAGCAGCAACGGGCACAACTCAAAGGCCAGAAACGAAGGATACCTCCCACATCAAAGGTAGGTGATGAATGTCGGTGGACAAAAGGTTACCATTACAACTGATGTGCACACATAGCTTCTCTTTAATTTAGCACAAAAGTTTTAACATTCTGCTGTGACTCTGAATCTTGATTGTCAAGGCAACAGTGTGCCTATTTTAACAAATTTCCTGTAAATGACCAAATACAAGTGGTGTGAAGTTGACAGCACTGTCCTGAAACCTGACCGTGTCCCCCACATTCTGACAGATCCCCTCCACGGCGGTAGAGATGCCAGGCTCGGCTGACGTCCCCGGGCTAAACCTCCAGTTTGGAGCTTTGGACTTTGGCTCAGAGTCAGCATTGCCGGACTTTGGAGTTGTGGACAATTGTGTGAGCGCAGCATCCAGGGAGTCCACGCCGGCCCCTGCCTCAGCACCACAGGCGGCAGGACCAGGGACACAGGGCCAGACAAGCTTGTACTCCAAACCGCTAAGGTACTGTCATGGGCCACTGACTAGTTCCATCTCGTTCGTATTATTACTCACACTATGAGTTTGAAGAGTTTGGTTCTACAGCTGCTCCCACAGATGCGACATAAAAGACACCATCATCAGAGAGAGAAATGAAAACAAAGACCTGTTTATTATTCACAGTGTTTACAGCATACTGTATACTTGATTTGCTAAAATATCAAATATTTCTTAGATGCAATAACTTTGTGTTCTTCTTTCTTGCAGTGAGTCATTGGGCAACCCTCTCTCTGTTGCCCTGCCCCTCTCCTCATCAGAGCCAGTATATCACTCCTCGTCGGTGGCGTTGCCCAACCTCACTCCCTCCTCATTAGGGGCCGCCAGCTCCACCAACCCTCCCCCCTCTTCGTCGACAACATCTACCAGCTCTGCCTCGGCACCCTCCTCCTCTCACTTCTCTACAGTCGGGGGAAGTTACGACGGGACCATGCCCCCCCACGCACGGCTGGCTTTTTCCCAGAGCAAAGAGGCCACGGGGCCAGTCATGGTAAGTCGAAGCAGTCAACAGAAATGCACATCGCATCTCTACATCTTGTATAAACAGCGTGACAAATTGCAGGTCACGGGTCAGCAGGTCCCACAAGGGTCAGGTCTGTGTTGGGAAACAGTATATGGCTGTGTGAACATAGAGAACTTGGTTGCCAACATATCCACACCAGAATATCTGCTCATATCCCTCTGAACCGGCAGCATGAAATCTATTAAGGTTTGATTTTGACCTTGGTGTATAAAAGTGGTCAGTCCCACAGAGCCTTGTTTGCATACAGTGTGTTTGTCTGTACTGATAAGAGATAAAGATCTCTATCGTATCTATGTAACTAACACTATGCTGTGGTTTTCTTATCACCAGAATGGTCTAAACGGTGTGAGGACGTCTGCTGCTCTAGACAGTAAGTAACCCACTGCTGACTTACATGTATGGATAATTCTTCATCGTAAACATCCATCTTTATGCTGAGAAATGCGTAAAAATAAAGACCCTATTCATTCCTGCCAGCCTCATCAGCGTCCTCCACACCGAAGCCAGAGTCGCCATCTCTGAACATCAGCTCCAACGGTGCCTCAGGGCCATCCTCACACTTACCCTCCACGCTGCCTTCACACAGCTCCACCACACTCTCCAACCTGGCACAGGACCTCCCCTCAGTCAGCCAGCTCAACTCCCTCAACAGGTAGCACACACAGCAATGTTGAATATACTAGCCTTTTTAAGCAAACTGGATGTAAATTCCTATATGAATTCATGGTGGTACTTTGTCCTGTGTATCCAACAACAAATAAGCCAAGTAATTAATGTGAGGAGAGTAATGATGTACAATTTTATTAAGTTGTCTTTGCCAAAACAGTAGAGTGATCGGCTCTCTGTCCTTTCTGTCCTCACTTTACAGCCATGTCAGCAGTCATTCCTCAGTTTCAGCTCTGGGCTCCAGCTCTCTCACTGTAAGTCCTCCACAAACGAGCGTTACACCTTCTGTATGACAACTCAACTTCTGTAATGAGGTTTCATTATTGCCAGAATAAATGAGACAGTTAAAAAAGGATTGATGAAAATTAAATCAGAAAAATAGCCTCATTTGAAACTGAACCCGTCTCCCTCTTCCTCTGTCCTCAGTACACCAGTGTTGACAACAGCAATGTAAGCTCCCTGGCCCCCTCATCCAGCTCTTTTACGTCATCGCAGCCCTCGGCGCTCCACTCCACCCACAACAGCAGCAACAGTAGCAGCAGCATCAGCCACCTGGCCAACATGAGCAGCACCGTCGGTGGCATCGCGGGCTCCGGCGGCCTCCACTCTGCCGCCACCGCCGCTGCCACCAGCACCGTGCTGGGACTTGGCTCCAATGGAGCTACTGCCACGTCCAACCTCTCTGCACCAAGGACCACACCCCTGCTCTCCTCCTCCACTGGTACACACACCTCACACTTGGGGAATGTTAATGCTTTCGTGTTGGCACAAGCTCAAATAGTTTGAATTGTTGCCATTTCGTCACATGAAAGTAAAGTGCGTGGATGGTCTTTGTTATTGTATTGACAGGTAAAGCTCCTCCTAACCTGTCCCAGGGAGTGCCGCCTCTATTGCCCAACCAGTATATCATGGGCCCAGGGGGGCTGCTGCCAGCATACCCAGTAAGTAGCCCTTTATCTGTCAGTCTCTTCAGGTCAGCTGCCTCCTCAGCTAGAAAATCTGCAACATCCTCATCAGTTCTCTGACTGTACCTGTCCTTTTGTGTTTCACAGCAGATCTATGGCTACGAGGACCTCCATATGCTCCAGTCCAGACTGCCAATGGTGAGTTTCACCAATGGGACAGCTTTTCACTCACTCAGATATTTTTTCAGCTTGCTTTTGTTGTGTGACTCTTCTCCTAATCCTCCTCTTTCCCTTTAGCCCTCTTTGCAGGATTACTATGGAATCACATTCCCTGGCCCCACAGCGACTCTCTCTGGCAGAGAAGGGAGCCTAGCCAACAACCCCTACTCAGGTAAGGCACCTCCACCCTTTCCTGACCTCCTCCTTAATGCTCACACATGGTGCTTTGTGTCTCATGTGATACTGCCCGTTTCCCAGGTGAAGTCACAAAGTTTGGCAGGAATGACTCCACCTCCCCAGCACCCCCCACAAGCCTGGCGGCCCCACAGCCTCCCCAGGGCCAGAGCCAGGGGCAGAGCCAGGCCCAGCCTCAGCCTCCTCAGGCCCAGCCTCAGCCCCAGGGCCAGCCGCAGCACCACAGCAGTCAGCAGGCTTTTCTGCCTCCAGGCTACAGCTACACAGGCCTGCCTTACTACCCCGGGGTGCCGGGCGCCGTACCCAGTGCCGCTGCCTTCCAGTACGGCCCCACCATGTTTGTTCCGCCGGGCGGCCCGGGACCGGCCTCGGCCAAGCAGCACAGTATGGGCCTCGGTCTGGGAAACCCCTCGGCGAGCCCCTTCCAGCAGCAGACGCAGCAGCAGCCCAGCGGTTATGGCCAGCACACCTTCAGCTCAGGTCAGCTGTCCTACTTTGGATGTTTGTGCAGTGGAAACGTTGTGTATTATTTTAGCCCTGAAGTTGGATGTTTTCGCTGTGCAGGGTATGAGGAGCTGACGGCGGGGCCAGCAGGAGTGGACTACAGTAAAGGATACAACTCCTCCTCACAGGCACAAGCCAAATCTGCTGCTACTGGGCCCGGGAAAGGTGTGAAAAATGAAAAACACTTACAGTCTCTAATGTTGTCATTTGGATATTTTTAAGTAGTTTGGAATAATAATATGTATGTATGTTGTTGTTCTAGGTGTCTCAGTGACGTCCAGTAACTCGGGTGTGCCAGATATCAGTGGAAGTGTTTACAATAAGACCCAGGTGAGCACCCTGTCCCCCTCCATCTTGTTGTTTTGCTATATATCATCAGGGTTTATACTAATAAGTTACTAAATAAGTTTAACATGTCTCTTGTCCTCTGACTCCAGTCTTTTGATAAGCAGGGTTTCCATGCGGGGACCCCTCCTCCCTTCAGCTTGCCATCAGCACTGGGGGGTCCAGGGCCTTTGAACCCCGGAGCAGCTCCTGGAGGCTATGCACCGGCCCCTTTCCTCCACATCCTGCCTCACCAGCAACCACACTCACAGCTGCTGCACCACCATCTAGCTCAGGATGGACAGGTATCGGTATCTCGCAGATGCCGCTGAGCAGGTTTCACAGGTGGGAACCTTCCTCAGATGTTTTAACCTGCGTGTCTCTTTCCACGTTCAGGGTGGTCCGAGCCAGCGCGGCCAGTCCAGCAGCCTGCAGCAGAAGAGCCAAGTCAACAAGTCGAGCTACGGCAGCTCCCCGTATTGGGCCAACTGAGATGGCCGCATCTCTGATGTGTGTGCTTACGTGTGCGTGTGGACCCTCGCCGTCACACAGCGACACACACTCCTGCGTATCTGACTGACGAGATCATAGAGGGAC
This sequence comes from Terapon puta, assembly GCA_028564955.1. Taxonomy (NCBI): domain Eukaryota; kingdom Metazoa; phylum Chordata; class Actinopteri; order Centrarchiformes; family Terapontidae; genus Terapon; species Terapon puta. The sequence goes on along the minus strand of JAOXYL010000100.1, from coordinate 19,783,745 downwards.
AAACCATTTTACAACACAAGCTAAAACACACACTACCACCCCTCCCCTTTGCTCTGTATATCCCCTTTTCAAATTTATGGCTGTTGTATGTAAAATATATTTATGTATGTATTTATACAGTATATATGTATTGGTAGGACATAAAATGTGGTTTTCTGCATTTTGTTTTTATTTTGAAGGACATTTTATTTCAAAAAAATGTGGAACGATGAGAATGCTAAATCATGGAGATGAAGTTGGTGAATATACTTGAACACAAGCATCTTGTGATGTGGATTTTTTTGTATGCATACATGAATCGAGAATGATGTATATAGATTCTACACATCATTTTCACGGCAAAGGCCTTTTTTTATTTTAGAAGAAATACGTTTTTGTAACTTTGGTCTCCCGCATCTGTGAATCCTTTTATTGAGGGTGACTCAAGTTGATAGCTTGACTTTTTCTTTCTGCCCCGTTTTCCCTCCATCTGTCTCTCATTCCTCAACTCTTACTAGTTGGCTGGTTTTAGCCAGCCAGGCCTTGGATTTGATGTCATTTTAACATTGGTTTAATCCTTGTTGTCCAAATTAAAAGTTATGAACAGTTTGTACAGGTCTGGCATCAATATTTACCAACCAAGTTTCTCACACACTATCATACTGATTTATTGTGAGGAAAAGATTTTCCCCATCTCTCAGGAGTGAGGTAGTCAAATAATCTCACATTGCAAAACATGTTCTGGATGGACGTCAGTGCTTTCAGGCTTGTACTGGAATATACACACTGCTTAATCCTGAGGTGAGCAAACAAATCAAACAGGTTTGGACACTAATCACGTAACCTTTAGCATCAGTGACATTAACTAGAGAACCTGACAAAGGGACAGGCATGTTCAGTTATGAGTCTAATTCCAGTCCAGTGTGAAATGTTTTTATTGTAGTACGTAGATGCTTTTCATATCCTCCAACAAGCCCATCCATGAGCTCAGTGTGTATGTTAATATTTGCTGCAAGTTCCAGGAAGTACAGATACACATGGCTGACAGCAAAACTTCAATAGAGCAGACCATAATTGTCAATTTGCAGGTTTTATACTGCACAAGTGAGTCCAAATAGCCTCACCCCCAAAAATGCATGAGGATCAAGTCAAATTATGAAATTATAAAAAACACAAATCTTAAACTATGCAATATGAAAACTATTCTAAAAAAAAATTAACATGGCTGCAGGACTACAGTGTGACAGTTGCAAGATCACCAGATATCCCAAAAAGGGCAAATCTGCAAAACACTTGAATGTGTTATTTGATCAAAAGTTTAATTGTTTAACAAGTCAATTACAGAAGTACAAATACATTGACTTCAAGACTTATTCAAGGCACAATTATAAGCTTCTTTGCAGTCTAACCTGCTTTAAAGGTTGCAAAAAAAAAACATAACAGACAGCACAACATAAAGTCGCTTACATGACCTAGCATCAGATTGAGTAAAATAAAAATAAACTGTACATAAAAATAACCAGTCTTTGAACAAATTCATTATTCTGCTGCCTCCTTTTTCTTCTTTTTCCTTTTCTTTTCAGTCAGTGGTTCTTCTGGAACTTCTTCTGCTGGCTCAGCATCCAGAGTCTCAGTCTTTCGTTTCTTTTTCTTCTTGGCTGGTGTTTCCGTTTCTTCGGCTCCATTGTCTGTGGGGGCGGCGGCTTCCTCTGCTTCAGCTTTTCGCTTCTTTTTCTTTTTCGCTGGGGTCTCCTCCGCTCCGTTCTCTGCAGCAGGGGTCTCCTCTGCTTGGACCTCCATCTCCTCATCTGTTTGTTTCTTCTTTTTCTTCTTCACCACAGGGGTCTCCACCTCTCCATTTTCCACCTGCAAGGAAATAAACAGTCAGTCATGATATTGACTTCCATATCTATTAAAGTCCTTTAAGTAGTTGAAATGTCTGACTCTCTTCAGTGATCAAGCCCATTGTTTGGGACCAGCCAATGGTTCGGAGTCGGGCTGATGTAGCATGTCGTACACTGAGACAGGACCACGTGTGGGGTCAAATCTCAAATCTAAACATGCGTGACCGAGCACTAAAAATCAAGTCTCACCTCAGCTTCGCCGTTGGCGTCGCCGTTTGCTTCTTGCAACTTCTTCTCACGCTTCTTGCGTTTCTTTTCCTTTTTCTCCAGCTTCCTCTTGATCTCAGCTGCGACATCAGTAGCCTGACACCAGAGAGAAAATATTTAGAATCACTGTTGGCGTCAACGCATCAGGATTTAGTCAGGAACCACAATGCTGCATCAGGCTCATTAAATCAGTTTTAACCCTCATCGATGTCAGGGAAGGACTTGTCATCATTCACAGCATTGACAGACTTTGAATCAGTTGCCTTTTTCTTTTCCTATGAATTCGCTTTAATAGACAATTGATCCATGTCCTGTTACTGCTGTTGATAAAGGTTAATTTTTCTAATCTCACCTCTTTCACAGCCTCTTTCATGACATCCACGTTCTTCCGCGGCACGTCGCCAGTCTCGTAGAAAGACAAGCGCTCTTCCACTTGTTCACGCAGCTTGTCACCAAACACACACGTGGGTACCTCTGCAACAGATAATGCAGATCAATGAGAGCCAATCAAAGGAGGTACAGCTGGCTTTAACGCATCTCAGCAGACTTGTGATTTTGCTCAGGAAGTAGCTTTTCAACATCAACCCGAGGGATGAATGCTGTTGACGAAAAATATGAGCATCATTGCAATTAGTCCACGTTAGCCAATATGGCCGTCGCGGCCGAGGTCTCACCGGAGAAGCAGTCGATGCGCGAGGCGATGGTGCATTTGTTGGCCAGATATCTGGAGATGCGGCCTTTGTTCTTGGCGGCAGCGCGTCCGATGAAAGTCGAGTGGAAGATGAGCCCGTACTTGGGGGTGTTGCCACGAGTCTTTAAAGCTCTGTGAAAATACAGCTGATTTCACATGGACAATAAAATACTCTGCAATAAAGTCTGAGGGGATGTCTGAAGCTTGGTCGTGTGCATGACTGGCTTTTTGTGAGAAAGCATGTTTATCTACTGGAAATTGGTCAAATTAAAAAGCATCTCTGGGATAAAAGCTAAAAACGACTTGTACGAATCAACATTTAGAAATCATGGACATCTGTGGCCTTCATGAAACGTAAATGTCAACTCAAGAGCGCCCTCCTGTGGCCAGGGGTGACATCTGAATGTGTGAAAGATGATCTACATGTTAAAGAAATTCATTAAAATCCCCTGGATTCTGCTGTGATTAACTGGTCAGATGTTCTACCTCAGTGCTGTGAGTGGCTGCTCAGACTGTGGGGGTGCTTTAGGGCGAGAGGGATCACTCCAAAAGAGGCCGAGGCTCTCTCTGGTCACCCTGCTCTGCGCCAGCCCAGCCCTGCCATCACCGCAGCCACTTCATTCCCCAGCAGGGAGGGGGTGCCCCAGTACCTGAACAGGGCCTTCTCTGCTCCCAGGATCTGAACGGTGGAGGCCGGGTATTTGGCCAGGTTGGTCAGACTGCCGGCGTGAGAGATCAGACGAGCCCCCACCTGAAGAAAGGAAAAGTGTCAGTCTCTCACATGCAGAGCCCTGTAGTGGAGTTATTAGATAAGGGATTCAATTTCCCACGTAACTGAGGACCATCAGCACCGGATAGATTTGTCATCACATAGATTCAGTGGATTGACAGATTTTGGTATAACATCATTGGTCCTCATCTAATATACAAAAACAAAACGAACGTACCACTTCTCCGATTAGAGCTGCCAGATTTGGAGCCACCTGGCTCATCTTTGACCGCAGGTACTCCTGCAGCTCCAGCCGATAGGCAGCCAGAGACACTACACGATTGGAGAAACTCTCGATGTTGATCAAATCAATGGGAGATATGTCCATACCTGGAAAACAAATCAGGAGAATGTTGAAGAGGATAATGTGAATCACATACCTTCCCCTTAGAGGAATGGTCAAAACATTTACACTGAAATATGAAATGTGTCTTTGTTTCTCCCGACAGGATCCGCAGCGAGGATTTGTGCCTTCACTACAGGTTTATGAGAGAGCTGCTCTGCCCCCCTGTGTTAGACACCAGGGACAATTATTGGTCCAAGGTGGGCAAAAAAGGGGCATCAGTGCATTTCCATCAGCTTTTCAGATGTCTGCAAATGACCACGTTGTGCACACATCTGGTACAGATGCTGCACAAACATGGCACAAACACCAAAGCGTTTACTTTTGTCTGTTAATGTTAAACGATATTCTCACTACTGACCCATTGAGGAACGCGATGCCTCCAGGATGGCCTGGGCCTTGGCGCTGTCCATCACCACCTCCTCCAGGCTCTCCAGACTCTCCTCTGACAACTCTTTCCTGTTCCCGATGAGCTTAGCCAGGCGGCAGTACATTGAGTTGTCTGGCACGATCTTGATCAGCTCTGGGAAGTGGTATCCGTACCATTCGCTGCAGAAACAGAGTGGACGCGGTTAGAAGGCGAAAACATGTGGAGCCAGCTGCAAACATCTGTAATCACGACAAATTGACGGCACGCTTTGAGAATGACTGCACGTGTCGATGCATGGCAATGGATGTCTCACCCAACAGTAACGCCTTACCAGACAACAGCTGGCAGAGCAGATGTGCCAGGAGAGCTTATTGTCCCTCCTGTTTCTATACAGCCAGCACTTTAAGGGGTACCGTCTGTGGTAAGCATGAGGAGGGCTGCTCACAAAATGATGGATGGTTAAACAAAAGACTAAAAACAAGCCAATCACAGTCTGATGTGTTAATCTATTACACACTCAAACTGGGGCCAGGTACAAAAAGGAGTTTCTCTTAAGACCCCACACTCGACATGCTGGCTGCTGCCTCAACACGCAGCTAGTTACTGTATTGCTACGTGCTCACACAGGATTAGGACAACCACACTGCCATGCAAGGAAGTGACAACCAATCTCAAACAGCGTACAAGCACTGGGACACCACAAAGCACAGTGCTGCATCTCCTTTCAAATCACACGTTTCGTATTAGTAGTGAACTCTACCGGACGCGCATGGAGAAGGTGTTGATGTCTTTGTCCAGCTGATCCAACAGGGCGATGGACTGGATGATCATGTTGTCCACCCTGTTGACGTTGAACTTCACTTTGGCCCTGGAGTAGCTGTGGCCGAGACCCAGCTGCGCCTTGGAGGCCGCTTGGCCGGTCAGACCCTTCACCAGGGAGTGGAAGTGCAGACGAACACCTGGCGGGACAGATGACGGGTACAAGGGGTTTGTGGGAGTTAAGTGGAAGACTGGCAGAGATGCACGTGGTCTGTGGCCGCTCAGATTTTCAGTATGAACCTTCATTAGTTTCAGGATCACAAGATCGCATCACAACAGGCCACACTATAAATTATTCATTTAACCAATAAGCTTCAGCCCCAGTAACTTAAAAAGCATTGTTCCCCAAACAGGGCAAAAAAAAAAAAAAAAAAAAAAAATCGCAGGCAAGCCATGTGCTCACCTCTGCTTATCTCTGCCACCACTCCACCAGTCTGGATGGAAATGGTAAACTCTTCTTGTAAAGCTGCTCCGATCTTGGCATCAGAAACCCCCAACGTGGCTTTCTTCTTCCCAGAAAGGGGCAGATTTGTCTCAAGGAACAACTTCAGGTCAGCGTGGACCACACCTGGAAGTGAAGGAGGGGAGATCACTCATCTGCCTTTGTTCACTGAAGCTTAAGATTCTATAGCAATGCCATTTAAATGATGTGACCCATTACTTAAGTGGCATCTAATACCACAGCTTGCTACTCAAAACAACTTCACTCACAGTGCCACATTAATAATGAAAGACCTAATCACTACCAGGTCAGCATATTTCACTGTGCTGCTGTATTTCAATGGGCCGTCCTCAGATGTTCAGGGTTGACATAAAGGTGTCAGCACAGTAACTCAGTGGATTGACAGATTATAAAACATCATCACAACTGAGGACGCCTGCAGGGCCACACACAGAAGGGGAAATGGGGGAGGGGGGGTGTAGACTTGCCTTCAGAGATGGCGTTCATGTTCTCCAGAGCAGCCTGGGCCGACTTGAAGGGGAAGAAGGCGGCCAGGCTCACCATGCTGTTGAACTTCGCGAGGCTCAGCACGCTCTCCTCCACCTGAAGCAAACACACACACACAGTTGTAACCTCCGCGCCCCCCGGAGAACAGACCGACACAGCAGAGGGCAGAGCAGTCTCACCTGAGGCAGCAGCATGCCGATCTCCTCCACCTCTTTGACGGCGAACAGCGCGTAGCCCGCCGCGTGCTCGAACAACACGTGCAGCAGCACCTGCGGAGCGTCAACACACCGGGTCAGGGCTCGAGACACACGACTACAGACACAAGGTAACTTTACATATACCAAAGCGGATGTTAAATGCCTCGCAGAATATCACGTGCGGCGCGCGGTGTTTACCCGTCTCCACGTGGTAACAGCTGAATCACGAGCTAACCTTTATTTCTAATAGCGCCGCGGCTGACGTTACTTTGCGCAAATGCCGCATTTAAACATATATAGTATTACTGTGTCTTTGTCTCAGCGGACTGACGCCTTCACGTTGAGACGCCGTCCTCACGATGGACCCACGTGTTGATTGGGCCCGTGCAGGAAACAGCCACGAAGCTAACTCGTGCTAGCAGCCTAGCTAACGTTTTGTCTAGTAACACTAAATAACCACCAACATGCAGCAGGTAAAAGTACAAACAGCGATTATATGTATTCAAATAGACGTCCCTGTTTACTGCTGTTAAGTCTAAGTAGTTTAAATTAAGACGCACGTCACAGCTAAGTGTTAGCCACATGGGAGGCTAACAGCTGCGCTCGTGCCCAAAAGGCCTTAACTTCGAGTAAAAATGCGAAACTCGTCATTTCTGCTTTTAAAGCTTCATTAAGTTAAGCGTCTTCTGACATTAACCTAAAATCAAAATAGATAAATCCCCGTGTCTCACCATGATCAATTCGTTTCTGCAGCAGCACGCAATGCGTGTCTGCTCTGTTCCTTCACCTCGAGGAAAAGACTGCGCGCACACTTTTCAGCTCACTGCCACATGAGCCAGTTACCGCGAGAGCGACCTACCATCGCGAGACCCGTCCGAAACCCCCCCACCTGCTGGAGACACAGTTTCCAGCTTTGAGGTAAAATTAGACATTCAAGGTGAAGGCCAACGCTGTTGTTTTTGCTTTTATTAATATTCTTAACAATTATTCTTCTCGTTTCTTGTTTTTGTCCGCCAAAAGTGTCACAAAAAAACCGTGTGACGAAAAGTCGGATGCAAATCTGATCCCTCACAACCCAGAAAAAAGAAAATGACACGCGTTGACCCCAAGATGGCGCTGTGTTGACGAAGTGTGTCTCGAAATAGGATTATTTTAGTACCCCAATTCATTTATTATTTTAATCTGTGTTGTACATTTGGTTTCTGATGTTCTTCTACTCTGAAAACGTCCAAATTTTAGATTTTTCCTCAATTTTCTCAAAATACAATTTTCAAGAACTCAAGAAGACTGTCCTGCCAGTCATCCTGAAACATATTCACTCACAGATGTCAAACCCATGTAGTTTTCTTTCATAAAGGACTGAACATTTTGAGATATTATCCTGAAATCTGACTCACATGTTGGCACTTTGTTTCCAGGAGGCGCCACAAATGTGAAAAATGTCTAATAATCAGTTGCATTGATTTGTATGCAATTTGGTTTGCATGATGAAGGGTTGCGAGTCAGTCAAAGTATACAGTTTGGTAACGATTGGTTTATTACAACAACATTTCACATTCTTATCTTTAAAAAACCCATCAAAACAAATAAATGAAAACAGCTTGTATGTCCTACAGGTCTGAATATCTTTTTTTTCCACCAATTTGTAAGTTTGCCTCAAGGTAACCAATGACCAAGTCAATTACTCTATATCTTTTAAAATATTCTAAATTAATAATACTTAACATCCATATTGCCACTCTACATGCAGTTCATAAAATCAATCCATTATAAAAAAAATTGCAGTTGTATAAGACATTTAAAAAGCCAGAAACTTCAACTACAACTTCACTGAGCAGAAAAAAATGAAATGAAACATAAGTGAAATTCCATGCACGTAATAGCATAACGTAAAAATCCTGATATTAGGTGAGGAAGAAATGTAAAGTGAACTTGTGCGTCATTGTGGTCGTGTTCAATCAAGTGCTTCAGAAGTGCTACAAACCTGCACTTATGTACTTGAAATCACAATAAAGCACATACGACAGCGGCCATATTTTATTTGTCTTCTCCTGCAGCGTATTCTGACAATAGCACAAACAGGGCCGTGAGAATATTTCACCATCCTGCAGGAAAACGGTCAAGTGTCATATTCAGGAAAAAGCATCATTAAAGTTCTTTCGAGTCATGAGGTTTCCGAGGAACGGATGCATGTGGCTCTGTTTGTACACAAGTATAAATTACTGGCAGGTCATAAATGTCACATTGTGTTGGATATTCTTCTAAGGTTTAGAATTTATGACGGACCTCTTTGGACAGATCGTGTTCCTCGCTGCTGCACACACACACACACGCAGACACACACACACAAACAAGTCAGCATCTTAATCAAAATACTCGTTTCTAGTATTTAACAGGGTGAGCCAAATGAAAGTCACAGATTGAATGTTGCCTCTCAGTCAGCAGTTTTAAGATGAGTACGAATAAATGAGATAAAGTAATGTTTTCTTCCAAATTTACCAAATAGTTCAACATACAGTATGACATCAGGCTTATCCAGTGTTAGTTTCACACTAACACATCAGGGCCGCTCCGTCAAAGGCCTGCATACATATGGCACCGTGAGCTTACTGCCCTAATAAAAAGCCGGATTCCTGAACAATACGTGTGTTTCTAGGAGCATGGAGGAGAGTGCTTGAAGGAGCCTGTTGAGGAGCGGATGTGAGGGAGGACAGTAAAAAGCTCAGGGACCAGGAGAGGGCTCGATATAAAGGCTGCCTGGGACAAGCTGACGCTCAGACCGGTGGAGCTCTGCTCATCTTAAAGCGCACTTCCCTCAGCAACTGACCAATTCAGACGCAGAAAGTGAGTAACATACGACCTCTGCTGCTTCTTCCTTCTTCTTCCGCTCTCTTTTACCTCTTTGGGGTCTTCTTTCTCTCGCGTTTTGGTCCATAGATTTTCTTGCTGTCGTTAAGTCTGACCGGTCCACTCAGGCCTCTTATCTTGCTCGTCAGGGAAGCAGTTTGTTGTTTGTTACTTCCACGCTCTCCCTCACCCCTCCTCCTCCCGTCTTTCCCTATCTGCTATCTATGTGTCAACCTCTCCCTTGCATAACAGCATAGGATCCCTTGTGTCCTTCTTCTTCTTCTAATCTCTAGTTATTGTTTCTGGCACACACACACACACACACACACACACACAGCAGGTCAAATACTGTATGTTGACCCATTTTGGCTGCCGCCTCTCTTTCCCACTGCTAAAAACGTCTGTAAGTGGCCTGGCCTCAGTGCCACTCACCCCTGATCATGTTGAAACTCTCATATTAACGTACCACTCAGCGTGCATGCCTATGAACAGTGTGTGTGTGTACACATGTGTCTGTGTGTGTGCGTCCAGGACGGGGCAGGATGAGCATGCGCGGAGCCGTGGCAGGTTGCTTGGTGCTGGTGTGCCTGGTGGCGCTGCTGGCTGAGAGGACGGAGGGTCACATCACCTTCTTCAGCCCGAAGGAGATGTTGCTGATGAAGGTAAGCGGCGAGTGTTTGATTGGACAGCGACATGGGGGGGCAGAGAGAAGGTCGAATCATAAGGGCTGGTGTTTTTTTTTTTTTGTTTTGTCTTTTTTTTTAGTGTCAGCATACTTATACTGGCCTTGTGGATGAACACAAGTCTGATTATATCGTGATTTTTTTTATCCGCTGTTTGTGACAAATAAGTCTGAAATGAGAAGTCAGACAGAAAAAGAGTATTTTGATAATTAACTAATCATTTTCAAACCAAAATGTCACACTTTCCTTTGTTTCAGCTTCTCAGTTTTGCCTTTTTTCTATCTTTTGTTATAGGAAATCAAATTTGGCGTGTTTGGTGTGTTACGTGGACAAAATAAACAATTTGATGATAACCGATTGAGTTATAAAAAATTGTAGATAGCTTTCTGTATTTTCTGACATTTTAAAGACCAAGCGACTAATCATTTTAATTGACTAAGTAATTGACAGAATAATAAATAGGGAGTACAAAACTGAGTCGTTTAAAAAAGTTGTGTTTGGTCCAGTAAAGATGAAATGACACATTACTCATGATGTTTTAGTTTAGCTGTTTGAATCAAAAAGTCACAAAGAAGTCGCTGCTAAACATACTGTGGCCCTGGAAACAAAAAAGTTTGTTGTGAAGGGAGGAATGTTCCCTATTTATTACAGTCGTTTTTCCTTTTTTGTGTCTATATGTGCATGTTGTTCCTGTGAAGCAGGAGCGAGAAGGTAGAAAGGACATGGAGCCTCGGTCAGAAGATGGACAGTTTGAAGAGGTGACAGTTCAGCAGCTTCCTCAGGTGGAACGTGGTGGAAATCCCGTGAGAGCACTCACACACACACACACACAGACACACACACACCATCTTCATCATGAACTGTATAAAATTCTGGATGCTTCTTCTGTGTGTGTCCAGGATAAAACAGTGGAGATTGCCGTTCGTCTCTCACCTAAACAGCTGGACCATGTGGCTCCTGTGCTCGAGGAGATCATCCATGATATAGTGGAGGAGCGCCAGAAAGGTACAAAGCATCTCAGCGGACCAACGTCATGACCTCCAGTCGTCTTTTATCGTCCATAAATGATTAGTAGACGCATGCGTACGAGTGATAGCGCTCTGATTAAAAACCATGCTGTCCTCACACTATCTCTTGCCTCTGCAGCCAAATAGCGACACTGAAGACACGAATGGAGGAAGGCTGTACAAATTCTTCAAAAAAAGCACTGAATGCTGAAATGTTTTATTGTGTTTTAACAAGTCAGTCAATAAAGGGAAGCGATTGTGTCACTTATTGGAGCTTCCTGTGTCATTTCTGGAGCCGCAGGCTGGCTTGAGCTGGCCACACGGTGTCAGCGTCTCTCTGAATCAAAGTGTCGCAAGGAGGAAAACATATTAATCTTTTTCAAGAATGACAGTCACCCAGACCACAAACCCGCTGATGTGAAAGTTTGTTTTTATTATCAAGTGATTAAACATATTAGGTATTCACACCAAACCACAGAGGAGTGATATTAATTTTTATTAATATTCACATATGTGGTTAATTTGTCAAAACAAAACAAAACATGCCACTTTATGTTCCTTCAAAAATTGCCAATGAAAATACATTCAGAAACTTCGCTGGATGACTTTAAAGACGCGTCCTGTCCCCTAAGTGCAGTGCGACGGGTGGAGTTTGACCTGTTTTCTGCTATCAAACCTCCCATTTGCCTCATTGTTGTCTCACAGCTTTGATGTTAGTCTCTCGCAGATCTCAAAGTCCTTTACCGCGAGGGCAGCGTCTCGGGCTAAGGGGGCGGGGAGAACCAGGGAGCAGTCGCTGTCAAAATACTTCCCAGTTATCCCCTCCGTTTCCTCCGCCACTGCACAGTAGATGGTGCTGACCGCGCCCTCCTCTGAAGACTGAGAGGGAGACAACAACGGTGAAGAGGAAACGTGAGAGCACAGTCGTACAAATAAATCTCCACAGGTGCAAATATGCAACCAGGAGGCATGTGCCATCTCTGCCCTTATGTGTTTCTGGTATAACCAGTTGTTGTGCACAGATGTACATCACAGATCAGTGCTCAGTGAAGTGTTTCAACTCCGAGGTCAGCTGACAAAAAAGGCAGCTGTGAAGCAGACCACATCACATAAAGTGGTGACTCCAGCTGCAGATGTGAACGTCTATACAGTGAAAGTCTAAAATGTGTAAGTTTTCCCATCTGTGTGTGTGTGTGTGTGTGTGTGTGTGTGTGTCAGACTACATGATGTTGTTGGAGAGTTTGATGGAGCACAGAAAATGGGCAGGATCACAGTTTCAGAGTTCACGAATGATTAAGAAGAGTGTAGCTAAGAACAGCTAGATAAATGCTAAAATATGCAGAAATATTTAATCTGTTCTGATTCAAGTCAGTGCGCCATAACTCAGTGGTTTATGTGTTTCATTTTCTAAAAAAGGAAGAAAAAAAAGGAATTTCTAAACAGCTGGAAACTATAGCTTGGAGGAAACATGTCAAAGCAGTGTTGCTCTATTCAGTATCCAGAGAGTTGTATTTTTTCATACCATCTTACCACAAATAAAACTAGTGCAAAAGTGAAAAAAAAGGGGTTCTGTTCATCTGATGTGGACATAACATGCACCTATTAAGCCCGCACTTCAACATCATGACGACTGAACTGTTTAATTAAAGATCCAGTGCAAAGCCAAACCAACCCAAAATAAAGAGCGTGCCTGGAATTGCTTGTGCGGACTGACTGTTGGATTTAGATAACTACGAGTCTCCAACCCTTTTCCTGTTGATTCCTGCAACAATGAGCGCTTGCATAAGTTCACTCAGTGAAGTTTCCTTTGCTGAGCTGTGGGAAATGTGGTAATACTTTAACCCCTTTGAAGTGATCTGGTGTACACCTTGAGCTTGTTGCCTGGAAGTCAAAGCTAATCATTAAAGCAACATACCTTTACCGCAGTCATTTAAACGAAATGGCTCTACTAGTTCTCGCAACAATGCCACATGCATGCGTACAGATTTATTCACGCAGGCTAATTGTAACTTGGCCTCTCTGTTTGTTTGATTGTTTGCATGTTTTTTACTGGAACACAACAGGAAGGTCGACTCTCTGAATGGGGCCGCGTGCCTTTCACATAATAATATTGGCTCTAGCTTCATCAGCGACCTCACACTACTCCCACTGATCAGGCTCAGCAGGTGCACTGTCAATGTGATGAGTCACTCCAGATTACTCTGTAAACCCAGATAACTCTTTAAAGTGCATTAATGTGACAGGGTGAGGCTCTTCAAAAGAGTCCAGACACACTGGGGTTGGACCTCTGCCCAGCTGGCGACACGTGAAAGTATGAGAACGGTGACTCTGAAATTCAAAGGCACTCACCTTGAAAAAGAAAAATCCGATGAGGTTGAAAAGGAAACGAACCACGGCCGAATAATGTCTCATCACTTCTGTCAGGACGACGCCGGGGTGGACTGAGTTTGCGGTGACGCCTGCACGCACGTGGATACGCAGAGGCACACGCAGACACATGCGTTCAGAGAAGAGAGAGAAACAGAGAAACCGTGAGCCAGTCTCTGCAATCAGCCTTTTAATGTCCATGTTCCTCTGAAGATTGTTTTTCTTTACTTGTTCATGAGTTTAAAGAGGCAAATTGGTTTCAGCTGCTTTATTTTTATTTTTTACAAAAGCCAGATTCCTCGAATGAACTCATTTGTGACTGTCATGCAGACTAAATAAAAGTGCAAAGAACAGTGAACGAGCTTGTTTCTCTATCAGTGTACTTTGTCTTATGTTTGGTACACATAATCAAAGCTCCGAGTATTTGACTCAGCACACACAATGATCCCAGAGACAGACGAGCACACAAAGAGCGCCAACTTTGACCTACATCGTCATTAGACCTTTGAGATCGTCATCTGTGGTTGCTTCTCATTTGCACTGCTCCTCGACAGGAATCCTGACTTTAGCCTACCTGTCCCCTGCAGCCTGCGCGCCAGCTCGTTGGTGCAGATGACATTGTGCAGCTTGGTGTGGTTGTAGACGTTATCCATGAAGTAGGTGAGGTTCTCGCCACGGAAATGGGAGAAGTCCACCTTCCCCCGCCTGTGGTTGACTGAGCTGACGGTGACGATGCGCGCCGGGGCCGAACGCTTGATCAGGTCTGGGGTGAAGCGGAGACGTGCAGAGATTGAGAAGGAGAGAGACGAAAATGAAAGTAGAATGTAGAAGCAATGATGTGCAATCATCTTTTCATATCTGCAATACATCTGCTGCATTAAAGTTATAATCTGATCTTTGTTGCATGTGGGCACTTACGGCGACGATCAGTAGCCGCAGGTGTGTTTTTGGTTTCAAGTTTCGCCGTCTGCGGTCTCACACACAGGTGCATCATAGAGTGAGCCTGTTGTGTTACTGTGCGCCAATCACTTCCACTGATTTTGTTTTGGGAAAGTCGCTACCAATAAATGGTTATAATACTACAGCAGCAACTTAACCAAGAACCTTTGGGATCATATCTTTGGAGAGGCAGCAGATTCCTACCCAGCAGCAGGTTGGTGAGAAGAAATGGTCCCAGGTGGTTGGTGGCAAAAGAAATCTCCAGGCCATCTTTTGTTATCTCCCTTGGTAAACCTGAGTTTGAAATAAACAAATACTTTAAACACACTATATATAGTAATGTACATGGACGCTAAATATGCACGTTACAAACACATTCGTACTTCTGAGTTCTTCACCTGGACACTTTGAGGAATCAGGGGGCTTAGTTTGGGGGATGCATAAACTTTTATTTACTGCCTCTGTGATGAATCACTCCAGTAAACAGCCTCAGTATGCCAAACTTTCCAGTTTTGTTTGCAGCCTCGGAGAGCATAATAAGATATGCCCCATTATTGCCTCCAGATGTTCAGCAGATGGGAAGTTTCACTGCGTTTTGTTCAGCCACTGATTTACTGTGTCATGTAGGACCAAAAAGGGAGAAATGTTTTTTCTGTATGTTTTTCTGTTGTCATGACATTTTTGTACAGTTACTGTTTTGTTTATTGCGCGGTCAGTTTAAGAATGAATGCCAATCCTGTAGCAATGAATTAACACATCATAATGGCGGCACTTTGTGATGATGTGGGTTCTGGGTTTTGAAATCTTTGAAATTAAGTTAACCCCTGTTGACTTCCCCAAAACACCGCCTGGAAATAAATGACTCTGTACGCGTCACCTGATGCTCCGGCATTGTTTACGAGGATGTGGAGGGCCTTCTCCTCCTCAAGAATCCCCCGGGCAAACTCCCTGACGGAATCCAGAGAAGACACGTCCACCAGCCGCAGGTGGACGTCAGGGTTTCCCGTTTTCTCCCTGATTTCTCTGAGCGCCGCCGTCCCCCGGGCCTCACTTCGACAGGCCAGGATGACACGGGCCCCGCGGCGAGCAAAGTCCAGGGCAATGAACTTCCCGATCCCTAAGAGAGTGGGGGAGAGCAATAATGAGCTCGGACGGCTTGATAACACAAATGTCCTCAGAGATAAAATCAACAAATACAATGCGTACAATACATTGAAAATCTTATTTGCTATAGAGGCACAAAAGCAACAGCCTGCTGAAAACACAGCTTATTCCAACCATCTGAACTCGAAATGTACTAGTTTCAGACAGAAAGCAGGGTTGGTCACTATCTGTCTGTTTACACTGTCTAACAAAAATTTGTGGGCAGAAACAGCAATCACTATAAAAGCTGCCACCTTTGTCCTCTTGGGGAGACCCTCTCTGCGTGGTTCGTGTGGGGCCTTTATGCACCACTGACTTTACTGCCCACACATCTCATCTCTTTTTGTAGTCTACGTTTTTGTAAAGGAATCAAATTAAGCAATTAATTCAAGTGCATTTTGGGTGTCTCTCCCTTATTTCACTTGGCCTTTTCAAGGAGCTGGTCAGGACACAGCACAGTGGTGCACGCCTCACAACAAGAATGTCTCGGTTTTAAATTTCAGTCCTCTGTGTGTGTGTGTGTGTGTGTGTGTGTGTGTGTGTG
>JAOXYL010000100.1:19749143-19761595 GCA_028564955.1 Terapon puta | reverse complement strand
GTGTGTGTGTGTGTGTGTGTGTGTGTGTAACAAAACCTATTATAGCTTCTTAATACTTCTTTTATTACTCCTGCATTTACATATCTGGAGGTTTATGGTCTGTAGACTTGGAGTGTCGTCAGAGTTTGACTTGTGCCACAATGATATGATTTTTAATGTTGTGATTACATTAAAAAAAAAAATTTAGTGGCGACACATGTGAGAAAGTCCTTACTAGTTATTGCTTGGAGGAAAAGCACTGCTGTGCTGACCCCTGTAGGCTGAGGCCTCTGACCACACCCAAGATCAAAGTGTCAGCTGAAGTCCATTGCACTCATGTAATCCCTGCTAGTGTGCAGCCAAAGCAAGACAAAGGTGGAAATGACATGGCAACATCCTCACTGCTAACGGTATGTCACAGCAGTCAGCAGCTCTAAAATGCATTTTCACCACATTCACTGAAAACGGGCACATTTAATTTCAGTGACATCTACGCACTGCGACTGAAAAAAATAAAATGTAGAATGCATTTCGAAAAAGAAAATCCTGCAAATTAATAACACACATGCAAATTAATAACACACATTCAGAACTGAAAAAGCATCTTGGATGAGAAGTGAAACGTCTTCAAGAACATCAAGCAAATCCAGCTGACTTTCTCCAAACTCTTAATAATTACAATGACCTGGATTACTGAGAACCTTCACACACAACAAACATGTATGTATTTGACAATATACAGTGTGTGCTACACAACGCTGCAAAGTTTAAAAAGACACATTTCAAAGGGACACTAAAATATATAAACACCTTAGTAGTGTAAGTGTATTAATATTGGAATCATGATCAGGTGTTTGCAATTCATGTCTCTGGACATGTCCATTGATGTTTATTGTAACCAAGAAACTTTGCCTATTTCCATTGCACTCATCTGGACTTGTGGCATTTCGTAGCTATATTTAAGCAGTCGTCATGCAGTAATGTAATGTTGACATTTTTTCAAAAAGCTGAGGTCCAGTAAATCAATTGTTGACTTTGTGAACATGGCAGCAAGTGAAAGAGCAATGGTTCAGATGGGATAAGGACATGTGGACTGTGACTGTGGTCAATGGAGCTCTCCATTCAATCAATACTGTTTGTTATTTAAAGTGAAAATGTGACTGTGTGTTTAACTTGGTCAAAGTGTTGCATGAAATAATGTGGAACAGAAAGTTACACCACCTATGAAAAATGAATAAATATACAAAAGACGGCAGTTTAAATAATCACAGCGCAGTTACATAAATCATCCCACAAACTAATCCAACTAATATACGTAAAGCATTTTACCGAAGAGCATTGGTACTTTTAGTTTCAGTTACTGTTGCACCTTGCAGATAAACATTCATTAAACGGTTCAAACTGAAACCAAACATCCACACGTCTCACATCACTATCACTCGCATGGGTTTGAAACAGGATGGCACATCTATAGGTAAAAACTCTCCTTTACAGATGAAACAGCTGAATTGAATAGAATGTTATTTTCAATTATAGGGGGCAGTTGGACTCATTTTTCCGTAGATTTCATAATGCAAAGCTGGGGGGAGGAGGCGGGGGGACTGTGTGTGCATGACTGTGTCCAGGAAGAGGGGGCTGGGTCAAGGCTATAAAGTGTGCACAAATCCCAATGAGTATGTGTGACACAGCGAGAGAGAGAGAGGGAGAGGGAGAGAGGGAGGGGAGATACCCACACAAAGAGAAAGGGGAGATTAAAAGAAGACAAGTGAAAAGAGGGCGAGTAAAGAGGAGAGAAGAAGCCAGAGAGAGGGGGAGAGAGAGAGAGAGAGAGAGAGACTCTTTTGTGGATTACTTGTGTGGCATGGAAGGCACCTCATAAACTCTTAAAGGAAACCTGGACTTGGTCTCTATTTTTGCTAAATTAGAGGAACAACGTGACCAAAACAACGTATTGTATTTAAAGAAGAGGGGAAATGAAGGACTTGGTGGAGTCAGTGGAACTCGGTGTCACTCAGAGGAAAGGAGTTCACGTAACTCGACCCAAAGTTTGGCTAAAGAATGAACTTGTTCGTGTGGGACTCGCTGAATCCCTTTGCACATATATCATGATGGTAAGGAAAAGATTCCTAAAGACGTCCAAAGAGCTCTCACGACACATATTATTACAGCACTAATGCATGTTTTTAAACTGCCAAAAACCTCTCTTTTTTTTTTCTTCAAATTTACAAGCTCTTCTTCCTGTTTTGAACATCGGGGAGAGCTTATCTGTGACAAGCACATGCTATTAATTATTAATGTTACGCTCTTGACCCTGATAACATGCCCCTTCTCCCAAAAACACACACAAGCATGCTGCCCAGTCACATGGCGGGGGGTGGGTGGTGGATGGGTCACGGATGGGGATTGGTGGGTTCAAGTGGCTGAAGCAGGAAATCCAGTGGAACCAGAGGAATAGTCCGGCAGCGCGCCACATGGAGGGGGCTGCGAGGGTCACATGCTAGCTGTCAGCTGTTACAACCCTATACATGGAAACCTGCAGGAAACACACATTCACACACACACACACACACGTTCAGCAAACACAGGCTGAAGGCAGCATATTAATAATACACTCACGGATATTTTATGTCACATAAAGACTTTAGCTTCCTGTGCTTTTACTTAGAGGAACCAGACTTAACTCTTTATCTAAATATATATTGATTTTGCAGGAGGAACCACACGCTTCCTACTTCCTGAATGAACGACTGCAATTTCTCAGTGCTAGCACTTTTTTTTTCACCGAGACTGAGGTGCCTCAGTTCAGCTCATGTTATTTTGCAATTGTAGGTAGAGAAACCATAGTTACCATTTTCTAAACTAAAGACTGTGTTACTTGATGTCCATAGTTGTATTTGTGACTTTACATATCCTGTTTGCCTTCCCTAAATTAGACAGTCTGGATATTTTCCCCCTGTAATTTGCTTCGCGTTAATCGTCGTCTGTCACCTTGCCTGTGCATGACGGCCTCTGTCTGTGTGTCCAGGTGTTTGGCCTCGGGTCTGTGGCCCAGGTAGTGACAGGAGAAGGAGCCTTCGGACACTACATCAGCATCAACCTGGGCTTCGGACTGGGTGTCGCCATGGGGGTTCACGTCGGGGGGAAGGTATCAGGTGCGAGAGCTGCCCCTTGTAAACCCCGCCATCGAAAACCCTCGACAGCCATCACAAGCCACCTGACGCGTCTCTCTCATGCTTTATTGCTCTCATCAGGGGCCCACATGAACGCAGCAGTGTCGCTCACCATGTGTGCATTCGGCCGCCTGGCGTGGAAGATGCTGCCTCTGTATGTGTTCGCGCAGGTATTGGGGTCATTTCTGGCAGCAGGGACAATTTATGCTGTCTATTACGGTGAGGGCACATTTACTCCGCCTTGCCTGTATTTCATTGCTCTCATTGCATCTAAGAGTAACTGCCTGGCCGATATTGTCTTCACACGCAGAAGCCATACATGACTATTGTGGGGGAAACCTGACAGTCACTGGTGTAAAAGCAACAGCTGGTATCTTTGCCACCTATCCTGCACCGTACCTCTCCTTGCTGGCTGGATTCATTGATCAGGTAGCCATGAAACCGGATTAAAGGATTACAGCTGCAAATCACTTCCATCTGACACATTCTGCATTTCCTTTCTACCTTGACATGTGTTTCTGTGTGATGTTTGCATTGTGTGGGTGGGCCAGGTGTTTGGAACGGCCATGCTGCTGCTGTGCCTGATGGCTCTGTCTGACCAGAAGAACAAACCTGCCGCAGCAGGCAGCGAGCCTGTCGCAGTGGGTCTCTTGGTGCTGCTCATTGGCATTTCTCTGGGCAGCAACAGCGGCTATGCCATCAACCCGACCAGAGACATTGGCCCCAGGGTCTTTACCGCCATAGCAGGCTGGGGAGCTGATGTGTTCAGGTACACAGGAAGGATGCATTGACACATTAAGATGGTTTTATTAGATGTTTCTAACAATGGGAAAGGGAAATATGCTTGAGTTAAAGAGTATTTAAAGAAAAAAATCTTGTTGTCTTTTATCTGTGCAGGGCTGGGAATGGATGGTGGTGGGTGCCTCTAGTTGCCCCCCCCATTGGAGGAGTCTTAGGTGCGGGGCTCTACAAGGCCTTGGTGGAAATGCACCATCCTCCCCTCTCTGAACAGGCTGAAGGGCCGGTGGGGGAGGAGACCGCCCCTCTGGGGAAACAGGACAACATCTGTGCTAATGTATGTGTCTGAGACCCGCCCAGCTGGACAGCGTACCCCTTGTAACACCCTCGTAAAGCTGTGTGGATATCTGTGCACTGTCAGAACATTCCATGAGTTTAAACAAAGAAAACAGACCAAAAAATAATTGTGTCGGTGGGTGACAGGAGGAAAAAAAAAAACTTAAAAAAAATTAGATAATATTATAGTCATTTGAAATGTGATGGATAATTATTCCCATCCCTGCTACAGCAACTATGAAAAACCAAAACGTTAAAATTTGGAAGATAAAAAACAAAACAAACACACTGACCAACTTCAATTTCATGTTTATGTTATTAATAGCAGCTGATGTAACCTCAGAAGACACCATTAATATCATTCATTATGACAATCGACAGGAGACCACTTACATGAGCTGGGAACCTTCAGTATATGTAAGGAAAAATAAGCAGCCCCCTGGTAAATTGCACTTATGTAAACATGTATCTTCTTGAAGATAAAATAGGAACAGCAGGAGAGGGCTACTCACAGCTTGGAAGGGCAGCAGCACAACCAAAGATAATATACACGTTCATCTTTCCAACAATCCAGTGCACAGCAACCTAAAGCTCCAAGTAGGAGCTCTTACAACCAAAATTTATTCCCAGAGGTCTATTAAGTCTGCTCAGCAGTACATGTCCGGCATTAGGGGCTCTAATTGGATAAAGCCACTCTCTAAAATGCTGGAATATAACCTCCTCGCATAAATTCATCAATACGAAATCATAAGCAGATGTCTGTCGACAAAAATCACTCGGCCGAAACTTCAGCACATTTTTATATTTTTGATGTTTACAGAGAAAGACAGTGAGGCACTGCAATGATGCAATGGCCAGTGAGCTACTCAGAAGCCTAGCTTGATGGTTTAATGTCAGTCTTTGATAAAGTGATGTGTAATGTTTCATGATTCAGATTTGCATGCACTCTGAAGTGGTGTAACGTTTGGTACCAGAGTTCTGTCGTGTGGCATCTGTCCTGGAGTCTGTCCAGGAGGTACAGAAGTTTCCACAGATGCTCAGTTTCTTTCTTTAAAACCATGTGATCATCTCAGAAAAGCACTTTTGCTGCCATATTGAAACCTTCACAGTATTATGTTACATAAAGATTAATGATGTTACTTATCCATTTTCGTACTTCTTTTATAATGTTATATATATATTATTGTATATAAAATGCATTCAAAATAGAAATATGTACAACTCATACCAAGCCTAGTGACAAGCCTACAGATACTGTGTCCTTATTGGTTACAGTAGTGGTACGATTTGTTTCAACATAACACCACAGTATTATTCAGACTAAGTCAAGACCACAGACCCAGTTAATGAATTGGCTGCTTTGAATTATTTTCACCACAAGGTGTCACTAGTGAACAGTGTGTTAAACGAGTCTCCGAATGATGTATCTATTGGTGATGCAATCTGTGATACAGAAAACCTCATTTCACCATCACTAACACAGAGCAGCAAAAGGTTAACAAAAATATAATTATCAGGATTACCACAACGTTCCTTGTGTAACTCTGAATCAACCCTGTGTTTAGAAATATATTCGTGGGAAGGGGGGTGACCTAAAACAAGTTAGAAATATACCACATTGCCTCCACGTGTTGGTTGGTTATGTATCTATTCAGACATGCAGCAGTTCAGACTTAGTTTTAGACAACATGCTGTCAAAGAGTGTAGGGCTGCTAAGACACAGCCAATAACAGACGACAGGATTGCAGACTGTTCCTCTGAGACGTGTTGGCTGTGTGGAGAGTGAAGCTGGGTGAGATGTTTCCCTTGGATCGGAGCGTTCTCACCGCTTTGGCCCAACGTGTCTTCCTGTGCTGCCTTGGCTCTTGGTAGTGTTCCCGGAGCTGCACTGGGCTGACTGCTTCTTCTTGGGGATGGGCGTCTTGGCTTTGCCTTTGAAGGCCTTTGTTGGATCCAGCCTGTTGAGGTGGGAATCTCCAGTAGGATCAGCCAAGCTGAACTCACTGCTGAAAGTCAGAGGCTGGTACAGCGATGCCCACTGCTGTAGAGGTAACAGGATGCAGATATCTTAAAATACTGTTTGTATTTGTGCAGACTTAAAACAAAAGTTCAATGGATTTGCACTTATTTCTAGTTTCTAATCTTCAGTCACTCACAGATTTAAACACTAATGGCAGAGGCCTCCATGCAAAGTGCCAACCTGCTTATGAGAATCTAATCTAATACTCACTCACACTAACCAATGACTATGCAATTTCAGTAGGTTCATTAAGTTGACATGATGACATAATTGTGACAGGCTGACTGGAGGAAACAACTCAATCCATGAATTCTGTGAGAAATGTTGCATTGTCTGTTTTAAATGTTGAGGTGAAAAAAAAACTTTCAAATGTGTGAGATCACATGGTCTCTGACAGAGTGATTAGACATTTTGCTACCTTGGCCTGGGGGCTGGGGCCATACGGGGTGAAGGCATACTGCCACTCAGGCAGACCCAGGTGGGTGATCATCAGTCTGTAGTAAGAGGTGAAGGTTGCTGTCATAAAATGCCAGCATAAGGAGCGGTCAAGGAACCAAATTTCACTCTGCTGGGCTACAACACCTGTGAAAATACAAAGACCAATGACTGATAACCCAAAGTTTAACATAATTGGCTTAGATATGCCTACATGAAGATCAACAATTCTTTTCAGAGAGATCACAAAAGGTGCAATTTGTAGGCACAAACAGAACACCTGGTGTGCAGTTTTTGTAGACAAGACACACTTTGCCATTCCCACCGCAGGAATCCAGCTCAAAGATGCGGCTCCGGGAATCAAAATGGGGTGCGGCGAGAGACTGTCCCGTCCCTGGCAGACAGCATTAATGAATCTTGAATAAATATTTACTTTGCAATCAACATGTCATTCATTAGCCTGTTTTCTGCACAACTGAGCACACAAACAGACCTAATCAAACTTGACATGCTGTAAATTGCTAAGTTGAGCCAGCAGAAGGGTCTGACAGGTGCAATTTACCACCTTCTGTATCGTTCTCCTCCCAGTCCAGGTCAGCCAGCGAGGGTGCATTGGGCAGAGAGAATAATGATACTGGTTGGAGGAGTGGGCACAGCCTGGCCACGCTGTTAATCATCATGCATCCTAAGGGGACGCACTCGTCTGAAAAACACAAAGTTATGATTGTATCATGGGGCTTAAAATTCTTTTCAAAGCTATTTGCATTTAAACATATCATGCAATCTTAATAGTAGCCTTTCATTTAAAAGAATTAAGACTTTTGTGGTATTATTAATACATGCAGAACAAAAAAGTAATGAGGTCACCTACTGTCTAATTTAACACTCCAGGTTAGTGTAAACCCATCAGTTGTCAGATAGAAATCTCGCAGGTCCTCTGGCAGGATACAGGTGTTTTTCTAAAGTAGAAATGCAGCAGGTTAATATGACAATAATGCACAATCTTGCCACATTTTATTATCTTTAAAAAGGTGTACACTACTCTCACCTGTTCCCATGACAGCAGGCTCCTCTTTTCTGCAGGCTCCCTCTCTGCAAAACGCACATCGGCCACACCGGGCATGCTCTCTGGCACAACAGGGACAAATTCATAACATGTTTTAGTTAGCTGCCCCGCAAGACCTCAACCTGCTTGCTAGCTAACATGGTCTATTTATTGGGACTGGAGCAAAATCTGGGATACAAACCGAGCAATCGAGTGATGCCAAGCGTCAGCCTCTCTGCCACACCTTTAAATACAAAGCTCTCTTTTGCGTCGTCCATTTGCGCGACCTTGCTCACAAATTTGTACAAATCCCTGGTAGCATCCTCTGCACCTCTCAGCAGGCAGCTCAGCAGACGACGCACAGGAAGCGAGCGAGTGCAAGCTTTGGAGGGCGCGACTAGCACACGTCTGAGCCAATAGAAATGCGCCATTCCGCAAACTGGCCAATCGGCTGCGCAGTTCAGAGGGAAAGGCGGGACTGCGATTCCTTAGCAACGCTTGGCTCAGGGAGTGGTGGCGGTTGTTTCAACATGGCGGCAGCGGCAGCAAGAGGAGGAAAGTCAGGGATATTTTGGATGAATGGCGGTATGTTTACTTTTGCTAAGCTTCATGCGCGTCCTCATTCATTAAACTACCTTTTGTAGATATCTGTAGAACGTCTTAAAAGTCTTCTGAAGAGGGTGACAGAGTCGGTGTCAGGGCTTGAAAGTTGCTCAGAGGAAGTGAGACAGTTTCTCAGCGTTAAGTTTGTATTTTGTATTTATTGTTAATTTACCTCTTTAAATCTGCCTGTTTTGTACTAAAACTTGGTGGTGAGCGCGTTAATGTTTGCTATCACTGCCACTGAACGCAGCTATGTTTCCCAATGCTTCCTGTCGAGCTTAAATAAGCCAAAAAAGCTTTTGTTTTGTTTCTCTAATTTTTTACCCCAGAGAGGGAAGCGGGGGGATTATTGAAGAGACAAAAACACATACTTTTAACAAACGGTCTTTCCATCTGACTGAACTTAAGTGAATGTCCTCTCTTTGCCTTCATCACACAGTGTCAGATGAGGAGCAGCCATTGGTGTTTGTCCCTGGTGAGTCTCAATGTTTGGGACCATTTCTGAACACAGTCTGAGAGATAAATGTATGTATGTGTGTACCCCTCGTGTACACATGGGATCCTCTTCTTTCTGCCACTCTTCTTCCTCTGTCTTCCTACTTACTGTCCCAGGAGTGGAGGGAGAGGGGAGGACTTTAAGTTCGGGAGCAGGTGTGTCTGGCTCTTCCAGTAAAAGATGCGTCAGGATGCAAGCCAGACCAAGGTCCAGCAGCAGGAGTGAGACCACGCTGAGGAAAGGTGGCAAGAAGCAGGTCCTGTTACACAGCGACCACTCGCAGGCTTATACCAAGGAGAAAGTGTCCGTCCATCACGGAGCTGCTGCAGCCACAGAGCATGATGTCCCTCCAGCAAATGGCACTTTTCACCTCAAAACACAGGTAAGCTATCCCTTTGTTTTGGCCTTACCAAAGATAAAATGTTCAAATGTGGAAGGTAGCATGTTGATGATCTGACCCATTAAACCATTAAAGATGTACTGAGGCGACAGAATTTAATTTGTTATTTTCTGTTAATATCGTCTTACCATCCTTCTCACAGGTAATCCCTGAGACCCTTTCAAAGGTCTCCTTGAAGGACCTCTGTCCGGAAGATAAACGCCGGATTGCAAACCTCATTGAAGAATTAGCCAGGTAGCCAGCAGCACACGCCACTGAACTCCAGGCTGGGGTTAAAGTTCATATGAATGCACGGATTGAGTAATTCAATGTCATACCTGACTGAAATGTTTGTTTTTGTACTTCTATATCTTCTTATCCCCTGTCCCTCTTGGAGTGTATAATGTGGACAACGCATCCTTTAACACTGTTATTTCCTGTTGTTCAGAGTGAGCGAGGAAAAAGAAGAGTCGGTGCAGCGTCTAAAAAGTGAACAGGAACAGTTTGAGAGCAAGATCCAGCAGCTGGAGCACCAAAATGTCATCATAGCACAGGAGAGGGAGAGTATCCTTTCAAAATATCAGTGTGGTGATTTGTTACAGTTCTCTTGTTTATTTTATTGAAATATAGAAGTATTGGGTCATAGTCGAGGGCTGAATTAATGCACTTAAAACACACAGGGGTTTCAAACTCTGGTATTCATTAGTCACTATTTTTGGATAACACAGACTTTGCTGAATGGTGTAAAATATGCTTCTTGGTGTGTTTCCCATTATGAGGTCCTTTGAGATCTCCTGGGTATGGTAGGATTATCGCTTCTTTGGATGGTATGCTAATATTCCATGATGAGATGCACTTAGCACCTTATTTTGCGTTGGACTGACAGTGCTACAGTAGAGTATGGTGGTGTGGTTCCATTATCGCGTTCTCTCGAGAATTCCCTGGAGGAAAAAAAAAATTATTGAGGAAAAAGTGTAACATTGAACACACTCAGTGACTTCACTAATCAGCCCAACTTCAACCTTGTAGGTAGACTTATCAGTATAATAATCCTCTGCTCTCTTTGGTTAGAATAAAAACATGTTCTGAGCTCTAAGATGCATTCAAAGTCTCACAAATAATTTCTTGCAGGGTGATGTACAGTTTCATTGCTCTGTGTGCTCTTCTATGAAAATGTCTGCAGGGGGCAGTGTTGTCTTAGCTAAGGCTATGTACAGTGTTTGGCTAAAGGTCTTCAATTTGATACAAAAGACAGAGAAATGGAGCAGATTCATTTAAATTATTTGATGCCTGCTACAGTTGTTTTTTGCAAGCGCTTGTAGCCTACCCGCTGTTGTGTACAGAATCAATTTCATGGTTGAAGCCTTGGCCTTAACCATCTAAATCATCTTATCACCCCAAGATTAATTTTGATATTTACTGAGAAGACTACAGCATATGCTATCAGCACCATGTGTTGGTGAACGTTAAGTGTAGAATCTCACCTCCTCCTTACGATATAGGATCAGATGGGTAGCTAGCATGAGGAGAGCTAGAGCAATAGTTTGCTGTCTATTGCACTCCACAACCCTCCCACTGTCTTCATAACAATTCTGCTCAGGTCAAACCAAAGCATGGCCAGCAGTCAATTTAGGTTAAAAACGCTGCGAAATATGAAGAGTAATTGACCCAGCTGGTAAATTGCACGATTGGCAACGGCAGCGGGGAAAATTAGGAAAGCACAACTCAATTAAAGGCACTTTGGCTCGGAGACTTGGCATTTACACCAAACTTCTAAACTCCATTAAAAAGGTATTTGAGAGGAAAAAGTGTTCGGATCCAAGCACCTCAGGGGGGATAACGTAGTCTTTTAAAGTGTGTGCAGGAGTCATGAAGGCTCTTCTTAGGCAGAAGGTTCCGGCACTTCCCTGAAAGGTTAAGGAGACACCAAAGGCAAACACACTGAATGAGAGTCTTGTCAAGTCTAATTCCATTACGCCTCAGCTTATCTTATCTAACTAAGATTCAGGGATGTCAGGGGTGTAAAGAATGTTGGGCTATACCTTAGCCCCAAGCCACCTAGGATGAGAGGGAAAAAGTACTCTTGATTTTTGGGTGTTCAGCTGACATTTCGAACTGACTGGCACTCGGGACTGTGTTTGTGTTTCACATAGGGAGGATGCCTTTTGTACTTCAAGGCATGTTGGCATGGGCCGAAGTCAAGGTGGCATTACTAACACGGTGCGCCGTTCGACTCACTGTACTCGGAACAAGGCACAGCAGGTGCTACAGCTAATGCCATTTATTGAGCTGAAGCAATTGGAGGGAATCCTGAGGCCATGGAGAGAGGGGAATAACAGCCCTGTTAGGATATGTCATTGAAAAAAATGCTACATGTTGTGATAGAGGATTGCCAGGGCTATATCCATTTTCCCCTACCAGATTTTGGATGGATAAAATTTACAATGTAGAAATGTGGCACTATCACATGCTCTTTTTGACAAGGAGGTATTAGAAGATTTGATTTCTCAGCTCTTATTTGTTTGACAGATTAACTCCTAAAATACTTGATGTCTGCACTGTGGGTGCTGTCGTGATCTAGATGAGGTGTATCTTACCTTTTTTTATTGTAAGAATGAGTGATTGGGTTGAAGTCATATGCCATTTCTTCACTGAAGCTCTAATGATGCCTCAGTTGTGTAGAATTTCTGCAGAGCTAAATAGTAGGAACGTGCATCCATGAAGAGATTGTTTAAAACATACAAATAAGCTTAGCTGCTGTCATTTGAAGCTAACATTGCAAATTAATGCCATTCATTCAACTGCTACCTTAGTATTACATTTTTATAATTGTTGACTGAATCAGTTTAAATGCCTAATTGAATCTAATAAAATCACATTGAACCATTCGTAGGCTTAATGTGAAATTGATAATGCGCGGTACATTTAATGTTTGTTAAAGGAGTCAAAATTGATTGGAATTGTAGTTGGAACACCTTTACGATGTATTGTGTGGATTTTGGCTTTGTGAATTGTGTGTTTGTGTCTAGTAGGAATTGACACTCCATAGCCACAAGATCTTTAATACAGGTGTCGTGTGTAATGATTCAGCAAGACACAACTTGGCGTATTCCAGCAAAATGTTTGCTGTGAGAATTTTAAAGACATTTTTAAAATCATTGTTAGCTGACATACAGAGGTATTTATTGGTTTATTGTGTGACTTGGGCTTGCGTCTTTTCTGTGGTTTCAGCATTATTGAAGCAGTTATGT
>JAOXYL010000100.1:19733204-19749043 GCA_028564955.1 Terapon puta | reverse complement strand
AGAGGTATTTATTGGTTTATTGTGTGACTTGGGCTTGCGTCTTTTCTGTGGTTTCAGCATTATTGAAGCAGTTATGTCATTGCTTACTTACACACACATTCATACACATCAGTCCCCGCCCCCGTTTCGCTCACATTCCCGCTCAGACTCAATCTATTTGGCACAGTGTGCTAAAGCAGGCTTTAAAATATTCCCCCCTCCTGTGCAAATTTGTTCCACCTTGAAGTGGATTTCATTATTTCATTTGAGCCTCGGCCTGACAGGGAAGTGAATCATTTTGACAGGCCCCGTCTGAAGCCTCTTCAGCCAAAGCCCTTGATTCTGAGTATTTTTGGAGCAAGGGGGAGGAGTAAGTCATTGTTGGCACTTTGCAGCTCTGATGTAAACTAGGGGCTTGCCGGGTGCTTGGGCCCCATTGGCTGACGTCCAAGGCTGTGGATGAAGCATGTTTAGTGTGGCGACGGGCAGAGAGGTGGAATCTTATCAGTGTCGCTCCACTCGGTTCAGATTACCTCACGCTCACTGTCCAGTGACTGCATCACCCTGTCAACACATTAACACACGTTACCTACATTTGTAGCGTTGGGACACTATGATGCTGCAGTCAACAGCATGGATTGACTCTTTTTTTTGAGTCACTACCGTACCCAATTTGTGTTGCTGTGATCTGTTCTCTGTATTTGTGTGTATTTGGAAACATTTATTTTAGGCATGAGTAATCATGTGGAAATGGTGTTTTATGTGATGTTGTGTGTTTTCAGCTCAACACGCAACTCTCTTTCTAAGGCTCAGGTGAGGAGTTGGTTTGTAAACATATTCAGTGTCTTTCTTTCAAGACCCTTATTCACACTGCATAAATAGACCTACCAGCACAGGTTTACATGATGTGATGTCCTTGTGATGTCCTTAAGTTTTCCATATAGACCTATCTCCATGGACATTATCAGTGCAGCAGGAGGGGAGCTTTACTTAGATGGAGGGCTTCCTCGCATTTCCCAGTGTTTATGAAAGCTGCTGCATTGCATTTGTCTGGTGTCTGGTCCTCAATTCAAAGTCGTCCCCGCTCTCTTTTCTTTTCCTCTGTTTCATTTCCACAGCCTGATTGAAGTCTTCTAACAACCAAAGTGTTTTCTTATGGAGTGTTCCGCCAACTATTCCTTCAATAAGACTCTACTTTGAACTTTGATTTTCTCTTTAAATGGGCCGCTTTTTTTTTCAAACGGATGCAGAGAAACTCATCAGCTGGGGGAGCTGGGCCACCATCATAAAAAGATATGGCCTGGAGGAACACACTTTAAGGTCAGCTTGGCTGGGAGTGTGTGTACTATTTTGCTTCATGATAGTATTTGTGTGTGTGGGCTGTTTACAATGCAGGTGGGGAGTTTGTGTTCTCATGTCTCACTGTGTGTGTGTGTCTGTGTGTACTAGAAAAAGAGTCAGACTGAGGTTGATTATTGAACGTGTGTGAATGTGTCTGTGTGTAGTCTCTCCATTCTCATGCTCATTATCTTTGTATGTGCTGGTGTGGTGTGGCACTGCCACTGTCATTAGTGGGCTCCTGAGGCGCAGCAGTGGTTCCGCTCCAGATTAGTTTTCTTGTGTCTGCCAGCTCTCTGTCTGGCAGATAGCCTGGCATGGCACTGCCCGGCTCAACTCAGCACAGCTTGGCCCGACCCAGATGGTGAAAGCTCTGTGCCACAACAACAACTTTGATTTTGCTGGCCTCTTCTCCCTCTCTGTTTTCAACTTTGCAGTTCTCTCTACTTTTCTGGTCCAATGTGTAATTGATTGCAGAAACAAGGGTTTAATTCAGATTGTCAATCTAAATCCAGCATCTATCTTTTGTTCCATTTAAGTTGCAGAGGGGAATTTCTTCCCCACCAAAATGGCTCTGCACAAAGTTACCTTCTCAGCAGCGCCAAATAGTGATTTCACTTGTAGACATCATGTAGACATAGCGTAATTCTGAGAGTTTTCATTTTTATTTAATTTTTTCATTATGATATTTAATCTTGCAGACATTTTTGGGGACTCCGTCTACCCATTGTCAGCTGAATCCAAGGGAGGGTTTTGACGTGTTTAGCAGTTCTGTTTTGTTAGTTACTTAACCCTTGATCCTCCAGGCTTGCAGCAGCAGTACAGAGAGTGTCAGGAGCTGCTTGGGCTTTACCAGCAATATCTTTCTCAGCAGCAGGCGAAACTCAACCAGTCCATTGCCCAGCTCAGCCAGGCATCAGCTCACAGCAAGGTAAGGAATGGGATAGAGTGGATGCATGGTAGGTTGTAAATAAATGTGGGTGAGTGCATCATGGAGTGCAAATTGATGGGGCTGCTCCTGTGTGAGATGGATTCAGAGGGCACCCCTGTTTGCCGTCCGCCAGGCACAGACACATCCAGTGGAAACACATGCAAAAGCAATATTACCCCATGGCCAAGTGCCATAGTAATTGATAAATCACTATAAAAGTCCACTCCAGTTGCTGGTTCGATATGACTACAACATAGAGAAAACTCTCTCAAGGTGAAACTTCAGAAGCAAACACGCCTCTCTGGCTTCAGCCTCTGTAAGAATAGATGACTTGGCCAACCTCATTGTCCCGCGGTGGCTCTGAATAATGTGTGTTTGCCTGCTCTCTGACCCTCAGCAAATTAGTCACAGTCTCTTCTCCAGTCAGCTATAAGATGGGCTTTCCTCCTTATGTTTATCTCATAATGTTCCTGACCTTGGCTTACCTGCCAGTTATGTTCAGTTGAAAATTGTCCTCTAAATCTTGGGGCCACTGTCCAGTTTACAGTTTTGATGGATGATTTGCATTTGTGCAGCTGTAAACCCAGCCCTACCCTAACACCATGTCTATACAAGCTGCGTACTGAAAGCAGCGTGTTTGCACAGCAGCAGCAGCAGCAGCAGCAGCAGCGTGATTTCTCCGTCAGTCTCTACACAGGATGTGTTCAGGCACTGCTGCTGTGAACGTTACTCACGTTTTGGCAGTGCTCTGAGCCCAGCACAGCCTCTGTAGTTACAAGCATAAAATGTAAGAACCTGCATAAAGTGCAAATGACATGTAAGTTCTTGTGGAACATACCCTGCAAGCACATGGGGAAAGCTTTTGCTGCACATTTCAACATGAGCAAATTAGGCTGGTTAGTGGCTCCTAATTCAGCTTTGGTGAATTTCAGTTTGTTGCCCAGCTCTACATCGGGGCTTTATGGAACAGTCTAATGTGTTTGGCTGAAATACTCCATCAATTTTTCAGAGGTTTCCTAAATTGGCCAAAATGCATTTATTGTCCTCTTTGTTCTGTGTCCAGGTGCTCAGTAGTGAGGAGGCCCCCAGCAGAACATCTCCTAGCAGAGCTAATGGCTCACTCTTTGATGGCTCATACCTCGGCTTTGCTGCTAATCGAGCACGGCAGCCTCAAGTGCACAGGTGTGATGGTGGAGGAAGAGGAACACAAACCTTTAGCAACTCTGCCTCTCTTTCTGGTGAGATGGGTCTAACCGATGGGCTGACCAAACAGCATAGGAGTCAAAAAAGAGGGCCCCACCACAGATGTGTGGACTGCCAAGTCACTGGTCAGGACAGCGATTATGGAACGGAGCAATGGAAATGTGATAATGGCTCTCGTCTAGAGAATGGCAACCACAAGACTTTTAACCAACATGAAAGGTAAAGTAGTGCTCTGTACATACATTCATCCTACATGACTGAATTGCTACCTGTTTTAATCAACAAAATATTTACTCATACACAGGCCTCACAGTGGGAATGCCATTAGCTCAGAGGCCAAGGAAGCCCTGACCAGGCCTCTACTGGGTCACGAGGACTGGGAGGAGAAGAGGCACCAGCTGCTGCTGCAGAAGATGCAGTTGGAGATGGAGAGAGAGAGGCTGCAGGCACGGCTGGCTGAGCAGGAGGAGAGGCTCAACAGACAGAATCAACAGCTCCACCAGTCGCGTCTCGATTACAGCAGGTAGAATACAGAAGCCAAAAGGAAATGAACCACATTTGATGACATTGCTAGCTAACATTTGGGTGCACGAGTTGACAGTTAGTCCTAGTTAGTTGCTAGATATATACATATGTATAGTATGTTTTGTCTCTTTTTCTGTATCCACGTACCACTATTTCTTTTTTCTTCTCCTTTTGTTCTTGTTAGATTTCAGCAAGATACTCAGTCTGATCTCAGCAGCTCAAACGCTAGAAACGGCAATCCGCACCCGGAGGGTCCCTCCCACCAAGACTTACCCTCCAGGTAAACCAAGAGGGCCGCTAAACTGGAAGATAGACAGTCAAACTGCAACTGCTGTAATCTGATACATGCCAACTCTTTCTCTCTCTTGAGCTCTCTCACACCTTGCATATCAAAAAATACATATACATTCATGCACATCTAAAGGTTTCACAAATGAAAGCTAACTTAACACAATGTGTTTGTGGTCTACAGTGTGTGTCAGTATGCAGAGGTAAATCCTTCAGGACAGAGCTTGCATGAAAAACGCCCTCAAACTGCACCTGCTCTTTTGGACACTGGCAGTGGTAAGCTTGTATTAATTAATCTGAAGTATGTGCTTACTGGTCTTCACAGAGAACAAGAGCTCAGTTTAAAACACATCATACTCAAACTTGTTTCTATGTTAGTACATCCATAATCATGTTAAACCTTGAAGAGTGCTGTACATCATGATGATAATTTAATACCTGCTCTATCTTTTCTCAACAGAGGTCTTAGAGCGGTCCACAAAGGACATGGCCACATCTCCTGTTAAGTCTACTGCCAGCCTGAGTAAGCCCCCCTCAGCGTCAGTGACTCAAAAGACCCCTGATGCCAGGTAACACATCTTTATTTGGCATCGGTGAACGATTTAATTTAGATTTATCATTTGTTCTAATAGTGCTGAGGTAAATGAAGGACCCTATGTGTTTGAAAAAACGGCAGGGTTATTGGAAACATGGAAGAATTAGCTAATCTAGTAGAAGCATTAGTGTTTTCAATTTCCCTCACTCCAGTATGCTGGGCAAAAGAGTCAAAGCAGCACAGATGAGCACTTGAAGGACACATCAAAAAGGCATCTGTGCTCATTTGAAAATTTGAATTCTTGAGGACTAACTAGGTCTTCTCTACCGAGTGGGTTTATTCCGTGGGCGAACTACTGCTGACATTTTGGGGAATAGGAAGATTTTTTGCATGGTCCAGCATCTGCTCTTAGCCTGTCAACCTCTTAAGCCAGCTGGTATTTTTTGTCAGGTTGATGAAAAATGCTACTCATATTGAAACACGTAAATATAATTGAAATATAAAAATTGACCCTTAAAGCTTTTCCTGGGCTTGCAGTCACTGCAGTATTAGAAGCTGAATTATGTCTTTTCTTAGTCTAGCTAACTTTTCGAGCTGTGAGAAGCTAAATGAAGCTTTTTACTGGGCTACCTAGCGCTGTGGCCAGCCTGTCAGGAGACATGCTGCGTTCCATTAGTCGGCCTAGCAGGGACCCTGCAGCAGGTGTAATTGAACAGACTTCTGGATGCACACACTGCCCTCCCTCCTCTCTCTGCCACAGTAATGAGACAGAGAAAGCAAGAGTGAGGGAGAGATGTTAAAAGTGTGTTTGAGGGTGAGTGAGGGGTGAGAGCATCGGATAAAGTGAGAAATGGGAGGCGAGGAAAGTTAGAGCGGGTTGAGATAGATAGAAATGGAAATGGTGAGAAAAGACGTAAGTAGCGAGAGGGGCTCTGAGGATAGGAATGAATCACTGAGTGCAAGCATCAGAGTTTTCTAAAAAGAAAAGGACATTCATTACCTTTTTTCTTACACGCTTACACAGTATGGTGACTAACCTGACTGTGTGCGTGCGTGTGTGAGTGCGTGCACATCTGTGAGGACTTGTGCGTTGCTGTGGAATTGTAAATGTGAAAAATATCAGCTGCTGAGAAGCAATTTGTAACAGTGTTGCTGCAGACCTATATTTTAAAAAATGATTTCTGCATAATGTTAAATTTCCTTTAGCAACAGTTGCTGCTGATAGGAGATACAGCGACTGTAAGACAGCCCCCCCAAGAATAATTCTTTAAAACAGCTCAAAGTTTACAACTTCCGATAAGTAACTCTTAAACAAAGCGAAGCATAGTCCAAGTTGAACTGTGAGCTCCAGCAGATGCCCATTAATTCCAGCAGGGGACCCGGGGCATCTGATCTTATTACCATCCATTTACACCTCCAAAGCCTATTAAAATAGTTGGACTCTTCGCTCCACACACTGTCTTTTTTTTACTGCCAGTAATGAGGAAATCTGCCTCTCAGATGTCTTTTGTGGTTTTCTTGCAACATGTTTTTTTCATGTGCATCTCTTCAGATAGCTGTAATCCTTTGGTAATCCACTGATTTGGATTAGACATATGTCTTTTTCTCAGTCGGTGTCCAAAAAATATGTGCATGAAAATCTTTTTAAAAAAGATGAATGAATTAAATTAAAAAAAAAAAAAAACACTACCAAATCTTAATATTTGAAGTTAAACTACATGTTTTTCTGGTTGCTTTTAATCTCATGATTCACGTTCTACTAAAGCAAAAAAACAGGGGAATGTATAATACAGTCAGTGTTTGATAAAGAAAACAAAAACAGTATTGTTTTAGGCTAGTACACAAGAGTAAATGAAATGGCTTTCCTTAGTAAAGAAAAGGCTATACGACTGTCAGATTCACCATGTTACCTGAACACCCCCCACTCTTTTTTTTTACTTGGCAACAACAAATCCCTCGTGACCATCGAATCTTAACCACTTCAATCTTGATGTGCAAATTGCAAAATGAAGCTAGGGTTAACATTAAGTGACCTTCTTAATCCTTTCATGAATCCTGCGCTAGTTAGTAATGAGACAGTTCCAGCGCACCCCGCCCATCTCATCTCCATCCTTCCTGCCATTGCCCGCCTGCTATTGATTGGTTGGGAAATTGACATGCGGGATATACGCAGTGGCCATTATAGGTTTTTTATCTTACTGTTTGGACTGCAAATGAAAAGGGGCGCCGGGGCGAGACGGCTATCTTTAATGAAAGAGAGGAGCCAAATAAGCAGTGAAAGTTAGGAGTGGGAAGAAGGCGGTGGAGCACAGGCTGAGGAGTTTTGTGGAAATTTTATCGGGCCTTACAGAGCTTGAAAAGAGACAAACAGCACTGCTGCACTGGGAGACTAAAGCCTGAAGGTTTTTTTTTCCCCAAAATTACAGTTTTATGTGTTCAAAGGACTTCAAAACCACTGTTTGTTTCAGACCATTTATGATAAGACCTTATTTGATTTTTATATAGGGGTTCATAGATACAAAGAATTCAGTTTGTCAATGAAGAGTCTCCGAACTATTATACTATTATTATATTATTATTATAATAAATATTGTCAAAATCAACTTTCTGCAGTTTCTCCCTGAAGTTTCTTTCTGTTCGAGGGGGGCAGAAGATTTCTAGATGCTCTAGATGCTACCAAAATTACTCAACTTCTCGGGCCAAAGTGGTTTTTTATATATATATAATGACAGGAACTTATGTTCCTGCTACTGATGTCCATGCAGTCTTTTCTGTATGCATGTAGCAGTAAAATAGATTTGCCAAGACTCCCTTGGGAGATATTAATACCAGGCAA
This sequence comes from Terapon puta, assembly GCA_028564955.1. Lineage (NCBI taxonomy): Eukaryota > Metazoa > Chordata > Actinopteri > Centrarchiformes > Terapontidae > Terapon > Terapon puta. The sequence continues at coordinate 19,741,408 of JAOXYL010000100.1, read as the reverse complement.
TTCACAACTTTGCCACACACAAACTGGAGCCAAGAAATGAAGTTCTTTGTTGCACTGTATACCCCTCTGAAAATCTATTGGCATTCTCTCTAGCCCTCACGCAATCTCTGTGCCACCCCCTCCCCCCCCGGCTCCCATTCCCTGCCCAAACTGTACCCCTACCCCCCCCGCGCTCCCCTTGTTATAGATTGTGACCGCCGGTAAGTGATGCATTATTCATTACCAACATGTCGTTTGTTGATGGATGGCTGTTTGAGAGCCCTGTCCGTTAAATAAATCAACAAATAAAAATGCAAATTCTCACATTTCCAGAGAAGGAACCCAGCCAAAGTCCCTCCCCCACATTCCCTTTCTGCCTTCCTCTCTATCCACAAAGCTGCACTCGCTTCCAGTCCCTCTCTGGCGCTCTCTCTCACTGTCGCTCATGCTCTCTCTCCCTTTCTCTCCTGCTCCTTTGCCGTTGACAGGCAGGAGACCAAATGAGGAAGACAGATTTACTTACTTGAGCTTCAGTCTCCTTTTTCATCAGTTATCATCCCTCAGCCGACTTAACCCTCATTCACTTTCTCTCCCCCTCGCTCAAACATGTGCATACATTAGTTCATGTTGCTCAAGCCAAATCAGGCCTTTTTAAAGCTTTTCAGCTACTGATATGTGCTGCCTCAAGTTGGTGTGGAAAAACATGACATATCAAGGTCTATAGTTACGTGTGGAGCAACACAAATGTGCCCTGATTGGAAGCTCCACCGGTGTGTCTGCCCGCTGACCACCCACATGCATATCAACAAGTACACGCCGAAGATCGCCCCTTACCTGGGAGAGCTGTGCGCGGAGCGGCGCGATGCAAATCGATGCAGCTTTAAACGAGCAGAGAATTATGTTAGCAACATCAGTGGAGCGTGCTTTAAAGAATTCATGTTTTGTATCTGGAATGGCCGTCGTTCGACTGTGTATACACTGAATAATTTATCAAGCCAGCCCGACTGAGGGATTGAATCTCTATTAGCTTAATCTCCCCCGTTTTGGTTTATTTATTTCACTGCACATTCCCTCATTTCTATTCCAGGGGAGAAAGCACCGGGTTTTCTCCCTCTTTTTCTCTTGCACCTGCAAGAAACTGTGTTTTTCTGCCGGGACGCCCCAGTGGTTTTGACTTGTTAACGCTGCTTGTTAGGGTTCAGTAGACTCTTCAGCAAGAAAGATTTTGTTAACACGTCGAAGAGAGATTTGCTTTCGTATTGTCTGTGTTAACAAGTGAAAGGTGAATGACAAATATTTTAGTAGAGGCGCCGGGTTGCAAGTAGTCTTCAGCCTTGTGCAGGTCAGGCTTGGTCCCTCAGCCTGCAACTTATCTGCTTAACATTGAGCGCACGCATGTAACTGGTGGTCTTTGTGTGCATTTCTGTAACAACAAAGCAGCTCGAGGATGCTCATTTACACAATGGGTGTTGCATTATAAATCAAGCAACACAACCTTTGGGAAAAACTGAGGAAAAAAGAAACTAAATTAGAGGGAAACAAAAACCTCAAACTATAAATTGTGACTCATTTTTTCAGGTCGGACTTTTCTGTGGTTGAATTATTGGATATCTTTAGTCCCGTCTCCGCGCCCGAGCTTAGCAGGCTGTCCACTCGAAGACCAAAGACGTCGCAGCGGAGGCCGACCCTCTCTGCACCCAGACCAGCGAGCAGAGCTCTGCTTACCCCCATCGGGCCCTGTCCTCAGGATACCCAGCAGGACTTGGAGGAAAGTCGCATACTGGAGGATATATTCTTCATTTGCTGACACAGAAGAGAATGGGGAGCAGAACAAAAAACGGCATTCGGTCATCTGATATTCATCTCTGTTCCTTTTCAGTTGAATGATCATGAAGTTGTTGATTGTACTCTTGTTATATTGTGGTTTTAATACAAATAAACATATTTATTCAGAATTGGTTATGCTTCTAATTTGTAATTGATATCTTACGTTGTCACTGCAGGAAAACTGTTGAGCTAGGCCGGTGTCATCTCGGAGGAGTGTAATTGTACATTGAGACAGATTATTATGATTAAAATAAATTCTCCTAAATGAAATCTGGATAACCACCAGTTGTGGGTTGTTCATACATGCCCACTAAATTTCACAGAAATCTATTCATATGTTTTTGAGAGAAACTGTTCCGTCGCCTCCTCCTTGGAGAGAATAAAAGGGACTTGTGGGCAGCGTGGGCAGTCTTGCATTGTTCTCAGTAATCATGACACGACACAGGACACTTTATTCTAGACTGTGCTTTATTATTGGGCTAAGCTGAGACGCATCATTCATTTAAAATTACAAAAAAAGAGTTCAGGGGACCAGAGAATGGTGCAGTCTGGAGAGACGGGGGCGGGAGCCTAAAGCGCACTGCCCAATCAGAAGCTGAGCTCATCGGGAACCTGGCAAAGCTTAATATGCAACATTCATTTCCCCACCCTCCATGTGTGCTGAAATTGGGAAATAGTTTTCCAGAATACTTTGAAAACCATATGAAGGAAAATGTGATTCTAGCAACACTACTGAGCTTCAGAAATAAAACCACTGGCAACAGCACTGAAAAACAAAATGACAGTAACTCAATCATTTTTGATGAGATAGTGCAGTTTTCATTGAATTTTGCTCTTGGTAGAACACATCAGTTGAACAAGATCAGAGCTCTGTCAAACAATGCAAAGCAGGATGGGAAAAATAGGAGGGAAAGTTTTAAAAACCGAAACTGGTTTCATGCAAGCAGTTGGTCAGTGATTAGCAATTCATCAGACATTAGCTCCTTATAAATTAGCAGCAACTTACGATGACCTGAAGGCAGATCTTCTGTTGTGATTAAATCTGATTAAACAGTTGGTGTATGAGGGAGTGTTTAACTATTTCATTTCATTTTGTTTAAAGGATTTGAAATGGAAGCAAAAGGTGTTCAAAATGGACAAGGAGTCATCCAATTGGCAATCTTTTTTTAAACAATCTTAAGAAAGCTTTTTTTTTTTTTTTTCAACTGAACCATATGAGTTAATAATTACAAATATACATAAGGCTTTAGTATTGTACTGCATTGTTTTGAATTGTTGATCTCAGCAACCGGCAAATCAGTCTTTGAAGATGTTAAAGTTTGCCAGTACTTATAAGCGGTAGCATGTGATGTAGTGATACAAAGTAGCACTTAACAAGCATAAAAGATCAGTGGCAATAATAGAGCTCAGATCTTGGGTCAAACAGCACGGATAAATAAATACATAAACACAACTAAATAAATAAATAAATAAATAAATAAAACATAAATAAATGATTAAAATCTGTCTTTTGACATCACTTGGTCAATAGGAGCATTTTTCTCCATCATCAAAGAAGTGCTGAAGGCATGGTCCTGCAGACAGGAACAATGATCATCTGTGGACCACAACAGTGGCCCATGCATGTCATATAAAAACTATTTGGTCACGTACCAACTTATAGAAAAATAATGCCATGAAAGCATGCATATTATCTCAGACATGACTTTTAAATAAATATCTAAACAAATAGATAAATGAATAGAACCCATCAAAGTATTATTTTTTTTATAAAATAGGTCAATGTGTGTCTAAGCTCTAACTGAGGTCAATGCTCTCCCTGACTGTATTCTGGATAAATGCCTTGGTCAGGTCCTACAGTTTGTACCGTATCCTAGCGACTATTTTTTTTCTTTTTTTTGTACCTGGTTTTATTGAGCATTATCATGTTTTCATTCATATATTTTTTTTAAGTATTTAAAGTACTTTATCCAGTCCTTGTAGATAGAAGTAAAAGTCCTATAAAATATGCAAACCTATGTACAGAGGAAAACAGAGCAAAAAAAGAAACAATTTACAGTATATTCATCGGTTTATGTATATATTTATATATATATATTTATATTCAAACTTCTGCTCTGTTTCGTGTTGTTTTCTGAACCACTATACTTTTTTTTTACTTTTCTCATGTAAACTTGCAGCTTAAAGTTGGAGCAAATGAAGAAGAGGTGCTTGGCATTCTAGTTCCCGCGGTCGCTCTGCTTCCCCTTCCTTATTTCACTCGACATGAAAACACTGGCTAGGTGAAAGACATGAGTGATTGCTCAAACAAACCATTAGGAAAGCGCAGACCGTGTTGACACCTTTTTCAATTTTCTCAGAGCAGCAGTGGAAGGGAGGGGGGGGGGTGCAGTTAAAGAGGGCACAGTGTGGCGATCAGGGATACCAGACACATGACATTTAGCCTCAGATGTTCCTGTTAGCTCAAAGACAGCTCAGGTGGATGTACCAACCAGCCACGATGCACGATGGTCACCTGGTTTGCACTGTGTGCTCTGGGCATTGTTATGTGGCACACACAAACGCTGGCGTCCCAGGTTGTGTAGTGGCGTCTTTTAGCCTCACTGGATTTGGAAGGTAAATGTTAAATTATTCAATCTGCTAAAAAGGTTAGACACAGACACTAGGGAAATGGCATAATGAGCAGTTTATAGGAAAAACTAGTAACAGCACCCAACAGGAAGCATTGTCTTCCAAAGTGTCATATAGCCTTATAAATATTCATCTATATAAATATTCATTGAGTAATCTCCACCAGCTGAAAATGTGTTGAATGCACGGTCCAATAAATCCAAGTCTGTTGACCTTTTGCAGGTATATAGTAGGTGTTCATACCGTTTTTGTAGCCTGTTATGAGAAACTGTATGCTAAAGCAATATGAAACCAGCCCCAGTGATGCTGCAGTTGTGATGGGTAAATGGCTTTTCGCACTTATTGCTTTTCACTTTACAGTTTCATTATACTTTTTATGTTTATATTTAATTGTATGAGGACATACAGCATAAGGCGATACAACATCTTCTAAAGGACATGCTTCATGTCAAGTAATACCAGCAGTATTACCACACATTAACTGCTGGATGGGAAAGTACATAAAACCTCCCTTACTCTGTTCAGTGGAAAGCCAGCTCTGTAATTATAACATATCCATCGATATTACATCACCTTCATAACCATTAAAACCCAATGTCAGGTCCAATAAGCTCAATCACTTGTCTTATCAAGCCACGTCATGTTCGTCGTAACCCCGAGCTGTACCCAGTTTTGACTCCAGCCAGTGTAACGCAGGAGCCCTGCACGCAGCTTTGATAGTTAGTACCTGTGCTAACAGGTTACCTAATGCCCGCTTTTATCTGAAATGTCATCGCATGAGTCTACATTAGTTCTAAATGATTTTTTCTTTTAGAGACATTGATGGACCAACAGTGGTCAGACGGTTTGTTATATTGGACATGCACTGAAGCTCTCTACACGGCTGAGAAATGATATGGATCTGGCTGTAGTTTTGACATCATAATAGCGCGTTGGCTGCTTGCAGTAGTGTGTGTTTCATTTTTTTTTTCATCTTTGTTTTCTGAGAGCACAGTGCTTGATGGCAGATTCTGCAGGTGACAAGGCACACCTTGACATGGTGACAGCCCATACGCTACATGCACTTTACTGAATGCAAAAGAGAGCAAGGGTTGTGAGACATATTCATTTTGGTTCAAGTTTCAAAGAGAAGTTTGTGTGTGTGTGTGTGTGTGTTTGTGTGTGTCTGCGTGTGTAAGCTCAAAAGATATGTTTGGAATAGAGTCGAAGATAATTGTCCTTTTCCTCTAAAATCATTTAGCCTGATTCTCTTAAAGCCTGCTACTGAGATGTGGCTTTTTGCATTTTCAGATAATATTTACACCATATGTGTTTTCTCACACATGTATCTTTTCGCAATATATCGTGTGTCAGCATATAGGTAATCAGAGATAGGAATGCCTGCAGTTTTGGGAGCTGCCAGATTTGCGATTCTTCCCAAGCAGAGCAATGTTTCAAACTCCAGCTAAAATCTACAAAAAATTACAGCTCAACATAGTCAGTAGCCGTTCTATATACAGACACACATATATAAAATATGTGCATATAAATACATATATTTGTTTGTGATTAATATCTATTTATCCATATATACTGTATATATGAATACATTTGCTTGAATGCTTGTTATACATATATATGTACTGCAAATATAAACAAGTTCATATATTTCAAACGTTTCTGATGTTATTCTATCTATGAGGTTAGGATGTCAAGTTAAAAAAGATAAGGCTGTGATACGGAGCAGCCCCTCCCATGCACTCGCCATCCCTCCCAAGACAAAATGAGAAGAGAAAAAAAATAAACATTTTGAGTAATTGTAAACTAGCGAAGTGAGAGACCCCATTTGGTCATCTGAAATAGTTTTGCCTGTATTCAAAAAGCATATCAGCAATATATATGTATATATACATGTGTTGTATATATTCGAAATGTACACTTCTTTTAAGTGCAACTCCTCAACCAGTTAACACTGACTGACAGAGATGCAGTGGTCCGAGTATATTAGAGCTACAAGTCCTCAGCAATAAAAATGTTTGGTCTTTTGGTCCCTAAAACAACTAAGGAATGACAGGTAAGACTCCCTGGAGACCGTTGCTATGGCTCTCCTTGGCAACGGTATCCCCTGGAAACGGACAGGCACTCCGAGCTAAAGATGGCCATCCCAAATCGAAGCCAATTTGTGTCCTGAAAATATCACATTCCCTACTTAAGTTCTCTCTCCGAGAAATTTCTTGTCCCTTCTTGTTTCAAGTCTTATAAATTGGTCTTCAAAAGTCAATTGCCCCAAACTCAAACCATCTTAAAGAAAGATCTCCTACGGCAATCCTCTACTCAGTCTTTAAAAAGTTTTGTTCTTGTTGGACTTTTGACATCCATATTCCCTTTAAGAGTTCAGTGGGGTTGGTCATTGTAAGTAGGTTTGATACAGTTTCTTTTACTCTTTTTCCTCATTGTTCAAGTAAAAGTTTTTTTTTTTTGTGGTCCAGAAAAGGTAGCTGTCATTCAAGCAGGGTTTTGTAGGGGGAAGAGGTGTGTATATGTGTGCAGAAGAAAAAGGTCCTGGGGCTAACCAGGCTGGTAGAAATTCTCTCTGAGTTCCAAAGTTTTAGTACATCCAGAAGGAGGTGTCCTTGACTCGGTCATCGCTCTCTCTCTCTCCTCTGTTTCTGAAGCAGCCTCAGTGGTCCAGATGTTGAGTTTGCACTCAGTGGCGGGTAGCGAGAAGTCAACGTATGATTCAGCTCAACAAAACCTGGGAAGCACAGAAAAGAAGAGGGTTTGAGTCGAGTAATACTTAAGAAAAAGGAACAGAAGACGGATGGAGGTTCACATACATCAGAATGTCTTAAAGCCTGTGATGCTGGTGGGCTGAACCTGTCTCCAGGAATGACATTTTTGATCTGTCAGCAAATATTAGCATTCTAACACTAAGCTAAGATGGTGAGCATGGTAACCATAGTAACTGCTATGTAAACATTTAGCACGATGCTCGATTACAGTGAAACACAACCTCACAGAGCTGCTCACATGTCCATGTAATCTTAGTCTGTAGTGTAAAGTAGTCACTGAAAATATACTTGAAATTATCTATCTAAGTGTTTAACAATCTGTAGCATCCAAAAATTATTTGTTTAATTTTGGGTCTGTTTTTTTTTTTTTTTTTTAAATATATCCTTTATTCACTCTGATCTCTATTAAAGATCAGAGTCCCTTGAGGCTTAGACAAACATTTTTTACACAAGAGACAGCATTTCTACTTTATATTAGAAAACTAAAGAAAAGTTTATGGGAAAAAGGTTAGTTTTTTCTTTAGATTCTTCTCACACCTGCGCAGTTACATTTTAAAAAGCTGCCGTGACAACATTCCTTATGTGTGCTTGTCTCCCATTGATATTTGCTGTATTTACGTGCAGATGGAGCGCTGGAACATATTTACAGGACACCTGCCTCTCCGAAGCGCCTTCGCCTGGCACTAAGACTCTAAGTTCTGGTGTGGATAAACAACGATAATTTTTGCGGAGACAATTTTGAAAACAAATCAGCGCTCATCCTGCAGTGAATTAATTTGACTCCCTGGCAGTGACGCGGTTGTAATCTCCGATGTGATAAACAATTTAGTTTTGTTTTTTTATTCAAATCAAACTGTTTAATCCTGCTTTTGAAGTGATGAAGGGATTTTAATCAAGCCACACCTTAAGCCGCGTGTGTTATTACAACTTAAGTAGCACTCCACTTGAATATGGACTCATCAACCTGATAGCTCTGTACCATAACAATACATTATT
>JAOXYL010000100.1:19700698-19713384 GCA_028564955.1 Terapon puta | reverse complement strand
CATTTTCACCCTCGTCTGGCAGATGTGTTTTTGAGAGAGAGAAAGAGAAAGAGAGAGAGAGAGAGAGAGAGAGAGAGAGAGGGGAGCAGTGCAGGCCAGGTCATTTCATTATCACAGTGAGAAAGCACTCCATGAAACTCTCCCAGGGAAAGCAAGGAGGGCTGCCTTTATAATAATCCTCCTCTACTATTGTCAAAACTTGCTCTATTTTACATTCTGCAGCTGAAGGCCCTTTTTTCTTTGCCGTTCCAATCACTTTCACTCTGTCTCCATCTCATTTGAATGCCGAGGTGTTTGGGTTTCTTTTGAGCTGTCTGTTCATACATATATTTACCGATACGCAAGTGTAGGCTGAGTGTGAAAGCAAGTATATGAGAGGGAGCAGTTCCAGATGTTGAGATTTTCTGCAGGAGCGATACCGCAGGGCCCGAGTGTAACCAAATGCCCGCATTCATACTGTCAAATGAACCACTGGCACTCGACCTGGACCTGCTTTCCAAAGTATCTCAGCATGCACAACACTCATCTTGGGATGGAAACATGCCAGTGGAAACATTAGCTGAACAAATATGGTTATAATCCTGAGATGCTTTTGGGAAAGTGGGTCCTTGTACATATACACGGGGGGTGGGAAAAAAAACTCTAGTAGCAGGATTAGCTGAAAAACAAGACATATTTAACAGGTATGTGATAGATTTCAACAGTGGGCACAAAAAGGACAACCTATTTTAAAAGTATTGATTTTATATTAATCCCCCAACCCTTGTGCGCATTTCTATCAAACCTCCAATAGTGCATGTAAAATGTTCATTTTATTGACTTTCGCAACCTCTTGAATCGCAGAGCTATTTTACAACATCTGTAGCAAAAGGGCAGCTCACAGCCGTCCACCACCATTACCACTGCAGACTGCAGAGGAGCGCCGTAATGTGACTAATGGAACTGGAATCGGCTCGTGTGAGGAGGAGAGTTATTTTTCCCATGGCGCAAGACTTGTTCATCAGCGAGCGAAATTCAGGTCAGTCAGTCAGATAGCATCGCCTCACCTCACACTCAGGGATCCTCCTTGCGAGCGCACAGCTAATCTCGGTAACAAATGTTTTTTTTTTCTTTTTTCTTTTTATATCCAGCCGACAAACTCACTTAGCAGCCACAGCCAGAGGAGCACTTGCTGTTGTATACAATATTAAGGTTGGTAATTTACTAAATTTACCCAATAACGATGTTAACGAAATCCGAGCTCATGTCCTATTCAGTGGTGTTGAATAGGACATGAGCTGCAGTTAAAAATAAACCTCTGTAACCACTGTTCTTAATATATGCCTGACAAAAAGTATTTTTACCACTGAGTGTTTTAGTGGCAACTAAATTAGCCTAGCGGTGAAGGCTTTTTGTTTTTGTACTTGGCCACACGCCATCGACATGAAATTCACGACTACTGTACATTTTTTGAAAATGGTTCAATTTATTTGTCAGGCTAGAAGAAAACATATATTTATAAAACATTTATCTACAATATTTTTTTAATTCGTTGTGTATCATATTTTAAGTTAAACTTAAAGTTAAAGTTACAGAAAGAATATATGGTTGACTGCTGTTTTAATCATTAATTAGGCCTTTGTGAAAAAAAAACAGTTCCTGTTTTATTTGCATCACTTGGATACAAACAGCAACCGCTTGTTCAACCAAAATACCCAGAATGCAGTGTGATGTCCTAAGCCCCCTTGGACAAGAACGTTCAGGTTAGCGGCGCCGATAAGGGCTTGAGAGTTGATGAATGGTTAAATCCCGCCTGGATTCCCATCAGGTTTAATCTCCACTAATGTCTCCACATCTCTTTGAGTATTTTCCCTCTTTCCTTCCCCTGTAGTTCCTCATCCTGACATATGGCCAAACACCGAACCTCTCTTTTGATGTTAAAGTGAAACATATCGCAGTGAGATCAATGTCTGTGTGTGAGGGTAAAGAGGACTATAAAGCAAAACATCCCCAATCTCTTTCCTTTTGTAGCACCCTCTCCCCCTTTATCCCCTCTCAAACCTAGATGGGCAATCTGTTTCACGTCAGATCAAGGATGAGAAGAGCATTTTCTGACACCGGGACGGCCTGGCCCTGTTGTTTTTGTTTGGACTGGGATTGAGTGGCATGCTGCAGTCAGGCTGAGCGAACGGGAGCAAAATAAAAATGTTTAAAAAAAAAAAGAAAAAGAAAAAGAAAGGCCAAATGAATTATGAATTGGCACAGACTTTGGCTGTTACACCGCAGCACTGAGGTGGCTAGTAGAACAGCAACGTGGCTGCGGTGTGCACTATGGCAAATGAGACATTGGCTCTCATTTATCAATATTTCCTTATGTTCAAAATGTTGCAAGATGATGAAGCACTGCACCAAAACTTGCTCTGAGCAATAACATGCATGCAAAATATTTCTAAGAACTTGTTTCACTCTAATTTACTGCCAACGTGGTTTTGTCTGAAGGCGCATAATAAAAGCGGCTGATCTGTTTGAACGGCGAGACGTTTCTTGTTAAATGATTCCAAACCCCACAAATATCATCCGAAAAAGCAATTCAATGCAAAACGCGTTCTCTACCCCAACCCTGAAAACCCCTCTCACGTCAACCGTGTGAATGAAAAATGCAGTCGCCGTCTTTCACGGCCTGTTTCTATATGCTGCTGCTCGCTCGGCGGTGCGGCTCTCCCGGTAGTGTCTACCGAGATCACTACGTCTCCACAAAGGCAGATGAAAGGGAAACACGGCGAGATCACAAAAGGAGGCAAGCCTCTCTGTCCGGCCCTCTGATCATCGCTGATTCCTTCATCAACATGGCTTTTACACGCCGCTCAAGCGTACACAGAACATGAAGAGGCTGAATGATAGACAGGCGTACACACAGGACACACACACACACACACGCCGGCATATCCGAGTCAGATCCAAGAGCGAGGAAGATCATTCTTGACCTTGGGAACAGCGCGTGCGACAAAATAATCTCAATTTATTCCCCTTTGCTCCCTGATTGAATTTCCTTTGCACGCCAACTGGCTCTGAAAGCGCTTTCTCCAACTTTCTGAGGACCTGTTGTCGAAAAAATAAATAAATAAAATAAAATAGTTACAAAACACAGACATTTTAAAAGCTGCAAGTTATCACACACCCCCGATCCTCCTCCTCCTCCTCCACTCCTTTTCTCTTTTGCCTGCAGTTGGTTGAGAACAGCAATGCTTTTTCTCACATCCATTGTTTGATCCATTTCACACCAGCCCACCTCTTCTTTATCTCCTCCTGTTTTCTCCTTCTTTCTCTGGCGAGCAGCCCGAACGCTCGCAGTGGTGGGACAACTCTCGGAGCAGTTTTGAATGAGAGGTTAAAATGCAAATGTGGTGCTCTTTTCTGTTTTCCTTTTCTATTCTTGTTCCACGTCTTATTAGTTTCCCTCGTTCTTCTTCCTCCTGTACGAACTTGCTGCCGAATGGAGTAAATGAGCGTGAGTGTGAAAAATATTTCTTCCACAGTGAGTTAATGCATAAAACAGTGTGTGTGTGTGTGTGTGTGTGTGTGTGTGTGTGCGTCCCACCCCTCCACCACCCTGTTTCCTTTCTATCTTCTCAGCGCTCTACCTGGATAAGAATCGATGTGGAATCAGAGTAGACAGGGTTTATGCTTCCTGTGAACGCTTTAATAGGAATCGACGGTTGAGAATTCTGTTGTCACACCGTAACTGGATAGAAAAAGCACATCATCTGCACCCCCAAATGATTTTACCTTGTCAAAACCTGTTAAAGCTTCACACTTGCCTGTGACACGCGCTCGTACATGCACTACACCCTTGCGCGCTAAAGACTCGCGTGCAAATGAGACACACAGATGTGTTCCCAATCGATCCCTTTCTCGGGCGCAGGCGTTGATGCACATGCATAAAACATGTCAAATTCTCCATTTTGAGCATGCACAAATGTTTAATTTTAATCAACGTCTGACTCTGAAAATCTTGTAAGCCCCGAACGCAGATCGATTATCGCACCACAGCTTGATCCATCACAAAAAAAAAAAAAGAGAGGCATTGCTAATAGAGGACAGTGCCGGGGTGAGAAACAAATAGGCTGCAGAACACATACACAAACACACACACACACAGACACACACAACACAACCTCTTGCGATAGTTACATAATTAGAAGTACAGCACCTTGGCAATCAGCAACTCTGATGTTGCCATGGGGACTATAGCTTTGACTATAAAAAGAAAGGATCTATATGTGGAGGCGGTCGAGGGCGGAGGTGCGGAGCGAGGCGGCGAGAGAAAGAAAGAGGAGAAGACACGGAGAATGAAAAAGTGTGAGAAAATTGGTGCGAGAGAAAGCGAAGGTGTCGCTGAGGGGCTTGAGCGGCTCCCTGTTTATGTGCGAGCGTGCGTCTGTGTGCATAGTGCACCTGCATGTGTGAGATTAGAAGTGTTCAAACCTTCACTGTGTGCACTACGAGTGTGTGTGTGTGCATGTGTGTATGGGTGCTGCTGTGTACGTAAGCTCGCAGAAGGAGAAAAAAAAATGACAAGGACAAAATGTGATAGAGTTGGTTAGTAAGTGAGAGGAAGAGAAAGAAAAAAGAAAAAGCTAACTAGAGAAAGGGACAATTTTCAGCCTCTCTCTCCCTTCCCCTCTAAGCTGACTGCATTGCCTGGGCTTTGCAGCATAGAGTGAAGATTAGGCCAGACGAGAAAGCCATAAATTCTACTTTTCTCTTTGCAGAGGTGAACATAAATCATGGCTGGTACTGGCGTGCCATCACTGGGTCTTTGCTTTTCACTTATCTAATGAATAAAAAAAAAAAAAAAAAAAAAGTTCAAAAGCTGTCATATTCCGAACCGGTGAGACAACTTGCGCCTCCCTCCCACCCCCACCACACAACTTTTGTGCTCTTCTTCAGCCACCACTGAGGTACAGAGACGATGAGTGGGTTTCACATAATTGGGAGTATTCATGAGCTGCACATTGCCGGACTGTGTGTGCGTCTGAATGTGTGTGTATGAGGAGAGGAGAGTGAGAGCTGACTTGAAAGGCCTGTGCATATGAAAGATACCTTACAGCATATGCAAATGTAAATATAGATACAAACAGCAGCATGGGCAAACACACAATGACTGCTCTCAGCGAGGAAATGCAACCACTCTTATCTTCAAAAATGCACGAAAAAATCACACACAGACACACACACACACAAACGCCCACGCGCAGTTTCTCGCTCACGGGCACGCGCATAAAGACACTCTTGTTTCTGTCTCATGAGGTTAGGGGGTGAGGAGATGGTGTTGTAATGAGCTGTCACTCACAATAGCCTGCCCTTGTATTGGAAAAAGGCAGGGAGAGACACAGTTAGAAAAAAATATATAAATGAAAATGAATACAGAGGCAGGAGATAAAAACAGAGTCAGCATGAGGCTGCAGAAGTAATAAATGAAAGTATTTCCATGCAGGGATGTACTGGGACAAAAATTCAGCTCTGAACTTTTGTCCAGCCCACACAGCGGCCCACGATTGTGTTTTTTTTTTCTGGAATACAATTGGAAAACACGTGCTGCTAATACACAATATTAACACAACAGTGATGTCTCCTCCTCCTGATCTGTTCATACTTTGTCCATAAGGAGACAAAAAATGGAGATTCTCCGATGCCCTGATCATCTATTATTTTTTCTTTATTTTTCAGAATTAATGGGACTTCATCATTATGAGGTTTGCTGCCCTCTCTATTCATAAGATAAACATGGACGTTGCTGTAATCAGCTGTGACTGCAGACTGCAATTGGAAGAAGAAAATATTTTTTTCTGTTGTTCAGTGATTCAGTGTGGGTGTAGATCTTTATTTTCCAAAAAAAGTTAGTATGAATTCATTTCATTTTTTGCAAATGTAGTCGCCATGCATTCATCCCAACTGAGAGCAGCACAGCATGAGGAAGTGCGGCCCTGGTACTGGTGAGGCAGTGAAGTGGAATTAAAATCAGCCTGTTTAAGACTTATCCAAAACAAAACGTTGATAGGGACACAGTAGAATGAGTAAAAAGCCTCTTTCATTAAGCAGGGATGCACATTTCACATATTCAGTGAGTTTTTCTGGAGCAGAGAAAAATCATACTTCGCCTCAACTACATTTATTTTTGATGACTTAATAGTTACTTTAGCTTTTTAATAGTTGCTGGGAAACTGAACAGAATAAAACTCTTTGAGATTATAACTTTAAATATGAGTCTGAATGCAGGATGTTTACTTGTAACAGAATTTATTTTTACTGTACTATATATATATATATATATATATATATTTTTTTTTTTTTCTTCCACCACTAAGTATCATGCACATCTGTGCTGTCCAACCAAAACCTTGCATTGCCTTTTATATCATACATAAACTCTGTACTCCTCTGCTCTCACCACACTCTGCTCTGCCTTGAAATGACAGAAGCCAATGAGAAGATCCAGACAGATAGATGAGAGATCAGCTCTTCTCGTCTCTTCTCCTTACACACACTCACAAACACACACATGCTCCTCTTGCCTGCATATTTCCATCAAATAATCACTAATTCCACGCTCCCTGGCTGATTAAATATAGAAAAGGCAGGAAGGGAGGAAGAAGAGGGAAAGAGATGAGTGTCGGGAACAGAGGAACAGAGCAGATCGAGGGAGAAGAGACGAGTACGAATGGAGGAGGAGGAGTAAGAAGGAAGTGATACAGTCAAATCTGCCTGTTAGGCTCCGCCAAAGAAACAACAGGGAGTTTTTCAGTGAGACAGCTCTATTGGCTCCCAGCTAGAGCCCAGGTGGGCGATGTGAATGTTCTCTCACTCCCACACACTTAAGAGGCAAAAATATGCACATGCACGTGACTGAATGCGGTGTTCACGCGCACACATGTGAGCGCTGATGTTTGCATGTACTGTACCAGCCTTCCCACGCTCAAACACAAGAGGACTGTGCACACGCCATGTCAACAAGTAAACATACCCAAGACAGAAAGGGAGTTTCATCAAGGACACGAAATGTCAATCTATCCCCCATCTTTGTCTTTTATTACTCACATTCATTCCTATATTCACACTGATGTCTTCCGCTATTCAGTGGCCTGTAATAATGTGAAGCTCGCTCCCACTGCAGTTCCATATACAAGAAAAAGTCAAGAGAAAACTGAAAAGGAAGATTGAATTGGTGACCATGAAAGTGAATGTGCTGAAACGTAAATTGAACTTTGGCTCAATTCTTCACATATTTTCTCTTCTGGCTCTCCGTTATGGTTTACTTCTGTTCGTCTTTTACCATCCTCCTTTCTTCATTTACATCTGTTTCGTTTTTCAGACCACTCTGTTTCTTTCCTCCTGTAACACCGAGGTGGGTTTAGCTCAGAATAAGCAGAAGGGAGCTGAGAAACTAAAGTGTGAGAGAGAGTCTTAGGCAGCAGCAACAGTGCAGCACCAGGTTCGTTCCTGGGGGAAGTGAGAAAGAGGGGAGGAAAGGGGAATACGATTTCATTATTAATGGAGGAAAAGTTCCTTCAGATTGAACCTGTAAAGTATCTCCAGCCGCCTCTTCCTTCGAATGGGGAGCAGACTGGGACGGGAAGAGGAGCAGGAGGTGAGAAGACCAGAATGAAGATCTGATATTTCTATTTTTTCCAGGCTTATTTTGGTAGGGTCCATTGTCTTAGTTTCTCTTATTATCCAGTCAAAGCAAGGGGTTAAAAACGTTGTGGTCTTTGAATGCATACATACATAAACATGTAATAACGAAGCTTCAAAGCAAGATGATGCAAATATTTAAAAGGTAAAATAGCAATTTTTTATTTCTCCATATGAAAAGTTGAATTCACAAGCAATAAAATGCACAATTCCTCAGATAAACACACTCAGGAGTTACGGCGTGACAGTAACACAAGTGCAGAAAGGTTATTAAGATTAGGTCAGCAAACTGCCTCAATAATGTTAGGTACACAGTAATATTCGTTTAATTAATTGAATTGGCTAACATTAGCTAACATCAACCACCATTGGCTATGGACCAAGTAAGGCTGCAGCAGTGAAACCGCTGAACGTGACCAAAAGCTGTGTTTTATCAAGAAGGAATTCATTGCCCATTTGCAAAAGGAATATTATATTATATGTATTTCATCTCTCAAAATCTCACTTTATCTCACTAAAATGTCTCACTTGACATGTGAACATTTTAAAGTCTCATTTTAATATGTCCACATGCACATAAATGGCTCCTCATCTCTGAGTTCATTTAACTATTCCCCCGCCGTAAGACATGGAGGTTTTTTTAATTTCTAAGCAGAGGAGCTGCTGCTCACATGCCATACTCCCTTGGTATTCATTTTAGTCCTTTGCTTTGATGTACTTTGCAGGAAAAGTGCCAAAAGACAGCAGTTTTTCATATTCATCTCATCTTGCAAAACAGACCCCCCTTTACATCTGGCACTAAATGACTCAAATGAACTTGGAGTTTGTCCCGACTGAGCTTAACCACATAAAAGTGCACGTGTAAATGTACCCAAGATACGCTGGGGTAGGTGATCCAACCACCTCGGGGATGCATTTTGCCATGATGATGCAACATTTTAAATAGAATACAGCTGAAATTTCATATTAACTTTATCCATAAATGTAATAGCTATTTTTGTATTTTTGTTCCCCTTCATGTTTGACTGTTGACTGTTGTTACAACTTTCTACATATAATTTTGTACTTTCTGAGGAAAAAAGTTGTCAGGCTGGATATGCTCGCCTGCATTTTCAGAGGGAGAGAGCAAGAGAGCAGATAGTCTTAGTGAGATGCATTTTAATGAAATGCAGAAAAACATCTCTTCATCACGGAGTCACAATGCAGAGCCCAGTGGATGCTTTGGTTGTGAGTGATGAAATCAAGAGTTACATCTCCAGCATGTTAGGCTACCACTTCCAATTGTCAGAGCTCCACCTTTAACATCCAACCACTCTGAAAACTTCCCTCGGGATATCCCATATGTCAGGGGTAATGTTTTACGTTGCATGAGCTAAAGTTAAAGCGCTTATGCAATTCTGCGGTGGAGCGGCCTTTATTTTCATTACCTGTCAGGATAGGTATTATGTCATTCTTATGACAGCGCTGGCCAATATGTCAGCCTCTTTAGGCTGAGTGCATCCATCTGTGTTACTATATATCTGACTGTAATATCTTCCTGGCTGTTGGCCAACTAAATCTTGGTCTGCCAGAGTTGTTAC
Organism: Terapon puta; assembly: GCA_028564955.1. Lineage (NCBI taxonomy): Eukaryota > Metazoa > Chordata > Actinopteri > Centrarchiformes > Terapontidae > Terapon > Terapon puta. Next base: position 19,704,133 of record JAOXYL010000100.1, on the reverse strand, counting down.
TGTATCTCTCTCCAGATCTCTCCTCTACCCTCACCGCCCCCACGGACCTAAAAATATTGGACATAGTGATAGGAAAGCAGATGCCCCAGCCAACTTTTTACATCCTTTAAAATCCATGAAGAGAACTGACCATTTGTACTCTTCCAAGAATTTCTGCAAGGACCGGAATCCGAATCTATAACTAAACGCACAAGTTTGTACTTCCAGGGGTTGCAAAGACATTTTAGCTAGAAGACTCCGTAGAGATGCAAGCGAATACTCTTATGGAGGAGTGGCTGGGAATGCTGAGGCAGAATGACTGATTTCAGGCGATAGTTTCTCCCCTGCAGAGTTAAGAGGGCCCAGTGGCCCTTGGGAGCAGCCTGTCACAACTAGAGAAACTCCTGCTGGAGCCACTCTGTTGAGGTTTTCAGCCGGCTCCCAGGGGGTCCCCACCACCACTTACCCGTTGAAACAAAAATCAATGGCTTAATGATCCAAAACAGGAAATAGAATGAGAAAAAAGAAAGTCCCTAAAACAACAAAATGTCTTTTGGCAAGGGACATTCTGTCCTGGGCCTTCATTTGTTTGTTTGTGTGTGTGTGTTGAAAGAAATTTGCCGGGATGGTAAGTGAGTGTATAGGTGTGTGCGTACATGCACGCGCAGCTTTGAGAGAGTGAGCTTACCCTAGCTTAGTGGCGCAAAACATATTGATTTATTGATTGCCTGTTTCACCCCCCTCGCCATCTCTCTCTCTCTCTCCTTCTTTCTCTCGCTCTCTCTGCCTGTTATAAAGGCTCCGGGGACTCAAGACTGCAGCGGGGACTGAAAAAGGCACGTGAGGTTGGGAGAGATGGAGGAGCAGAGAGAGTCAGAGAAGGAGAGAAAGAGGCAGAAAGCGAGGGAGGGGTGTCCCATCTGAGAGTTGATCTAGCAGCCTTTTAACCAAGGCCCCTACATCATTCAGATTTATGAACTAAGGTCACGACCAAATCAAAACCTTGACCTATCTGTAAGGATGCCGATTTATAAGCACCTTGTAGTGGGGAGTGGTGGGGACTTGGCAGGAGCTAGTATTCTTCTCCTTGGCCCTGGCTTCCCCGTGGAGAGAGCTGGATCAGGGCTGTAGGAGAGGCTGGCTGTAATTTGTGATTAGCAGACAGGTTGTGCCTTGTGATATACTACCCCAGGCCGGTGCAACTCCCACTTCAAAAGAATGTCACTGTTCCACGCCACGTACAGTAAAGCTCGCTGCTGCACTGACGCTGAGCATGCTGGGGGAGGTCAAGATCCAGCCCTGCATTGGGGGCCCTTTTCAAGATCTGCTACGTCACATGGACTCTATAACTGTTAGCAGGCCAGCAAGAAAACCCTGATGAGCCCAGCTGAGTAGCCTCAAACAGACAGCCAAGCATTGCCACAAAGTACCACTGACACATAACAACGCTTAATAGGAGCTTATCTGCAAATGCTTAAGATGGGAATATGGCATCAGTTGCACCGTGTAGCTAACAGAAACATGTGTCACCATCGATTTGTACCCCCTCCAGTTGCTTATGACTCATGGGGGATGCTTATGACAAGCATCCCTGTGTTAGCGCAATGTCCCTTCCTAAACCCAGTCTCTCCATAAATTATGGACAGGATGAAATACGAGTCCCCATTCGACAGCCCTTCATTTCCCGCTTCCAGGGAGACCAAGCACAAAGAAGCATTTGCTGCTTTTTTTTTTTTGTTCCTCTCAGAACAAGAACAAGAGATGCAAAGACATGAACCCAAGTGAAAAGTGAATTGCCTCACACACGTTACCAAACTGTGAATAACAAAGGAATCCACGAGGAGAGAAAGTGCAAAATCACAGAAAGAGAAAGGACGACTAGGTTAAGTCTTTCTCTTTTCCCCTCACCAGTTGCCTCCTGGTTGTCATGACGACTTCTTATCCTGGGGCTGGTGCTGGTCTGCTCCCCCTGGAGGCAGCTGGGAAATCAGGTAGGGGAGGGCCACGGGGATAGAGGCCGTTCTATTCTTAAATACACAGCATCAGGCAAATGCAATTACAAACCCCTAGGAGGGCCAGAGTCTAATCTAATAAAGTAGAGGTGGTCCACGTGGTGAAAGCCTGCCACTCGCCTGAGATGGCACGCCCAGGCACAGAGCGCCGCGGCCCCCCTGTGGCACTGGCTGACCCCCCGCCACGTGAAGTGCTGGAAGAGACTGGATGTATGACTGTTATAGAGCGCACAGCGAGAACAGTCATTTTATCTTTAGTTCAAACCCACTGACTGGAACAATTGATTGACTGCGACTAAACTATGTGTACAAAGCTCTGTCTCCTCGGTGTAATCCTTTAATTGTAGAAAACTTATTTCTGCCACTTTCCATGCAGAGAAAACCCTCTGAATTTGAAGATATTGTATTTCATTGGGTTTCTCTTGGCCAACTTTGAGACTCACAAACACCTAAATATTACTGCCTGCATGTATATACACAGGTTTTATTACCAAAATGGCATTTTGTCAGATGAACCTGGTTTCATGCACTTTGAAACATGATTCCTGCAGCACTGTGTTTGCCTGAGATGGTAAGTTGAGCAAAATCTGTCTACTCAGAGGGGTTAAAGAGTCCGATTGAGTCTTGGACGTCAGCTCGTCAACCCCAGCCAACTCACTCAGATTACAAATGAGAGGATCTGATGATGTCGACTGCGGCCAAATTCCTCTAATTAAAATCACAATGGCTGAAAACACTGCAACACTGGCTTGTCTTTGCTGAGGGACACCCACTTTGCCCTTATTAAAGGAAACCTGGAGAGGAAAGGTTAATAGCCACAGAGCTGTGTGATATAAGTACTGGTGTAATCCTGTTAACAGTAGTATGTAATATAGTTGTGGGACAGTGGTTTTTATATATGTTTCATATATGTCACACATGTGACAATGTTACAATGATGCTTTGCGTTACTTCTGCTCAATATTACCTTTCTGTCACGCCCCCCGAGCTGCCGATTGCACATACTCTGCTTTAAGTAAGTGTGCAGTGTGAGATTTATGTTCTTCCTATCGCCCCATAAAATCAAAGAGCTGGGAATACTCCCTCCTGGAGAAAGACAACTTTTCCTGTAATTTCTCATCCAAGCTACAATAGTTCAGTGCATGTTCACGTCAACTGATAGAATGACAATTAATTATAATGAAAATAAATCATTAGGTGTAGGTGATGTCTACTTTATGAGTTATTCAGCTTCAGCTCAACATCCCAGGGGTGATTATCATTATATTAAAACAAGAAATACACACAGACACAGACACACACACACACACATATATATATACATATATTTATACATATACATATATACACATATACATATATTTGAAATATATATGTGTATATGTGTATATAAATATATAGTTGTATATACATACATATATATATGTATATATATATATGTATA
>JAOXYL010000100.1:19626560-19639327 GCA_028564955.1 Terapon puta | reverse complement strand
ATATATATATATATATATATATATATATATATATATATATATATATATATATATATATATATGTATATACATACATACATACATGAATGAATACTGTATATTTAATATTTATTTATTTTAACTCTTTGCATTAAAAGAAAATAATTTAAGGACGCAGACGCAGGGTAGGGATCTTTTCCCCATCTATCTCCTTTTTCCGCATGTCTCAATCTAGCAGTGATAAAGGAGAGCCTCTTCTGCCAGACACATGGCCAATTACAAATTAGCCAGTTTGTCGGGGGGAAAATCGTAATCAGGCTTCAAGAGGTGGAGGCCCTTGAAGATTAATTGGAAATGGGCCCCCGGTAAATGTCAATGGCAATCAAGGGTTTGTACAGCTCTGATTGACTCTATACACAGACCCCTCTACCCAGGATAAGCTTTCTCCAGCCGTGACATTGCTGGCACCACTCCCTCACCCTCTCCATCTCCAATGAAAGCTAGAGAGGACAGGCACAAAGGAGGCAAGGAAAAATGGAGTTGTGAGAGAGCGATGGAATACCAAGGGAGGAAAGAAAAGAGTTTGACATTTCCAACCTCCCGGTGTGTTCATGTTTAGGAGCTTTGGTTATGATTTGAAAGGGTGCAGTGCAAACACAGAAACACCAAAAGAAGCAATTTTCCATGGTGGGACCAAAGCTCATGTGAAAGTCATCATGAAGGCCATTTTCTGTTCTTTCAAATATAGAAAAAAAGAAATACATAATATATTTCTTTTTCTTTCTTTTTTTTGCATTTCCATGTCTTTCTACTGTCCACGATTCAATTACCCATGTTTTACTCTTTGATAATGCTTGATGCCGATAAAATTATTCAATGTCTCATTATCCACCACATACAAATGAAACTCTAATTGCCTCATTATTTCATTGCAGATACACGCAGCCTTCTTTTTTGTTTTTAAAAATCTGTCTTAAAAATCTGAACTCAGTCACTACAGAATACATTGCACGTTGCAAACCGAGCTGTTCAACGTCTGTCTTTGTGTACAGTTAGAATCAGGCCCTCATCTGATGTGTGACAGATATGCATTATTCTGAGTGGCATCTTAATAAGGAGATGTGGTCCTGAGATCAAGTATTTAACAGCTGTTGTGAAACTGCTGAGCTACAAAAATACACCACTAACTCAACATTATACATGTGAGATGTGATGAGATTTTACACTTTGTCCCTGGTTTCATACAGTGGTAGACAAATGCTAGCCTCTCAGTTCCAACCAGCACAGATTTTGTAAGCGGTAGCTAGCTAACTAATGAAGTTATAATTAGCTCCATGAGTTTGTTGGAAACACTGACGATGACTTTAATGTTTCCAGCTGACTCACTGCATGCTCCTGGCAAAACGTCACCATTCCCTCCATGTAGAAAAGATGTAGATAAACAGCAGTGTTGCTCTCAGTTTGCAGAGTAAAGTCAGCTGGCCTTAGTATTTTAAGTATGATTAGGGCAAATCTGAAATGACAGGTGGACTGTATTGCCATTGTTGTGACATAAACCGATTAATCTGCCAGCTCAAAAACTAGATTCAAGATACATTCAACTTTATATATTTGAACAATATTTTTTATCTGTTAACATTGAAATGAGGGAAAACTACTTTCAGGATGAGAACAAACAGATGTACTTACACTAACTTACAGTCCTCCAGCATTATGAATGTAACACTGGACCTCTGTATGGTGCCCATTGAACTTTTGAATAATAACTTTTATAATGTCACCTATGGGAAAAGATCCTTATTGGTTATTGGTATTAATTCTAATACTTTAGCTCTTGTGTTTTTGTTTTTTGAGAGGCTAGAAAAGGGCACATGTCCTGGATGCACTACTGCAAACCATGCTCTACTTGTGAGGAAATCCAATGCTGTGACTGGACATTTGCTGTTTAGGACAGGCATTTAGCAGACAGTCAGTCGGTATCTCTTAGCAAGTAAACAACTATTCTTCTATCTATTTTGTAAACTATAATAAATAAGAGTAGGACATGTATTTGAATTTAAGATAAGTGAATTCAACCGCTGCTGAGTATAAATAAACTTCACTTTTAATTGACCCAAAAAGCAGTCATGGCTTCCTCACCTCTCTCATTAAGAGTTACAGTAGCATCACCGCAGCATATCATTCATCCACGAGCATCTAAAACATTTGAAGGGACTTTTTATAGGGGTGTTTGTGATGCCTGAGGAGACGGTTGTCAGTATTGTGTGCTCAGGAAGAATTGTCCTCACTGTCAAAGCTACCTGTCCTCCATGCTTCGGGATTTTCACCTGCAAAGAGCCAGTGTGACAGCGAATCGAAGCATGACAGGTCAGCTGGGGTTGAATGGCATCTCACCACTCCCGCCAAAGCTGTACTGTAGTGACAAACGCTGTCAATATATTGACTGAATGTCAAAAAGTTGGAAAACAAGATTTTCTCACACAACCCAGCCTTGTCACACGCAGTCCCTTTACAGTACATTTAATTCCACTGCCTTCTCCCGTCTCCTCATACCCTCGCAAATTTCTGTTACTGAGGCAGAAAACACCCGCTTTAGTCGATTAGATGCCTCCACTGACAGGAAGCGCAAAGTCAACTAAGCGTTGAGGCGAGATGACTAATGAGGAGGGAGTGACAGAGGAGGAGACTGAGTGTTACGTCAATTATTTCATCGATACTGGCAGTTCATCAACCCGAACAAACATTACTTGTTACTAAACAAGATTTTAGGGTTTAGCAGTGCGAGAGGGCAGCGTTCAGTGAAACTGTCTTTGTGAAAAGCAGCAAACAAGCTGTGATGGGAGAGCAGTTACCTTAATCAGTCTCACACTGTCCTCTGCTCTGCTCTGTGACCTTCTTCTTTGAGGAATGATAAAAACAGTACATATGCAATTGCTTAAGGCTGTTAAGCAAGTACACTGAATGCACCCCATGTCTTGATCATGCTATGGCAACTCTCTATGTATAGATCATAGCATAGTTGTGTCTCTGGAGAAATACACATTCCTCTTTGATGGCTGCAGCTTGACTGGGAGACGGAAAAAAACAGAAACAAAACAAAAAATGGCTTCCCATTTTTTCACTGAAATCCCAAAATACTGAGGCACTAATGAGGATAGACTTTGTTTCTGCTTTCTCCTTTTTTTTATAAGGCATACTGAATATTCCTGAACTCACTTAAGGTCAGAAAGTTCAGTGTGTTCTGGATTTTTTCCTGTGTGACAACACAAACTATGCAAAGCAGAAAAAATACATATGAATCAGTTTTGTTAACATTTGAATGGCAAGTTCACATACTATTTTTTTAGCTGCACAGTGCAGTAAAATAATAAAGAAGTGGCGTGAAAAAAATGAGCCAAGATCAGCATGTAAATCTACGGCATGAGGTGAATTTGAATGCACCTCAGTGTTGGCCCCACAGAGGCGCTACACTGTATCAAACACAGACACACAGGTGGGTAGGTCAGTAATGACAATAACATCCCTGCAGAGGAATGTCAAAATACTTAGTATAACACGCTTCAAACAAACACTCACAATATAATTCATGCAGAAGTGACACGCAGATGGATACCACCTCTGCCACCAATTTATAGGACAGACATTTCTATGGATGTGAGGGCAGAGGAGCTTTTGAGAGGATGTTGATTTGCCGTGCCAACAGATGTAAAGAGCTGTATGCTCTCCTGTCAGCCAGAGCAGTGTTTTTTTCTTCTAGGTTTAATACCTTTGAAGAGACTAAAGAAAAATCCTGGACTTGTACACCGCAAAAAAAAAAAAGAAAAAAACATCCAAAAAACAAGAGTCAATCTCATCAAGTTGATTTGTGCAGGACATGGTCCAAAAGCAGATGGTAAACAAATATTTTGAAACCGTGTTTCCTTTGATATTCTGGTTGGGGCTTCACCGTCTGATTTGTAAGCCAGTGCCAGCGACAACTGCATTTTAGAAGCGCTGCCAGATATATTACAAGGGGGAACTGGAGCAGAACAGCTCTCTGGCGATGCACCATGGACATTATGCAAATACCATGAGAGAACATATTAGCTAGTCTATCGGTTCCCCTTTAGAGATGCCTCCACCAAATTGTCTCAGAAGTCGCAGTGAGCTCCCACTGAGCCGAGGAATGGGTGAATTTAAATCAGGGTGACAGAGCAGCCTTTCGGACATTTCATATTCCTCTTCCCACTTCCTAAATGTATAGATTTGTTACTCTAAACAACATACTGTATATCGGTACCAACACAGTAGATCTCTTAATTTGGGTTACGCAGCAATTGCGAGCAGATACTACATACTTGATCATCACAAATATGCCTTGATGAAGATGCATTCAATCTGAAAAACCCATAGTTGCTCATTGAAACACATTTGGTGTAATGTCCCATAACACTTGACATGCACATCTCCAGCAGAGCATTTGAACACAAGTCAGAATGGTTGGAGTAGCAACGTTGACGATGGCATATATTCCCAGTAATAGCCTTGATGTTTGTTTTTAAAGAGGCTGTGGCACTGCATGCCATTATAGGGCTAATGATGTACGATTGTCATCTCACACATTGCAGAGTTAATTGGGCCTCTGTGATCATGCCTAATGGCTTTACCAGGGAATTATTGACACAATGATGTGGGCCGACGTGCTACAGGTAGGTGAATAAATAAATAAGCAAGCCCCCACTGCCCCCACCTCTTTCTCCCCAGACGCGAAGCTCGTCAATCTTGGCAACTGCCTCTGGAGCACCCCAGTCAGTTAACATTTTAGAAAATGGCTGCCCATTAATAATAAAGGCATATTAACATAAGTGAATTCTGCTGCGGTGTGGGATTCAGTGGAACAGTTATTAAAGTCCAATTTGGCCCCATTAATAATGCATCCACCTTTGACTTTCTGATATCCAGATTATGTGGTATTACTGTGGCTATACATTATTTATTAACCGCTTTCAATTGGGGACCTTGATGACTTCTAATTGGTAGGTGGTGGTGCCATTAAGTTACCCCTGATGAGACTTGTCAATCAAGATGCATTTTCTCAACCTCGGTGTCCAACAGACTACACACACATGCAGTCAGAGCCAGGTGCCAACAGTGCCAACTGTGCCACAGCGCGGGACCGGGGCATAGTGCTCCACCCCACCGCCCTGCCGAGACACAGAGGTCTGACTCCTGTCCATCACGGCCATTTGAAGTGTTGCAGAGGGGAGGCTAAACGGCATGGGGCCTGCTGTTAGAGAGGCCTGGCTTTAAAAGTTAATGGCTCCTGTACTATGCTGAATGACACTGGAAGGGTGAGCGATTGTCATGCCTCTGTCCTCTGGGGGGCTGTTGTCAGTCAGTCACTCAGATAGACAGACGGTGGCACATGCACAGCCATACAGATACACCCAGGCACATACTGTATGCACCCTATACTGTCTATGTACAAAAGGGCAAGTGTGAATGTGTGAGCGGAAACATGCCAAAAGACATAATAAATGTTTGTGAATATGCAAACACATCATGCTGAAGAAACAACAAGGCTGTCAGCTTGCAAGGCGGCATGCCGTAACTTTTCTGATGACACATAATGTGCTGTAGAAACAATGACAACACGTCCCGCTCAACTTCAGGCTATTACAATCATGCTGAATAGCATGTCATTCTGTCCAGCATGTTGAGATTTTATTGCATGGTAGATCAGCCCAAACTAATTTTAAACTGAATGACAATCACCTGCTGAAGAACGCTCCCGCTGCACAGAAATGGCTGAGTAACAATTTGTGCACAGCAGAGTAAAGAGAAAAAGGAAAAACGAGTGCGAATGAATTCTGCTCCCCTGAGTGCTGGTAAGAAATGGAATCAAGATAAAAAAAGGAGGAAGTGAGATATCTCGTTAAATACACTGGAATTGGATACACGCAGCAGCACCTCACAAAGGTGCCCCCCCCCCCAACACACACACACACCACACACACACACACACACACACACACACACACACACACTCACAGATACAAAAAACACATGCCTACATCTCACACTCACAAACACACAGAACCAGCTGAGCACACAGTTTTAGGCTGAACACACCCTAAAAAATTCAAGTGATGCACATATTTCAAGACAAATAAACACAATCTTTAGGAACCTACCTGGGTTTTATTAATTGATATTTAATCTGGGCTCCATGGGGGAGATTTTCTGGCAAATAAAAGGGACCTCATGTTGAATCTGGCAAGCACTACATCCCAAGAGCTGCAGTAGCACCAGCTGTGTGTGACTCAGAGATATTCAGCAGCTCTGTTAACAAGGATGGATACGGTGCAAAGTGTACTTGAACAGGAGTGCTAAGGCCACCTGGATCACTTCATCAGACCATCCTGAGTTAGTGACCAAAGAAATAATGATCATCTGCATGCCAGGTAATACGTTCATTTACTGCAGAAATCAATTCTCCACAATACGGGGAATAGTAATGCAAGTGGCTGTGAAAGAGCGGTGAAAAAGAGACGAAGCACAAGAGTACAAGTGTAAATACCCAAGATGACAGCAATGTAGAGGGGAGGAAAAGACAACATGTCCACACAAGATTTATATTTCCTTTTAAAAGGCAACTGGAGGGTTCAATCCACCGTGCAGATGAACACAGCTAACATCTGTTGATAAACGATTAAGAAAAATACTTTCAATAATGTTTTAAGTATCGTTTCTGCATTATCTTTTTTTTTTTTGCCACTTAACTAAAACTAATGGAGAATAAAACAATAGATCTGCTATAAATCCACCTTCTTGAGGGTTCACTTTTGTGACTATATGATGTAATTTTTATTAATATTATCAATATTATCATCATCATTACTACACTAAAGGTTACTTGTCACACATCTATTACATGTCTGGCTGTATTATATACACACACACACACACACACACATATATATATATATATATATATATATATGTGTGTGTGTATATATATGTGTATATATATATATATATATAAAAATATATATACAGACACATACAAGTTTGGTTATACACATGAATGAATACTAGACATTTTATTTGTTAAAGACAGATCTTGTCGAAGTAATGATGCTCTTATCATTTTCATATATTTATAGTATGATTAATGAGTATTTTTCATGTTTAATTAATCATTAACTAATAGTTTGTTAAGGTCTTGTTAGCGACATTATTATAAAATGTTAGCATTAATATTCATGTCCACTGAATATTCATGTCCATCCTCGCCCATCAGTATGCCTGCTAGGCGCCAGTAGAAGGCCAGCACTTATAATTGGCAATCTTTTCCTGTTGGTTGACAGTACAGAAGAGTCATTTCCTTGCATTCAAATCTGCGAGTCGCACAAAGCCGGCTTGTCAACTTTCCACTTCATTACAGGTCAAGCAATAGACTCATTTCTCTCAGGCGCGTCGCTCCCATAATTGTTTTCTACCTCTCCTTTCGTAGCCAATTTACATGTGCTTCCTTGCTGAGTGTAAAAGAGACAGAGAAAGGAAAGATGAAAATGCTCCTTCTTTTCACTTCCACTCACCGTCCATTAACGACTTGACACATGGAACGCAAAAAGTAATATGAATTTTGTACCCCTTTCTGTAGCATTTGCTTTGAGGCATATGATACAGTATGTTGAACTGAGCTGAGAATTTGATAGGAAATTATAGTGTAGAACAGAGAAGAATGGGATGAAAGCAGGCTGAGGGAAAGGTATGTGCTGTATGCAGCAATAAGAAATAGAAGCTGTGTGCGCGAGTTTATATAAGAGTTCTCATATAGAACTGACTCCATATAGTGTATAATAGTGAAACCTTACAGTGAGAAATGGTGTCGAAACTTTCTTGTCCTGGTGAAATGTGACCACCAAATAAACCAGGAAAGGAACCGGCTTTAAAAATCCACCTAAACATGCAAAATTTAAGTCAGCTAAAATAATCTTTTAAAAACAAGAGAAATCTAACCTAATCTAAGTGTCTGTATTTTGTCCAGTCAAGCCTTCTTTCTTCTTCTTTCTGCATAAAATGATTAACGGCTGATCTATCATACATGTAAATTGAGGGAAGATTATTACAAATGCTATAGCCACGTCTATCAGAGTAGATGTACTCACTTTTAAATGAACGCAGCAGTAAAATGTACAACTGAATCACTGATAATGTTCATGCAGTGATATTGATTTGACAAAAAGGATGATTTTATCTGCTGATCCTGCTACAAAATGGACTGTAAAAGTGGAGGATGAGGCAACATGGAGTGATACACCAGGTAAGATTTGATATATTATGACTACACACCAAAACACACCACTCACCTGCAAAATGGAGATTGCCTCCAGTGCAACCACAGGCTGCTACCAGGAAACACTACACAGACACAGGGGAGCTGGCATCACACACACACACACACACACACACACACACATGCATGCATGCACACACATGCACACACATACACACACACACACACACAATGTTGAAATATTAACAACCTGCAACAGTAATAAACACTAATACAATCTAATTATTTGGCTAGTGACTGAAAAAATGACAAATAGTGGCAGTTAAATTAGCCCAACATAAAAGTAAAAGAATTACAATTTCACAGACCCTCTGGCTTAGGGATATTTCAAAATAAAAAAAAAATTTAAAAAACAGATATTTAGGTTCACACAGCCACGGCAGCCACACGTCTGTGTGTCCTAAAGGCACAATTCCAGTTTTAAAATTGCCATGGAAGAAATACAACCATTAGCCGACCAATGCTTCATGTTTACCAAAATTTTATTATACTTCCACAGATTGCCCTTCCAACCACAAGACTCCCGTTGAGTTCATTTTCTCTCTTTCGGCTTCACTAATCTGGGACTGATATCTTCCTCACGGCTTCCTTACCAATACTCATTATCATCTGAATTTCTACCAATTTCATAAAGGGTTTTCACTTATTAATCATTCATATCACACAGTATACCCACATGTTGTTTGTAGGTCATTACTTTGACTTACTATGACTCCCTAAATATGGAGTTATAGTTGAGCTCTACTGCAGACATCTACGACTTGTCAAACATGCGATTTCAGTCTTCTATATCACCACTGTATTACTGGACACAAGAACTATACGCACATTACCCACAGTTAACTTGTTTACATTTTTTCATTTACTTTGCGATAAAGTGTGAAGGTGGCTACACGCACACTTATAAAAATGGGATTACATCAAGGTAACCTAGAACGCTATTTCATAGTTGTTGTTGTTGTTGTTGTTGTTTTGTCGTGCAATCACTGTGCTTTCATTTCTACAGAGTGGTGATCACGATGAAAAGAAAGTCCACAGTGCCGCTTTGCTGGATGTGTAATTCTGACTGGGTGAAGATTTAATGTCGCTCCCAACAAATTCCACCCCCATCAGAGACTCTTAAGAGAAAAAAACATGGAGATGGAGCTGACCAGTCACAATTTTGTGCTGTTATATGTAAAAAAAAAATGTTTGAGGGGTCCTACATCTGCTGCAGAATAGCTTCACATCCCGTGTATGCATGTCGTTGCCATAGGTATGTCTTAACCCCTTAGCACAGATGTATAAATCCACCCTAATCCTAACCACTACATCTGTAATCCTAACCCCTCCTATGACCCAGCCTAACCCATATTGTGATTAATACTAATACACAGTGGCATTTTCATCAATTCATCCATTTATTCATCGTCAGCAGTCATTCAGATCTTTTGTCACTCTGAATTTTCCTTCAACGTTTTTTAAGTCATGTTCACGCAGTAATGCTTATACAGCAGCTTCATATCACTCGCTCTCTCCGTCTCTCCGTCTTCGTGAATCCTCATGCATCCAAAGTCATAGTGCTGCGATAATCGTGCCCTCCTCTCCTCTGAAAAATCTCTCTCATCCTCTTTCCATCCCACACTCCTCCTCTGTGTCTCAAAACCCCATTTCTTGATGCCAACTGGCAGCGGCAAGCGAAGACAAGTTTCTCTTATGTCACCCTACGCACAGACTGCGCGATAATGCTAATTCACCACGACAACAATTTAGCATCGTTACCATAGATGCTCGACATGTTCCCAAACAGTCCCCATCATGATTGGCACCGCAATTACACAAAGAAAGGAGCTGACAAACTGAAATGTAATGCGAGCAAACCTTACCCTGGATTGCATCAGCAGCACAGAATCAACTGCAACAGACCTCTTAAACCAAATTTGGCAACGCAGGATACACATTCGATGTAGTGGCACACATGTGCATTTAAAGACTTCTTGACCCAAATGATTGCCTGAAGGTGTGAAGGGATTTAAAACCTTGCTCGCTTGTCATTGCTGTCCTATTCCTCCTGTTTCCAAGAAGCAGCCTTATACTTGCACTATCAAAGCTCCGTTTTTTCTGCCTTTTTAAGTCTGATGTGTGCGTGCTTTGTCAGTGAGGAATGAATTTCAACTTGGTCTTATGCATGTTATCATTGACAAGCATGTGTGAGTCTCCTTTATGGCGCACGCCTGCTGTTTTGGCAAACTCGTAACAAACTACTGTTATCAAACAACTGATGGAAGCTTTTCATTTTCCATTTCGCCCGACCACGAGGCTGTTTTTCTGGCTGTACCGCGGCGAGACCTTCACAAGGCCGAGCTTTTAATTGCTTCTTTGCAGGGGGCTCGTCTTGACAGTGCCTCACATCCTTTCTTCCGTGGATAAAAAAAAAGGAAAAAAAGAGAGAGAAATCTTAGAAACAGCGGCAAAAAGGATTTCTGCCTACGCTTGATCTCCCCTGTGGAGTTTGTCAAACAAAAGAAGATCCTTTAATTTGGTCACAACAGGGGCCTTCCACTATACTCCGCACGCAGAAATTCTGGCAAGAAAAGTCAGTGCTCCCCCTAATGTCCCAGATGAGTTGTCTGACCTCGCAAAGTTCACGAACGTGACTATGAATACCTTGTAGTCAACATGCCTTTTATAACAATGTCATCTCTTCTTTTTCATTTTAATGATGTGACACAAGAAAGGGAAACCTGATGTATTTTTTCCATGTTTTATGATGAGCTGCGGCTTTCACCAGGCTCACCACACCATCTGAGCACCGCAGCATTTAACTTTTTCTCTTCTCCTCACTACGAGATTCTCGCTTGCACCATGGTCTTCAGCAAGTCTCCATGGGAACTGGCACACAGGAAATTGTTTCTCATAACCAGAGCACCTAAGGTGAGAGGGGTTTAAGATCTCAGAAAAAAAAAAAACCCAACTGAAATAGTACTGGCCGATACAAGAAGTGCTGACTATCTGTGTGTAGTCTTTGTGATGCAGCAGTACAACATAGGCTGTGTGTGTATGTGCCAGTTTTACCTTCACAGGGATGAGTTTTAATTCTGTCCGTGTTCCTCACATGCTCCATCTGTTGCAGCAGTATATCCTCAGTTTGGGAAGTGAAAAGTCTTTTAAGAAAATTACTTTTTAAGAAAGAGTCTAAATTTCAATGGGAAGGAGAAGGAGAAACTGACACGTAATTTAGTATGTGTATGTGTATGTGTATACTGCAACACTTAGAGTTGAATTTGAGGAGCTAAAATGAGTATGTAACATATGCTGTACACATAAATTCATCACAGTGAGGAGGGTATGTATTGTACATTTAGATACATTTTAAGAACATGTTGTGTATGTGCAGGTTTTGATATGATGTCTGTCTCAGTGTGTGCATGAGCATTTTCTTTGCATTCCTTACTCAAAAGTATATATTCACAATATGAGTTTTAATCTTCCCTAAAATGGTGCCCTTTTCTTTCTTTTTAATGCGTTTTAAGTTTTTAATGTGTTGTGAGTGTCAGAGGCTGAGCGATCCATTTGCCCAGCAGGGGCTGCTGCTCTGTGGGAAGTTTGAGGTCTCAGTGTCCCTGGAGGATCTTGATCCCCCTCTCAGCCATCTCCAGGTGCAGCCGTGTGCTCTCTTGTTCAAAGCCCCTGTGCTGAAAGCCAAGTGGATCCTGGTTAGTCCAACTCCGGGGCACGCCTTTGCCATGTGAGGCTTAAAGGTTTAATATGGTGTTGAAAGAAGGTAATTCAAGGTGATACCTAACTGAAATGATAAGTGGTAACTAGCCTTGTAAGTTGCCTTCAAAAGTACTGTGTAATAAGAAACTCAATTATTTAATATACTTCAACTGAAATATAAGTCAAATATTTTATTGGATCCAGTATGTGTTCAGAGGATTTTAAACTGGTGTTAAAGATTACAGAGATATATGAGTAGATATTCCTAGGTTTCAACCCTTTGTCCATTAAATTAGCTATCTATCTCAACATTGCTTTTAGCAATAATGTACTGTTCCAACAGTCTATTCAGTACCCTCAGTTATTTCAGCCTTGTATCTAAGATTTCTATCACTCAATTTCTTTGCAGGCTTGTGTACTAGTTTTTATGCACTCTCAATTGAAAGTGTTGTGATCTTACATATCATTATTGACTGACTGATAAATAACTGGCCATTGTAAATATCCGTAATCATTATTACACCAGTTTGTCCTAAAATCCTATTAGTGTGTTTGTAATCTTTTCACAGACCCCCCCCCTGCAGTCATAAGTGGGCAACTCTTTGGAGTACAAACCCCCCTGGTTGGAAATCTCTGCTTTGGAGTGTATATTCATGTCATGCACCTTGCATAGTACTGTATGTGAGCGTACTGTGTCTCGTATTGCTGAAGACGGAGGAGCACAGGCATGACAGCAACATTAATCGTA
>JAOXYL010000100.1:19599728-19623180 GCA_028564955.1 Terapon puta | reverse complement strand
GTGTGTGTGTGTGTGTGTGTGTGTGTGTTGTGCACCTGAGAGAGACCGTGCGTGAATGTGTGTGTCTCTGTCCAGCAAAGTGTGGCTATTCTTGCGCGCTCACACTGAATGCGTATGTGCGCACATAATATACAGTGTGTGTGAGTCATGTGTCTGCTCAGACGGAGGACAGCTGTCTGCCACCAGACCAACAGCTCCAGCTTAGAAAACGTGGGACCACAACAGAAAAAATAAATCATGACGCTGACATAAACCCAACGCAGGAATTCCTGGAGTTTTATTTTTGTGCCATCTCTGTTTACGAGATGTTTGCCAGGCACGACTCTGCAAAACCCACAAATTCTTTGGAGTTTACAAGAGCTTGTGTTCAGTGACAAAGTGTCATTGTTTATTGGGTTATTTCAGCTGAGATCATTTGAACAAATGCAACTCTCACCATAAAACACTGATACCATTCGGTGAAAACATTGTCAGTTATATTATTTTTATTGACACAACACATAGTCATTTGACGGCACGAGCATAACGTAGCCCACTCAGCTTGTGGAAACGTGTTCAGCTCGATTGCTGATGAAAGCAACCCTGTAGCTTGATGTATGTGCAGCCTAATGTATGACTAACCAGAATACGGTGAAAGTTTGCACGTCCTGCATGATGTGTGTGAGTAGCCCACCTCCTCCTCTCACTACATGACTATGTGCACTCATACGCCATTGCCACATACTGTATAATACATGAGCCACAGTATCTGGGGACCTCATTGATACCATATTAGGAGAAAAGATAAAAACTAACAGGTCCATTGGGCACAAGTGTAGATCCTTCATTAGGGCACTGCTCATTGATTTCCCTGTTGGTAATCTCACACTGATGAAGTGAGTGGGTACAAATATTCATGGCCCAGTGATTACCTTGACCCCATCCCACCCACAGCCATTAAGAAGTGGGGGTGGAGGGGGCTGCTGGGAAGGGATAATTGTCTCTGGGGAGGTCAAGAGGGAAGGTTGGGGAGGAGGTGGTGGTGGTGGGGGGGGATTTCCAAAGGTATCAGACACGTAGAACAAGCAAAGTGGTGTGTGTGTGCTTTCGTCATGCAGTCGTCGCAGTGGAGATGGGTTGGAGGTACGAGAGGAGATGCGATTGGCGCTCTGTTGACACACAATCTCTCGCTCGTGCACACATACACGAACAGCAATCATTAACACAACCACACAGATCTCTTGGGAAACAAGGCTTCCCACACACACAGACACAAGTTCATTAGCTGCATCTCAGTGCTGTCTTAAGAGCGGAGAATGAGTTATGTTATGTCGCTTGTATCGGAGCGGACAGAGTTGGCCCACAATATATCTTATTCCCGGGTAAAGGTTTAGTTACACCTGCTGTTGGACGGCTCCACCTGGACAACGAGCGGAGTTCCTCACATTCCTCACCAACTTTAGTTTGCTCCTTTTAATAACATAAATATTATTGACACTGTCTCGCAATCTGATACTATGTTGCAGAAGCTTCATTACTCCCGTGTGTGAAAGAGGCTCATTACAATGGCCCTGCCACTCCATGACAGCCACAGGAGCCTGTTATGAAAAGCAGCCACTGCCCTGTCCTTTCCAATAACCTTTCCCCGGATGGGAGAAGATAGGGAGGGACAAAACAGGTACTGAAAAGAAAAGAGAAAGATAGCTGGAGAAGTAGAGAGAGGAGAAAGTGGTAAAGGTGAATCAAAAAAAGATGCAAAGTGCCAAAGGATTGTACAACAATGAGGGACAGGAGAGCTCGACAAATTACTTAGCCTTTTTTTTGTTTAGTCAGTGTGGAGGTGGATGGAGGCGGGTAGGAAGAGGAGGGTGGGTAACGGTTGGTGGCATTATCGCCTACACGGCTGACAGGGAGGTCTGAGTCTAAAGCCCTCTCTCATTAGATATGCGAGCACATTAGCGGGGACGGCTGTCTTGCTAAAGGTCAGGGTTGGAGGATGCTGGGATGACGGCGAAGCACGAAGCGATGAGCGTCCAACCTTCGGGCTCACCTCTTTGAACTTCAATCATTTTGGCCTGGGCTTAATAGGTCCCTGGGGAGGATCAGAAGCAGAAAAGGCATGGGGAGGGGAGGGGAACCTTAATGGGACATCACG
Source organism: Terapon puta (assembly GCA_028564955.1). NCBI lineage: Eukaryota > Metazoa > Chordata > Actinopteri > Centrarchiformes > Terapontidae > Terapon > Terapon puta. The sequence continues at coordinate 19,621,046 of JAOXYL010000100.1, read as the reverse complement.
CCACCTTGACATTTTAATTAAGACTCCCAGCCATTAGCATGCCAGAAGTTGGACGGTTAGAACGGAGCCTATGTAAAAGCAAATGACAAGACGCCATTTTCTTTCTTGAGTTTTGCGTGCGTCACTTGAGAATCTACAGAGCAACACGATGAGGAGCTAAGACGGTCCAAAGGATTTGCAAGATAACATAGCACATAATGTTCTTTCGGTGGTGATCCAGAGCATTACTGTCATGAATACTTGATGAGAACACACAGTTTGAAACAACACTGCAGCTCCAGCGAACACCATTTCTCAGAACTTTTACTACAACTTATTACTGTTAATGCATTTGACATTATTGTGTAGGGAAGTTGCAAAGGTGACCTTCCCCAAAAACAAATATTTAACAGTTGTGCTGTCAAATGCTAAAATGACAGATTGAGAAAGAATTCATTTTTGCTAATTCTACCCATTTTAAAGAATAGAGGTGGACTGTGAAAGTGCAATTTTCAAATCATTTTTATATTAATGGGAGAACAAAACATGTTTACTAATGTATATTTACTAATGTAATGTTTGTTTTTATTTATTAGCGACATTAACCACGCTATCAATGGCCGTTACTAAATTAAGTGAATGCCAACAAAGCTAATTAGTGACAGAATATTGATGTTTTTCTGGCTGCTGTCTATCTCAAAAAGGAATTATGTAATCAATCAGTCGAAATGAATGCTAATGTTGCCCTGTGTCTGGTAAATACATACAGGAGAAACACTGAAAAAGATTTCAAAAATCTAAATTGAACTGCAGTAGGTGAAATCTAAACAAAAACCTAAACCCACACACATCCACACGTGCTCAGACATGCACACATACACAGTTTTCTTATTGTTTTTACCCCAACATTAGAGCCAGTCAGTGTGATGAACTTAATGGACTTCTCTTGAGCCCTGAATTTGACAAATACCATCTTGAGTTATGAAGAAAGAAGGCGCTATCGATCTACAGGGCCACCTAATTTATCACACTGCCTGAAGTTCCTCAAAAAATATTTGACCAAAGGGGTTATTCAATACTATTTTCTTCCTGGGTCTACAGAATGAAACTGCTCTTCTTCTGCAAAAAAAAAGAAAAGTGAATGATGACAGGTGTCAGGAGAGGATGAGATTTGCGACAGAAACTCTCTCTCTCTGTTGCCTTTCACTTCTGCAAGCTCCATTGACAACATGAATAGTCTCTGGGCTCTCTAACCAATGATTTACAGACCAGAACAGTACAGATGTGCCTAGTCCCCTTTTACTTACCTACTGCACTCAAAGAGAATACTCTATAAAGGCACCTCAGCTTCTGAAAGCCAGTAGATATTCTGGACACATAGTCGCATAACCCAGAATTATCAGCTAGTTAGGGAATTGATTCATCAGCCACAGAGGCACAGCATTGAACGCATGGCATCCTATCGTTCTAGTCCCTACACATGAGCTCTGTCCCAGACCTACAGATGGTACCACACATGTTTAATTGCATTTTGTTACCTTCATCTCATACAGGGTCTTGTCCTTTGAGAGGGTGCAGGTCTCACTATACTCCCACAACAATCTTTATAAGTGCAGAGGGAAACCATTGTAAAGCCACTGACCCTGCGGAGAACAGGGCACTAATAGCGGTACCTCTTAAGCCAAATGTGATAGCAGCTGACAAGCCTCATCCCAAAGAGCACGGCGAACTAACTCCTGTACAACGTATCTGCAGTACAGCAGAGCATGAAGACACAGAAAACTATTAGCAGAAAGTGCTGCGTGCGTGTACCTCCACTATACGTATGAGCACTTGTACTGTAAGGGAAGATATTTAGAAGCAATGGGCGAACATTTTAACCTCTGTGGGTTGTTCAGAGCGATGTTACATGAGTCGTTGAGGTCACGTGTCAAATCTTGTTGTGGTGAAAATGTCTTAAAGACTAATCAGCAAATGCACTTGCCTCTTAGTTTTTATGTCTGATACTGAGCTCTGTGTATTGTATGACAGTTTTTAAGAACTTTGCATGGCATCTAATACAAATCCTCTACAATTTTAAAATCCTATTCAATTATAACACAAGACCAAAGGAAAACAAACAATTCAAAAATACAAATGGTGTAGTGCAGACTTCCATTAATAAGATTACACAAATAAAATTAACCATTGCATATAAATATTATATAAATAATTTTCATAGTAAGACAAATACAAAACAAGCAGATGGGACTGCAGAAAAAAACTTATATAATAGAATAGAAAAGAAATTTTCAAACTCATTATGAAACATTTTCTGGCTTTATGGAAATCCATCAACCTGTCAAACTGTAACTGTACAACCCTTTTATAGAGATCATGGTATAATTCAGATAAAACTGTACATGTAACAGAGGTAGCAGCAGTCCGTCAGTAAGTAATGTGATCTCAAAAACCAAACATATGTGTTATGAAACCTCATGAGAGCTGTAGATGGATTCTAAGTAATGAGGTTTAAACAATGAGGAGCTCAGTTTCTTCTGTGTTCAGTAGCAGATACACATTTACCTTAAAATACTGCGAGAAAATCCCAGGGATGTGATTTCCAGAACAACCGAGCAAAGAAACCCTCAAAGGGCAAACCCTCAGCAGCCCGTGAAACACCAGCTAGAGAGGAGAAGGTGGCTGCAGTCTCTCTATAAACGCCTGTGTTAAAGTTAGGAAACCTCTCCTAAGGACCTCACTGCCCATATGAACCTGACAGCTGTTACCATCTAACTTATGAGCCGGCTTCTGTGCCCATCCTCAACCGGAGGCTCCGAGTTTCAGCGCAGAGCCACAGATCTTAAAACCTGTGTGTGTGAAATGTGTTTTTCAGCAGAGAATATTAAAATATGAGTTTAAAGCCAGGCCTCTCTGTCTTATGGTAGCTCTTCAGCGCAGCCCTGGGGAAGTCATTTAAAAGTTGGGAAAACTGTTTTTTTTTTTCTTTTTTTTTTGTTAACGGTGTTCTTTCAGGACAAACACGAGAGGGTTGACCACAGAGTCTGACAGACAACCTGCTCCCTTTCCATCACTTCTGATATATTTTACAGTATTAATCCTGTGTTTGCTACAGTGCCTTGCTGTAGAGGCTGTATACATGGGGTTACTGTAGAAATTTATGCTAAGAAATGCTTTCTGCTGGTAAAAATATGACAGTGGTAATATACACTGTAAATATGATTAGTATATAGTAAGTATAACCTCATTATGCCATATTCATGTTTTTTGTTAAACTATGGCTTAATATTATGTAGACTACTACATTTTTAACTAGGAAAATTTTCCGGTTCTATTGTTTTGGTTCAGATGAGAACCAACAACAGATCGTACAGATAGCCAAGGCTTTTGTTAAATTAAGAAAGAAAGAAAAAACATTAGAAATGGAAAATAAGTCCTAAATAATATTTCATTTAAGTTAGAGGGGAAAAAAGAAAGAAGATATATTTGATTTATATTCTGTCACATCAGATCAGCTGTTCGACAGTATATAATCACTGAAGTGTATTCAGTGACATTAATTAGTCATGTAAAGAAGCCCAGCTGAACTGATACTGACGGCACTAGTGCGCCACAGTCTATGGCTCTGAATAGCTTACCTTCCTCTGTCCTCCCAGTGAGTTGTATTAGTGCCGTGGATATACTCTCAGGCTTTCTCCTGGCGTCAGAGGATTGATCTACGCCAGTAGGAGGCTACTTTGTTTCATTGCCAAGTGTTAAGCTATCAGCGTAATGATGAACCTGTGACAGAAGCCGCAGCAAACAGCCTCTGCGCAGAGAGTTATGATGCCAGCCATTAACGGATCGGCAACGCGGGCACGGGAGATAAGTCCCCGGGGTGAGGTCCTGTGGCACATACAGAGAGAACACTCTTTTTATTCCTGCCGCTTTTTCACTGACACCCCACATCCCCTCCTCTTCATTTCTATTCTCTCTGTAGCCCATAGGGCAGGCAAACCTTCCTGCTATAGGTTTCGAGCCAATACAAAGAAAGAGAGCAGTGCATTATTATTTTTCTCCCTTCACTTCAGTGCCAGGTCCTGATATATGCCCTCTATTACATGTTTTTGCACTCTGAACATCTGCAGTTTTCTAAATGTGTCACACCACGCGGCTTCTTCCATCTCATATGTTCTGCTGCTTGTATTTAAGTCCTGAACTTAGTGCTTTAGTTTGCACACAAGGCCAGACATTGTACCACTAAGCATTACTGTATCTACATAGGATGGAGGAATGATGTAATTCGTCTCTGCCACAATTAGAGTTGTGTTATCATAGACCATCTCTGAAGTTAAATCTTTTTTTCCTGATTGATGTCAGCGATAACAAGACTCTTCTTTAAGCTAAGCTAACTGGCTGTTGCTTCATATTTAGCACACAAACATGGCACGGGTATAGAGGTCTTTTGTAAAGTATTAATTTCCCAGATTGTCAAACTGTTACACTAAATTGGATTTTAAGAAGGCCTTCCTCACAAGCAGAGTACAACATGATAAACAGTCGACGCTCTGAACTTGTAACTGTGTATTTGCATTTAGATTTGTTCACTAGATCATGCATTAAAAGGAGAGTGTCAGTAATTATCACACTATTTATCTGTTTTTGCTCTTTAAAAAAGGGAGAGAAAAGAGAGAAGCGTTCAAATAACTTCCCCTCATTCTCGAATAATTGCAACATATTTCATATCGGTTTAGTGATTATGGATTTTTTCATATTTGTTTGAACATGTTGAACAGAATCAGCAGCTTAATTAGGGCCACGCCAATGAAAATCTTAATTACTATACTGTAGTTTAAGTTACCTAAGCGTGCAGTGAGTAATCTGTTGGTGTCAAAATGGTCAACATGACTTTTTGACTCGCATTAATAACAGAGTCTATTAGTCTAACACATTTCAGGGATTTGAGCAGTCATCCGCTGGAGCGGCTAATTGTATTGTTTTATCCCAAAGTTAAGGACCAAAATACTGAACTAATACAGTACATCCCCACTACTTCAGCCAAGTCAATTTCAGTTTTTAAACGGGGAGCCATGTTTGAAGTAGCCGATAATAATAACTGTCAGAAAAACTTACATGTGCAAGTGATAGCTTCTTAACAAAGTTTGTGAGAAACTGCTCTGGAAATGTAAAGCTAAGTAAATCTATCATCTCAAGGTTCCATCAAAGTTTAGGGAGAGATTTAGTATTCATAATGAAAGCAATTTGGAAAAGCACTCCACCTACGGCAAAACAGAATGGGACTTATAATCCTGAGCATCAGAGCTGAACGTCTCAACTAGTGCGGGCTCCATGTAAATGGGCTTAATCAAAAGCTTTACATCTGCCGGTGTCATAATTCCGATGGAAGGTCATTACTAGTTTGGGGAGCAGCTGAGCATTTCTCCATTAAAAAAAGGGAAAAAACTAATTAGTTTGCACAACAAAAAAACAAAAGGGCTAAAACATGGCTGCACTGCGGGCTATCTCGCAGATAACTCTCTTAGCCAGACACGTTTCGTAATTAGTTTTTCCCCTCCACTGGGATATTCAATAACCTGCAGTTGGAGTGATGGAAGAAGAGATAGTGATACTTATCTCAAATGTTTTCTCACCACAAAAAAATAATCCTGTCATTCAAAAGGAGAGGATTAAAACTAGAAAGAGTGCTCATGTTTTTTTGCTGGTAAACAGGTTTTGAGGGAGGGACATTCCCCCCTGGATTTATTTAGCGGAGAAGCATATTTATTCCACTCCAGTTCATTTTTGGACTCCCTGCAGTCCCCTCCACCCCCCGAACTTTTTGGTTGTTTGGAAGTAAACAAAATTGCATTAAGAACATGAAATAATGAACTGAAACGATAAGTAACTTAAATGAGGCTAGGGACAAGCATTTAGCAGATTCATTTATGAGGTTCTGCAGCGTTTCTCACCTTTCCGTGCGTGCTTAACTGGAGGAGCTTTCATTTGACGACACAGCTGTTCAGAAATACTCGTCATTGGCAGTCCTGCGTGTGGATTTTCAGGCTCGGCATGGGCTTCATTTCCTATTGTATATAAATTAGAAAACAATTATCTCATCGCACAGTCCATGCTGGTCGATTCACGCTAGATAAATTCTAAAGATGGCTTAATTTCCTCTCTTGTGGAACATAAAGACAACAGCCCTCATCAGTGCCAAGCTTTCTGTCAGTCTGTGATGTGGCCCGGGGGGCCCCAGACACTGGCCACTGGCTCTGAGGCGCTGATGGACAGATATGTTGGTGCATTCACATGTCCAGTGTCTGGGAGATGTGATTACTTCTGACAGCTTGTTTGTTCTCATTCCACCTGGCTGGAGCCAACCCCTGAGCCCCACCACAGGACAAAGCTGCCTCTATGCAAGCAGCAAAGATACAGCTTAATAAACCGCTCTCATGCATTTTGTCAGCCAAAGATTAATGTACTGTTCTAAGGAAGCATTACTGACCCTTCGAATGAGCACCGAACGTGCGGTTTCTGAAAAATTTTCAAATAAGAATAGAGAATTATTACATTAGAGCTGTGCGACGCTGTCAAATTTTACATTGATATAAATAAACCTGTACAAAGTCTAAAAAAATCTTATAGAGACACCAATTTATCTCACAGAGGAGCCAGAAATGTAGCATGTCTTACAAGTGTGTTTATGTGTAGTTTAAAACATACTGCTCTCATTTAAGTGGTTTAGTTAATTGATTAATTTATTTAAAGTAACGTATTGAATGGATTTAATATCACAGACCTAAATCCTCACAACTTTTGTGATCCCGTTACATTACCTAAGGTGCCACCACGAGGATCAGAGATGCGTCTTTCACAGACATTCGAGGTCATGACAGGATACACCATAACGACTGTGTTGATCTCCTGCCCCACCTGCAGGTTTTCTGTTAAATGTTTCAATGGGATAAGTTGCCTTGAAATGCGGTAAGGAAATTCATGTTTTTTTCAGAATATATATCATTGTTCTTTCGTTCTTCTGCCCAATACAGCTGCACTGTGTGTGTGTGTGTAGTTCTGTGTGTAGTTCTAAGGAGCAAACGTTACTATGCTAATATGCTAAATTAAGATGTTGGACACCACTAAGATTTTGAACTGCTTGCATGTAGACGGCTTTAACGGAAATGCCTTTGTCCATCACTCAGTCATTCTTCCTGCCTGTGTTTAGCAGCAATAGATGAAACTCCACCCCCCCATCGATATTTCACATTAAAACCCTAACAGCAGTCCAAGCAGGCTCAAACTGAGGTGGTTATAAACAGTTGAGATATACTGTCCTTCTGCCTGGAACAACTTACATCATGGCTTTAAAAAAAAAAAACAAAAGACAAAAAGCAGGTCTGAAAAGAGATTTTTAAGACAGCAGAACATGAATCCTCAGGAAACTGGCATTACTTTTAACTACAGTTCTGCTTGGACCTTGGAAATCTTTACAGTTTTTAAATGGATTCGGCGCCTGTGTGCAGCCATGTAGTGACATAACGAGTATGTTTGTGTGATGACTGATGCATCTGTTTTTATGATCCTGCCTGCTATGCATCTCCACAAAGTGCCTGGCTGTTTACAGAGACATCAAACCCAATCAATAAGCTGTGAATGGACAGGTCACTAAACACTCACTCCCTCATTAAGACAACCAGCTCATATTTTAGACGAACACATGGGCACACATCCACACCAGAAATACTCTATGCTCACACATACAAAAGGAGGTAGAGTAAAAGCACCGTGCTTCCTTAAGCCTTTTCAGCGTTTCTGCTGGAAAGGCACATCATAAGCAGTCTTAAATACAACTCCCGCCTCTAGGTATGACAAATAAGACGTCTCACTCAATAAATGAATTCAAGGAAACGTTTGCATGCCACGCTGTCAGAAGCATGAAATATGTTAATGATCTTTCTCCAGCAAAGATCAGAGAGCACCATGGAAACCTGAAAAAAAAAGCACAAAAAAACGTTAAAGTCTGTGAAGGACACGACTTCAGCTGAGCTATTCAAAAAATATTTTAGGGCATTCATGTAACTCTTCAGAGGTTCGGGGGAGTTCAAGTAAATGTAACAATTTTGTGGAAGAAATCTCTTTCACTAAGGCTCCATGAGAGAAGTTGCTGCGTGGCAAAACTTCATCGTCTCAAAAAACATGCACGTACGCAAGCGTGTACACACCGATCTGCATGGGCTCTGTCACGGACCAGCCGGCAATTCTTGATGACTGCATCTGTGTGTGCACCTCCACTGTTCAAAGCCACCGTAGAGAGGGTAGGCAGACTTTTGAAGATGGCCCCCTGAGTTGCAGACCACTCTCCACTCATGCACATTCACAAAGCATATCATTAAACATAATAGGGTTTTTATCACCGACTGTCAAGAAATACCGCTGCATTTGCATTCAAATTTAATTTGCCATACTGAAGCTCATGCATCCAAGAAATCTTCCCGTATACCTTCCACCTTGTGTCACACACACATGCACACACACACGCGCATCCCGTGCACATGATTTTTAATACCATCATAAACAGGGAAGATGTTGCATAAAGTCCCTGTATTTTAGTCTCACAATTTTGCGATGTCGGGACGTTTACTGCTGCTAATTTATTATATAGTGTGAACTTAATTTGTTCTGTACAATCACATTTGATCTGTTAATGTTACTTAGTTGGTGCCGAATTACTGCAATTACTGCAGTTACTCTTTGTATTATTTAGCTGAAATGATTTGGATTGCTCCATGGAACAACGTGTACACTTCTCACGCATTTGTGGAAACCTACTAATTATCCATAAATGAGCTGTTGTCCTACTAAACAAGAAGTATGATTTAGTAGAATGAGACGAAACATTAAATTGTCAGAATAAATTATGTATGCTGAAAATAACTGGATAAGAAATGATCAGCTTGCAGATGCCTTTTTAACTTTTCTCCCCCAATCTCAAATAAAACGCAGGCCCTTCGACGGGAGGGCTGGAGCTATTGTGAACGAGCAAGGCTCCTCGCTCCTCTGCCTCTCTGTCTCTTTTCCTGTCTCTTTTCACCTGGAGTAATGCAGACTCCATTTCACCGACAAAATATCCTCTGTAGAAGCTGTCAAAGTGTTTACCCACAGGCCTGAGTCCCTATCTGAGGCCTGACATCTAATATAGAGAACTGGCCTGCAGCGCCCACCGCCTTCCCTTCCAAACGTCCAAGCCAAGAATGAGTGGGAGAGGGGTAGGGGTGGGGGGTGTTGGGAGGGGTGCTGGTGTCAGCGCAGGCGGCGAGGGGGCGGAGGGGTTGCAGATGGGACGGACTGGTGGGGCAAGAGGGGAGAGAAACAGGGGGAGAAGAGGAGGAGAAGAGGTTAGAGGACAAGAAGTAGAGAGGGGCGAGATGAGAGGGAGCGAATGAGAATGAGTGAGCTGAAATTCACAGTGGTCTTCTGGCCGTAGAAAGGCGAAAAGTATCCAAACACAAAGCCAACAATACATCTTCACTGAGAGGAAAGAAAAATCTCTATAGAGCCCTGACATAGCTTTACATTTCCCACCAGTGACATATTGTTCACAAAAACACAATATACCATTATGCCTAAGGTCTAATGAAACTGAAAAAGCTTAAAATTTCACATTTAACATCTTTGACTAAAATTTTCTCATGAACTGCTTCTGTAGAATCTCTTTCATGTATTTACAACCTTGTCAACCTTGTCAAAGAGATTGAATATCCAGCCTTTAAAGTCAAATCAACTCTCTGGGTGAAACACTGTTTTTCCTCGGGTGTTTATGCAATAAATGCAATAAATGTGCTACTTTATCACTTTATTGTACCTTTGGAGTGTGGAGGGTAGCGAAAGGTACATGTTTTACAACCTATAAGGAAGACATTTCTATAAAATGGGAGCTGCCTCTTGAGCACCATCAAGTTTTACTATCATCTTTAGCTTGCACAAGGAGAGCAGAACCTAAACGCTGGCTGCCTCTCCCCCTCAAACACACGCCGCCGCAGAAACACACTCGCACGTGCCGCTGACTGCAGCCAAACGCGCCCATGTCACACATAGTGTTTGCGCGCACATGCACCACACACATCGGCTGCACAATGGGGGACCTCAATCCAATTAGCTTGATTATTAATTAAAGTGTGCACTCAGAGGAGAGCTGGCGCTGGTGGAGGCGGCCCAAAGGGGACGTCTGCTGAGAGGGCTCTGGACTCACTGTAGCAGTAGGCGATTAGGCTGCTTGGCCAACACACCTATCCACGCTCACTTATGCCACATGCACAGTGCATGCATATACATGATGAGGACATTACACACTATATATTTTTTTCATTCTGCAGCTCAAACATACATATTCTCTTTATGCACATATTTTTGCAGTGTTATTCTACCTGCACACAAACAGCCATCAAATTTTCTACACCCATGATGTGCTTTTGTGTGTTCTTAGAAGTGTGTCTCCTCAGCAAACCAAATACTGAATGTGGAGGAAAGAAAAGGGAAGGTTTGGGGAATGTTGCTGAGGAAGAAAATTAAAGCTCAGAAAGAAAAACTGCCAGCAAGACGACCAAGTTAAATAAGCAACGACTGTAATGAGCAGCTGCAACCGACTGTTTCTGTGAAATTTCGTGAAATTATGAGGACATGGCCGATTTCATTTGAGTAATCTGACTTCTGTGGATATTGGAAGCCTCATTTTCAGAAAACAAAAGACTTCACTTCTGAATAATTATGTTTTGTATTTTTGAAAGCTCCCAATTTACATACGTTGTGATGACATGTTACTAAAAATGCAGGTTTAAGATCCCATGTTGCAGCTGCTCAAGCGAAAATCCTGTGCTTTCAGTCTATCATTTCAGAAGCAACACAACATTGGCAGAATAGCTGAAATGCCGGCTGTGATGATGCATTAGACAAATATGATTTTTCTACATTATGACTCACCTTGGTCACCTTCACATAAAACATGCAGCTATAAAGCTGCTCGTGTTGACTGACCTTCCATTATCTAACCACAGATGAATCAGTACTCTGATCTTTTCTCAGAGCGCTCAGGCATGGTCTCTGATAAATACACAGTTTTTCTAAGGAAATTCAGATTTCAGTTTCTCTGTACATTCAGTTACAATATCATATAGATATACAGCATAAATTTAAAAAAAAGAAACTAGTATTTCTGTTCATGACACTGCACGGTACCCAATCAAGTTGAATCTTAAGCCACAACCTCTTGCTCTCGTTTCATTTAGGTAACACTCAAATTATATATATTGTCTCTGTCTCCTTTATTTTATTGTCTATTTTATTTTTAATCTGTACCCACAAAATCAGAGGCATGTCACTCCATTTAATTATGTGTTATTTGCATGTGCAAAATAAGCAAGAAATCAATTATTTTACATTGGATGTGGGGCAGCCTGTTATTTCCGTTTTCTAATACCGCTCATGTTTCGTTCCTGTCTGCCACTGAAATGTATTTAACGACACACCGATTCCACAGCTGAGATTAATTTCATGTTAACTATATACTATTTTAAAAGGTCCTTGTTCAGTGTTAGATATTATTGCATGTGATAGGGAAGGGGCAATGAAACACAGCCTTGGAGACAAGGCTCCTCTCATCGTTTCATCCACAGCATTGAATTAATGTGTTCCGCTGACCTCCTGACCTGCTGATTTACATTGCATCTCAAAGACATGGGTTGTAATAAAACGTGGACCAACGTATCCGCTCTCTCCTGGCCAACTGGCTAATGCAATACACAGTGTGCAGAGCTCCAACAGGGACATTTAATGAAAATGAGGAAGCAGGGAGAAAAATGGGAGAAAACCTTTCTGAAATTAATCGAGGACCTCTATTAAAGAAACAAAGGTGGGGGGAAAAAAAGATTATAATTGAAATCCCACACGGAGGGCTTCTCTTTTCTTTACCCTTCCCATGGCGGAACTTCTTTATTCACTAACTTTTTCATGTTGTGCTCGCCAACGAGCCAAGAAGGAGCTCGGCGTTGTGCAGGTACATTTCCCCTTCAGAGTGCGTTGAGCAAACTGAGTGATTTGACAAGACACATAGTGGAGATGACAGATGCTCATCTGCAAGCATCTGATAAGCATCTCAAATGGGAGCTGAGCCAAAGAGACTGACATACGCTCTGCAGCTGCAAGGAAAATAAACCCAGAGAAGTAAACAGATTTTTAAAATCCATAAAATTGAATTTGTGAGAAACCCTGACAAATGAATGCATCATATTTATCAAAAAGTGGTGCTGCGAGGAACTACATGGGGGCTGGCCTGTGGCAGAGGCAAGCTAAGCAACAGCCCACAGCCTTGAACTTTCCTGGAGGCTCCCACCCACAAAACCTTATTCTTTTATTTTCTTTCTTGTACTTGGTTGTTTTTCCAAGACTGCATCCAAAGACTAATGTTGAAACTAGTTCAGTATTAACAATGTCCAGCACCACATGCTTGGAAAAAGAGAATGTCTCTCTTCAATTTTCCACTCCTGGACATTTTTGCTTAAACAAGTATAGTAAGGCTGTGAATAAATCATTTTGAGAAATTAAATCTATAATATGACTAATATTCTAGTCTAATATTCTCAAAGATCCATTATGTGAAAGATAAAACCAATTCCAAAAGCCCACTGAATAAGAATGATGACTAAATCAGTAGATAACATAAAACATCAAGTTCACGCCAGTAAAATTTGATGTAAGTCCACTAGGATTTAAACCAAATACTTATGGAGAATAGTTTGTCACAGTGAATGTTTCACCAATAAGAATTGGAGAAATCAAACTTTCTTTTCAAACAAGTTTTATAATGTGCTTTAATGACTTACGGCTACCATAACTTGGTTTGCCTATAACTTGGTTTGTGTCCCATATGGCAAACTCTCCACAAATTCATTATTTTACAATATTGAGCCAGCTTGGAGAGACTTATTGGGACATTGATGCCATTTGGATTTCACAATAGAAATGATTCATTTAGAAAAAATCAAGAGTTGCGTCTCTAACAGTCTCCTGTATTTAAGTGTCCTTTGTCACTACACTGAGAAATTAGGACCAAACCTACTTGGATATTACCAAAGTACATCAAAGTAGTTTCTATTTTAGAAACCTATTGCGGTATAGTTCAGATGTGATTTGAATTATGAGTAAATAGTGGGCAAATATGTTTGAGACTGACTGCCATGAGAATCAAGAAGCAAAAAACAAAAAAAAGAGAAAAGAACAGATAATTTTGTTTAAATTCAAAGATCTAATATATTCAGTGATAGTTTTGGATGACTTTATTTTCACGCCTTCATACAACATGTAGTCATGTAGTTTAAGTCACAACAGTTGTTATAGAGTAGTGATTAAACTTTTGGCCTTAAATACATCTGAGGAGTCTCTATTGTCACTAACTTTCTGCGTGCAGGCTGGGTCATTTGTTTCAATGACTTGCAAACAGATGCTGACGGGGCGGCGGCAAACATCTGAGCCATCGGACAAATCTACAACATTCAGTCTTGACTTCTGTAAACTGGGCAAAAACCACAGTAATGGATCAAGAAAATAAAAACAAGGGGTTAGCTCTAAAAACAGAGTTTAAAACAGACATTATGGTTGCTTGTTGTCATTTGATTTCTTGCAGAGAGTCAAGTGAGAATACCAGTGCCACTCTCATATCTGCAGAGCAAAAGACACAGCAGCCGGTTAGCTTGGATCCAAAGGTAACGCAATCTATCTGCTCTCACCTCTAAAACTCACTGTGGCCTTACGGGGAGTTATGTGCTGGACTATCTCTTGGCTGTTCCCGTAAAACCACATTGTGTCGTTTTTACACGGGTGCTAGTTTTGTTGCCCTTGGACAGAGGCATGCTGGCTGTTTCCCCGTCTCTGGACAGGTGTGACAGCGGTATCAATCTTCTTATTTAAATCCTGGCAAGGAAGCAGATGAGTGTATTTTTCAAAATGTTCAAACATTTCTTTTATAGTAGAAGCAAGGCCAACTTACTGAGAAGCATCTCAAGATTGGTCTCAAAATTTAGACTGTCATGTCGTCATTATGGATTATTTTGACCTGCTTGAACGTTACTTTTACATTATCTCTGTAGTAAAGGTGTTAAAGTCATTAACAAAACCTAATCCGGGGCTAATTAAACAGTACAGTCTGTAAATCTAACCATAAGTCAGTCGGTGAATGTCTCTGTCCTGGCTGTCACATCGTGGCCTGCACTCAACACACTGCATACTGAGAGAGCTGTAAATCAATCACGCTTTGTGGTTTTACTGGAGCAGTAAAGCCCCTTTTTCTTGTAAAAATGCACAGAAACTCACAGAGATCGCGTTCATTTCACCACTTTCTCTCACGCTGCTGCACCGGCCGTGACCGCTGTCCTGAGTGCTGATTCGGGATCTGTCATTCACGATGGCTGGCTGCAATCCAATTAACAGTAGCGATGGGCAGGAGTTTGCCTCGACCAATCAGGCTCATGATTTGCCTCATCTGATAAAGTCACTATACTGTACGTCCTGAGCCCAGACTATGCCAAGAAGGAGAAAGGAGAGGACTTTTTTTCCTACTTGCTTTACCCTATAACGTCAAACGTATCATATTTGATACATGAGTTTTTCACTTCTCGACATGAGCAGTGTGATATTTTCTTTCCTGAAAGACCTGATGCATACAATCAAAAATGCCGAAAAAGATTATTCAAAAAAGAAATGAAAATGCAGAATGCAGCAAAAATTATACAAATTAAAAATCATATATGCTATTTTCTTTTGCTTGTTTTGGGTTTTTTTGCAGAAAGTTCAATAAACAATCCAGTTTTTAAATTTTTCTGGCAATAATTTTGTGATTTGGGCTTTACAGGGTTAATGTCTGCAGCCAGTATCATTGCATTTATCCAGCTACTTACTGGCAGTAGTCTTTCTTTTTTGTCGTGATATATCTAAGGTCATGGATTCTTTCTGCGTGCAGTACAGCATATATTAAGCATGTTCAAGTTCTTTATATTACTATTTTACAGGTTAAAGACAGGGTCAGTTTAATTGATAGAGATTTTATTTAATGTTAGTTCTGTCTTATTTTTTATGTTTATTATTAGATGTAAATTAAAATATAGCTTTTTAGATAGATTTGCATTTCTTTACAGCCCCAAGCTGTGTCCTTAGGTTTTCCTCTCAGACTACATGCATCCCTGAGAATCTCCACCACAAACTGTGTAAGTCCACCCTGCATCCGCCCTGCCTCGTCTGTATAAACATTTCAAGACTGAAGACAGAATTACGCTTGTGATGTGTGTTCTGCACTTAAGTTTTAATCAGCAGTATAAGGGAACCATTATTTATATGCTCTCACTGTAATAAAATGTGTTCTTAATGAACTTGTTTCGTTAATGACGTAAAAGACGTTATTTTCCTCAAGTTCAATTTGGCCATGGCGCTTTTCTTAGAAAAAGGTGTGAGGAGTGAGTGTGTTGCTGAGTGGGGGAGTAAATAAGGCTGGATAACAGCTTCTGTCTGTGTGCCTCTTTCACTTTGTAAACGATGTGACTGAGGCTTGGGCGGGACCCTGGATCCCAAGGTTGAGGGGATGTCTGTTGATTGGTGTAGACATTTCCTATACAAGGACCGCCACCTGCTCCATTCACACATGCACACATAGAGATATATTTACCCACACACACACACACACACACACACACACAAATATGCTTGCACTCGCACAGACACAAGTGCACGGTGTTGTTGCACAGATGTGAGCACTGATGCGCACGTGTTCGAAGGCACACACACACAAACACATACACACACATACACACACACACACACACACACTATCCTCTGGGGACAGGTGGCATAGACCATACGTGGGCGATGCAGCGACCACAGAAGTGATTCTTTACTGCCACCATCCTATCTGATTCTACAGGATAACCTTTGTAGAGCAAGGACACAGAAAGACAGAGACACTGTCTGACAACATCAACTTTTCCTAGATGGCTGGGGTGAATAGGCGAAGCTTTTAGCGCACCTGAGCTCAGTGCTGTATCCTAAAAAGGACTATTGTTTTTTTTCTATTTGAAGTCCCCAGACTATGTTTAAGATCACTTTTTATTTTTATTTTTTCAACCAGTCTGCAAGTTTAGTGGGGAGACATTATAAGTCGTGTTGATGTGAAAGAATCATCAACCCATTGACTAATGAGTCATTACCTTATTGATGCTGCTTTACACCCAAACAGACGACAGGTTTTTGCCTTGCACACCCCTCAAATAAGACTTTTTGGAGACTGTCTCGTGGAAAGGGTAAGACCAAGGCCGTTTTCAACATTTCAGACATTTAAATGGCCAGGGCTGGAAATTGAGTTTGTCGAAAGTGCATAATGGGAATCTGTTAGGGAGGAATGAGAATGGGTAGAAAGGAATGCCATTCTGGGGGAAAATATCACCTGTGATATGGCATTTGAATAAGAATTGAATGCATTACACAACTTCTGAATTATCTCAAACTTTGAATAATGGAAAAGTGACATGACCTAAACCTCTCGGCGCATTGCATACCTTCAAATGATCAATACTTACATTGTATTTCACTGAAGCCTGAAATTATTGCACATGCTGTAAAAGGCCAAGATGTAAAGGGAGGTTCTTTTTGGAAGAACAAACATTTGAAAAAGAATAAATGTCAGTGGAATTTACATAATTTAAAATGAGTCAGAGGAATTTTACTGCTATTTCCTTTCATAACTCCAGTATTTTTATTTTCACAGAATACATATTCACTTGAAATGAAACTATAAATTGTGGTCTGCTGATGAATTCAATCTTGGTGAGAAAAAAAAAACTCACACAGGATAAAGGATAATGGCAGAATTAAAATACAACACAAGTCTTTATGATGATTGCAGAAGTAGCGAGTGTGTGCTGCAATGTGACAATAATACATAATAGAACTGCCAGTAGCATTTATTTCATGCTGTGTTTAATTCTGCAGGAATAATGATAAAAGGAAACAATCAAAATGCGTGTGAACACAATAAAGAGAGCGACGGAATGGGCTATTACTCTCCCACAGGGAATGATTGAGCCCTAACTGGGGGTTGGCTGAATAAATCACACTCCTATCTACAGTAGCTTATGACCTCCAGTACATCCACCAGCTTCTTTCTGTGTGTGTGTGTGTGTGAGGGGCTAGCGAACATATTTGTGTCCACATAGACCTCATTGTATCAATCAATGTATATAGGGCTTGTCATGTTTGATTTTTTTTTCAAAATAAAAAAAATAATTCAACATTGTGTATTTCAGATATATTAAATCAAAAATGGAAAAATATGGGTGATAATATTTTGGTACACAACAATTGGCATTTTCTCCATTCTTCTTCATTTTCTGGTATTACTTTTTAACAAGGCTGCTGCCTGGCTTTTTTTTATTATAATTGTAGTGGTCAGCACCTTGTTGCCACAGGAAATAAATAGAAAATATAGAAAATCAGTGTATTTTTCAGTGAAAATAGGTACAAACTGAAAACAATGAGTCTTATCTCCATACTGCAGGTGAGCAGGCAAAACTTTTTAAACTCATGAATATGACTCCTAATAGTTGCATACTTACATATTTCTTAATTACAGTTGTAATTCAAGTGTCACACCTGTTGTGTTTTAAGGTTACAGGTTTCTTTGTGTGTGTGTGTGTGTGTAGTTGAAAAGTTGTCTGCATTTGTATGTTAATGTGCCTCTCTGCATCTCATTGTGTTTTTATGCTCACATCAACCTGTGTGTGTGTGTGTGTATAGGTGTTCATTTACGCACGCCTATCTGTGTGCGTGGTTGTGCATAAAGCATTTGTCTGTGCATTTGCGTGCGTCTGTGCGTGTGTCACCTCCTCCATTTCTATGGAAATCAAACGCTGCAGCAGCCACAAGTTTACACATTCCCCCTGTTTTGACTCCATTCAATCAACTGTGTGCATAATTACCCTGGTGCCGTATGGTAATCTATTGGGACCCAAATATTGCAGTTTGACAAATCCTTCATTTGTATTCAGTCGCTACACAAAGCATCAATCGTGCTTTAGCACACACGCTGCCCACCAACCACCATACCCCCACCCTCCCTCCTCACACACTCACACACACCCCACCCCACCAACCACACCTCTCCCCGCTCCCCAGAAACGCAGAGCAGTGTGGAACCGAAAGCTGGCTGATTAGAACAGCAAGACATGCTGGGATCTGGGTTTGTCATTAATATTTCCCTCTTCCAGATGGTGCCTCCTACAATGCAAAAAGATACCACCACTGGGCCAGCAGGCCAGGAGGGGCCTTGTTTTGGAGGGAAGGACAAAATAAAGAGTGGAAATAAACATCTTTTTCCCCCTGAAGATGGAAGGCTAGATGACAGCTGTTGGACTCTGCCTCTTATGATACACTCTTGTAATATTACAGCACTTTTCTCATGACTTCATTTATTGTCCAATCTCACTATTCATCCTAAAGGACATCCATCATATGACAGTGAAGCTATTCTAGAGGTATTTATCTGTTTAGATTACAGTCAACAATAAAACAGAGGGGATCCAACCAACAAAAACCAGGATGATTCCTTTTTCTTAATCCTAAAATATTATGTGCACATCTCATCAACACGCACACGTGCCACCACACAAATCCCCACAATCCCACACCGCCTGAGGGTGACTGTTTGAACCAGTGACATTTTGAGCCTTATTACATGCTCACAACACAACACAGCACAACAAACAACAAGACCAATTTCAGTTTTCTCTCTCTCCCTCTTCTGCCCCCTCACTGTCATTTTCTCTCCCCTTTCATTCTGTTTGGGATTGAGGATGAGGGCTGGGGAGGAGGGCTGCGGTAAACAAGGGCGGAGAGAGAAAGAGAGATTAGCACCAGCTAATAATCCCCTCTTTCAACACGTGCAGCTTCATATTTTCAAATTAAAGTGGAGTGCAAGAAAAGGGGCTTATAAAACATTAAACGTCCTCTGGCTCTATCGTGGTGCGCACATTACACCCCTCCCGGCTGTGCCCCGGGGGCCTGCTGAATACTGTGGGATTTCAGTGCTGGAGTAAACTAAAGCCATACATCACCCAACTGATCAGGCCCTGGGAGAGGGGCCCGGGCCAATCATTTTGAGGTTAAACAATGTAATTTGGATCTTGTAAGTGCAATTTATTTTGCCCGTCAGACAGAGGCATTGAAACATTTTCTCTTTTTTTCCCTCCTCCCCCGTTAGATAAAAGGAGGATGCTATTTGGGAGTGAGGGAGCAGGTCCCACAGAGGTGAGACATCAGCGGTCATTTGCTCGTCAGAAGAGAAACGAGTAGGAAATAAAACGATGACTCACCGCCTCATATAAACACTGCAGCTGTTCATCTGCTGTTGATTAGAAGAGACCTGTCTACTCAGATGGATTTCAAAGACAAAATAAGATTTTCTTTTAATAATTAGAATAAGCACATATGACAGATTTTCCACATATTGCTGAAAGCCAAATGTGAGTGAAGGATTGCGGTAAACATTAGGTGAATCAATGATACCCTCATTTGGGTGCTATGGGAAATATCAGTCAGTAGGCGTCATCCTCTGGGGAGCATGAATGCCTGTATAAACATTTTTGGAAAGACGTTGAGATATTTCAGGCAAGAAATCAGCAACCAGGAGACATTTCCATCCCTGGAGCTGCTGGCATTACAAAAAAAGCACAAGGTTAATGTTCAGGAGTTAATTCAGTGTATATGGAACATACTACCACTGTTAAAGGGGGCGCGTTAATGAAGAAGGAGTGTGTTAAGTCTGGAATTGACTGAGGTGGGTATTAAACAAAACAAAGGATCTCTAAATATTTGATGGCTCCTTTTCATACGCTGGCTGTTAAGTGTGCTCGGATTGCACATTACACACTCGGTACATGTAACAGCTAAAGTGGACAAAACGCTCATTGATTTCCCCCAAGGCTACAGAGGCGCCTTGTTAGGGAAGGTCAGGAACTTTGCCACTCGAACCCTTTGATAGGTCCTGTGCTCGAGTCCATTCAACAGCACAGTTCATTTATTTATTTTTCTACTGGCCGTCAAACTTCTCCAGGGTCAAAGACTGAAAGCACAGGTCTCGTCTAATAACCACAGCCAAAGCGCACCAGTGCTAATGACAAAATATCAGCCATTATCTCCACAGGGACATTACCGGTTGTCTCAACAAGGATTACATACTCTCTGAATCACCGTAGGAGATTTGCTGACCACAAGACCCAAAGCTAGTTTAATGTCCCCTCCAGTGAGAGCTGTTATCCCCTCCTCGTGAACATATATTTTGGTTATGTCTCTTAATGTGTGTTAGGGGTGGTGCCGGTCAGGAAATCTCCTGTAGTTTAGAGGATTAGAAGCTACAAAGTGCCGCTGGTGGAAAGAAAGAGCTAGCCATTTGAGTGATACAAGTGAATTAAGAGATTAAGATGGTTTAGAAAGACTGATTACAAAACCATAGGGGTTTAAGAATGGAAAGACAAACCTTGAGATGGGATAAATCCCTTGTACTTTTCTCTTACTCACTGGCTATTATTGTGCCTCCTGCCAAACCCAACACTCAGTCCACAAAAAACAAATTGATTTCAGTCTCTAGATTAAACAGCGTTTGATGAGACAGAGAGGAGTGCAGACATGACTTCACCAAGGTTGGCATCAACCTGACAATACTCTTTGGTCAAACAAGTACTGAGGAAGGGTATAGATACAAATAATTAAATTTCATCAATGCTTGTGGCGGCTGGTTGTTGTCAGTCTGAAGGTCGCTATATTGGTCCACCATTTTGGTCCAAGCTGAAGTATCTCAACAAACTAACAGATGGATTGCCATAGTAATATTTCCATTAGACATTAGACATTAGTGATTCCCTGAATTTTTATGCAGCTCGTCATGTGGGCCAAGGCTTTGATTTGAACAATGAAATATCCCAATGTTGCCCCATTGGATTGTCAATATATTTGATATGGATGTCCACCTTCACCTTCATCTTTGTGTTAATGAGTGACTGTTACATGCTTCAGTGAGACGCTGCCTGCTAAGAATCAGTGTATTTTTACTGTGCGTTCAGAGCACGTTAGCATGTTTACAAGAGTATTTGATATAAACCATCGCTGTGCCAGAGAACAGTCTTTGTCTCATTCTGAAAGTGCTTGTCAGGTGTTAGTGAATTGAAACTTAATTGGAAATTACAATCTTGTCATTTAGAATCAAAGCGCAAACGTGACTGATGCTTGTAAAAATGCTCATTTGTCAAAATGTCAGACACGTGTCAGCCAGAG
>JAOXYL010000100.1:19566098-19585642 GCA_028564955.1 Terapon puta | reverse complement strand
GTGTGTGTGTGTGTGTGTGTGTTGAACTGTTGTGGACAGGATGTGGGGCTGGATGTCATATTTCGTTTGCCTTAGCCAATGGA
Source organism: Terapon puta (assembly GCA_028564955.1). Classification (NCBI taxonomy): domain Eukaryota; kingdom Metazoa; phylum Chordata; class Actinopteri; order Centrarchiformes; family Terapontidae; genus Terapon; species Terapon puta. Next base: position 19,585,559 of record JAOXYL010000100.1, on the reverse strand, counting down.
TAACCTTGCACGCTGCCACACACGCATTCGCACAAGCATTTACACGCATGCACATGAATTCATTGCATCCCCTTGGCAATGTTTGGTGAATCAAAACCAAGGTCAAACAGAGTTCACTGCGCGCACATACACCCAACAGACTCAGACAACACCACACAGACGCACACAGTTTTTGCCCATTATTTCCATATTTCTGCGTGGTCTAAGAGTTTGCAGCCCCTGCAGACAAATTTCTTAGATCCTATTCAGCCACTGAGAATAGAGTTTTCAGTCTGTTAACTGTATTTGGTATTCAAAGAAATTCATGGGGTGGAGATGGCTGTTCAACTAATGCTCACAAGCAACATAAACAAAAAGGATATAAAATATTCATGCGGCTAAAACAAGGATAGGAAGTACAGTGTAAGCAAATCAGCTAACTTTATTTGCTTTTGGGCTTGCCTGTGCAAAAGTATAGCTTGATTAGTTGTCTCTATATGCTTAATTGCGCGGATTAAGTTGTGTTCAGTGCAAGCAAAGTTTCTGGTGTATTGAAAAATGCAGTACAGAGGGAAAAGGCGCAATTTGTGTCACAGACTAAGGAAAATGCAAAGTTAGCAGAGTAGGAACAAAAGGAGGCTTAAAATGCTTGAAGAAATGTGAGAAAGGAGAAAGTTATTCGGAAAAAGCAGGCACAGACACAGACAGAGCGAAGGAGGAAGAATGTGAAAGCGCATTGATCAGCATGGATTCAAGAACAAACCCGGCTTGCTGGCTCAGTGTGACGTGGGCCCAGGCCCAAATCAGTCAGACAACACCTTTGAAATTCTCAATAGCTTCCTTGTGAATCAACCGTCCCCTTTCACGGCTGCCTGGAGCAGATAACAGGCTCAACTCTGTTAACAATCTCACCTAATAGACTTCTCCCCTGTCAATCACATTTCAAAATACCAATACAGCCCAGGAGCTCACTCGTTCAGTCACACATGCACCCAAATGCTCTTGCGAATACACATGCATGCACATGCTCACACATTTGTTTCTCACTTTCCGCCATCTATGTCTGCCTTTCACTTGTGGGTCAGCTGTCTTTGGAGTACACTCCACCTGCACTTGCATTTATGCAGTCAGAAACACCGCAAGAGGTGCATGGAAAATGTGAATTTCAGACCTTTTGTGCCCTTGAATGCACCTGCAGAATTTTTAAATCAAAGAGTATTTCACACCAAACCCTTTCAAACACCAACAACAGACCATGAATGAGTGAGTCTTTGCATGTTCATTTGTTATCATCATAGTTTTTGCTGACAAAAGTAACACTGGTGCGTATGCACAGTATAAGTGTCTCTGTAAATATGCCTCTCTTCACACAAACTCTGAAAATACACAACACTTTCTGATAAACTCACATCCACAGGGAGGTGTTAACAAGGCAGTAAAAATATACTAACTCTTACCCTTCGTAGCAAAAAAAAAATCCAGATTAACTCTGCATCTTAACATAAAATGTGTTGAGACATTTTTTGTTGTTGCTTTCAGCGACCACCTAATAACACAATGTGTCCTGATCCTACACAGCATGCTAGAATACAGTAGAAAAAATAGGATACAATGGAGAAAAAAAACAAAAAACAAATATATGATGCAATTAAATGCAATGCAATGCGATGCAGTAACATGATACAATATGATACCTCACAATGCAATATGATACAGTACAATGTGTGAAACAGTATGATACAATCTGATTACTGGTCCATAGGACCAGCATACACAAGCAAAGTCTGCAATCTAATTTCCTTTGATTAAATGTATGCCTCCCACAGTGGAAAGCGGAGCATGCAATTGTTTCTGTGTGTGTATGTAGGTTAGTTACAGCTCTTGGGGTTTCAAAGGGTGTCTAGCCCCCATGGTGACACCCTCCCACTTGCCTCTCTCTCAGCTGGCACATTTCTACAGCATCCATACTGCTACAACAGACGGGCTCCTTACCTCAAACTGTGCCAGAGCCACGCATGCTGTGCCTCCCTCTGCCCTCCCAAACTGCGGAGACCACAGTGGGCCAGGTGTGCATCAAGTGGAACCTAGATTAGGGGCACCTTTGGGGGTAACCAAGTACCCCTGAACCCCCCTCATGGCTCATCTCCTGCATTTTATTTGCATAATAGTAATGGTTACCTCAAGCCATGTTTTCCTGCCTGGTAGGTAAGAGGGCACTGTGGTCTTTAAAAAGCCTTCCCAAATGTCAAGACAACTGTGGCACTCTGGCGAACAACGTATGAGAAAGCAAAAGAGTGGCCTTGTTGTAACATCCACCCAAAGCTTTTAAAGATATGAATGGAGGACTGCCACTGGAATATTGCTTTTTGCAATTTCTTGTCTGTGTTCCATGAACATTACATGAAAAACCAAGAAATTGGCCTCTTTCCCTAGCTCCCGTCTCGCAAAACACAGGAGGCCATCATATTGATTGTGGGGTTGTTTTTTAGTACTCAGTGAAGCTTGAATGGAAGGATTTAAAAATGTATCTTTCTGCTTTTGAAACCGTTCTTGTGGGAAAAACTCAACAGCACTTTGATATCTCAAACTGTATGACAGGATAAACTGGCACACTGAATACGACTCGGTAATGTGAATATGACTTGAATGAATTTATTTATCTTAATAGCACGCACAAGAATAAGCATAAAGTGCTACGTAAGCTTGATGGCGACTGAGCTGAAATGCTGCACTGAGCCAAATAAAGCCTGTTATGTAGCCAACATGAGGGCTTATGACTGGGGGATAAGACTGGATGGAGAGAGATGACCATCCCTCCTTCCTGACCTCTTCAAGGGAAAATATCACAAGATCAAGGGGAATAAGGACGGTGTAACGATAATTGGACTGAACTTGCAATGCCAGTCAGGAACACGTGAAAGATTTCAAATAAACACAGCAAAAGTAAAAAAAAAACGATTTCGATTAAGACCTGGAACATACAGCAAGACTCATTATAATTTAACCATGAACCTGTATAGGACCTGCTGATATGTATGTGGACGTGTGAGGGAACAAGATGTAAGGCTGGGAATAAGGAGGCAACAATCAGGGAATTTAAAGAGATTCTAACTGCAGGCAATGTTTATATATTTATGAATACCTATCTGTTATTACAGTGCAGTATGACCTACATGAACAACAGCCTGGTGTTTAGGTGGAGCTGAAAAAGAACTTTATGTATTTGTTAAAGCATTACCTGTAAACAAAAGAACGGGGCAAAGACTAACTGTACACAACTGAAGAGAAAAAAAGTAGTTTTATTCAAGTATTTCTGTGCATAAAACAAATGACAGATCACATGCTTTCTGTGATGTGATCCTTGTTATAAATGCACTTACTTATCAGTTAATTTATAATGATCACAGTGCGTTACCTGAACTTTAGAATATAGCCTGGTTAGAAATCTTTAAAGTTTGATCAAGTGCTCAAACAATCAGGACCAGGAGGTTGTTTTCTTAAAAAAAAAAAAATCACAAAATCGATTGAAGTGTTGAAGTTGATGTTTTTCCACTCATCGCCATCGACCTCTGTGTGTGCGTGATTTGCACCATATAGCAGTCACTGATGTCACAGAAGCCGCAAATTCCATCTGCGAGCGGGATTTTGAATTCCCACATCTGTCCTCACCGTGGTGTTTCTAGTCTAGGGTTTTGAAATACATTTGTAGTACAGATAGAAGTTTCCTGCTGCATATTATCCTGCCGCGAACATCTGCACCTCTCCGACGTGCCAGCTAATTCCTGTTTCTAACCTGGAGGAAGTGCTCCATCACGGAGACAATGCAAGCATCCCTACATCCTTCCTCATACATTTCATACCGTTTCACACATCAATCGTGTGACTGTAATGACTAACCCGACTGCCATACGACCTCCATGGCTCTCATGTGACAGCCACGGTGTGAATCATTAAAATGCCAGAGGTTAAATGCCGGGGAACTCCTCCATACGCAGCAGAAGTGATGAAGCATCAACTGTAAGTGATTTCTTTTTGTAATCTTACCACCAGGATGAGTGATACGAATTTCAGCTGGTGTCAGCCATGTTAACCCAAACGCCTCATGTGCATCCTGGACGTGGTCCTGTGTGACACATCGGCTAATCATTGATAAACTTTTTACAGTGCAGGTACACCGTTCTGCCACACACATGCACAATGATGCACTTTCACACACTGGCAGACTCAAATACCCTCACACACACACAGAGCAATCTCCTTCAAAAATTACACACCGTTTCTCTCTCTTTCTTACTTCTTTCTCTCTCTCTCTCTCTCTCTCTCTCACACACACACACTCTTACACACACACACATTCTCTCTCGCTCCCTTTTCTGGCAGTTTTGCGTCAGTGCTAAGACCACAGGGACGGTTGACATTTCACTCTGGCTCCGTTTCCATTCCCTGTGATCACAGCCATGCTGCCTCGCCTCCCTTAAAGGTCACCGTTGTTGTTTGTCAAAATCCCAACAAAAACACACCATGCAATGCTCTTTGTGTGTGTGTGTGTGTGTGTGTGTGTGTGTGTTTCTCACACACACAGAAAAAAGAGGTAGAGTTTGTGTGTTTAACTTGCGGGATCTTAAAACAAGGGTTGTCAGTCAAATCAAATCAATTTTCCTCAGACTTAACTGGTACATGTATGGGAGCAAGGTGTGTGCCTGCTCGAGTGTTTGGCTAACTTTTGACATCTTGTAAACCCTTTGAAATCTTGACATCAGTGCAAATCTAGCACAGGGCTTGCGATATGGGAAAAGATAACCATAATAATTCCATAACTCCAGAACTGTCCAGTTAAAAGACGCTCACACGGTGATGTGTCATGATAGGAGAGTCTGTCAGTAGAAGACTCCTCTTACTGGTGGGATGATGTAAAGCTGTTTCCTTCTCTGAACAGGTGACGTACACTCTTTCAGTGCATATTTTTTTAGCTCCTGTAGTTACCATTGCTCAACCTTTTTTGTTTGCGTGCAGCCAAAGGGGCTCTGAACGGACATGTATGATGCCAGAGTCCTGCAGAACAGCCTGATGAAGTTGCTGACCAAAGCTCTTAATTAAGGGCATTTTAAAGGTGACGTGATTAGGCTTTGTTCCAGCTGCTCCACATCAGATAATAGAGGACCCAACAAGCTTGCATGTGAATGTGAAGCTCACGCCTCACTGTGCCTCAATGTATAAGCTGTATTGCTGATGACATAAAGCTGGTGTAAGCCATAGTTTTGCCATTGTGTAGTGTATGAAGTGTAACTTCAGTGTTACTGGATAGATGGGTGTAAATGTAATTTGTGCAGTGTTAGTTGTAGCATTTGCAGTCTATAATGTGCGTACGGTAGTGACGGTGAATGAGAGGATGTGCTGTATCTGATTTTGTCTAGGTAACAGCCAAATACAAAATGAAGAAACAAAAGAGAAAATATAAAATGCTCTAACTTTGTTGTTCTTTGGTTTTTATGCATTTTAAAATATAACACTCAGTAAAAGAGCATTTATTTTAAAATTAAATCTCCAACACCATAGAAGTTCTTAATAGCCAAGCATAGGGATTGCCTTTCAAATTCTGTTTGAGATGCACAAATGCAAAACTGTTAACACCCTAACACTAATCATAAAACCCTGACCCCTAACCTAAAGACAGATCATTTTGGGGAAAATGGAATTTGAGGATAATCAATACCATATTTTGTGAAAACTGAGTTGAAAGTTGCCAAGCGATGTCTTCTTCTTCTTGCTTTCCAGCTTGGTAATAAAAGTGCTCATGTGTGTATCTGTTTATGCCACTTGGAGTATGATCAAGCATTTTTTTTCAGCTTCCTCCGCACTGCCGTTAGCAGAGAAATCAAATTTGTAGTCATTTGTAGTCAACATTCATAGCTTTTTTTCTGTTTTTTTGGGAGCAAGTGCTTGACCTATAAAGCATTTATATTCATGGTGGTCTCAAGGTTGCCTTCATAGTCACAGCTCCCTGTACAAACTAACGTGTCTTAAGCTTCAGATATTTACATATAGGAAAAGTTTGGCTCAAGGAATATTTTTAAAAATGTACATTAAAGAGGCATTTGCTTGGAGAAAAACGATAAACGTTGAGAGATTTAATTAATACTTTCCAGTGTTGGGGTAATTTAGTTTGCATTTCTAATGGCACTCTGTCTTTTTGTATGGGTTCCTGCTGCGTGCACAGTTGTAGTAGCCTCAGGCGCTTAAGATCTGGGTAACACTGTAGTATTTTTTCAGGCACACTCTTTCTACAGACCTGGGGGGTTATAGGAAATACTTGTCTAATATTACCTTAAATTCCCTTATTTAATCTTCTACTTTCTCATCAAACACATGGGGCAATGTCAATTGTAAAAGAGGTAGTTTATTTGATTTAAGGTAATTTGGGATGTTGTCAACATTATGATATTGTTTGTGTGGGCAATGTAATTGTTATAACTGCCATGGAGAGTCACATTTCCTTCCAACACTGTGATTTAAACCCAAGGATGATTGCTTGTGGTTGTTTCTTACAGAGAGAGAGAGGGAGCGAGAGAAAAAGACAACTCTCCCCAAATTGCCTTGAAAAAAAAAAATGAAGATGAAAAAAAAAACAATTCAGATGAGTGATTGACACAGTGCCCAATTCATCACAATGAGAGATGGTGGAAGGTATGTGACAACCAAAAACACTGTTGGAAGGTAAACACACACACACACACTGCGCATGCACGTAGACACTGGTATACTCGGGTGCATTAATACACACATACACGCACACAACACGCGAAAGTAGTTCAATAGCTATTACAGTGTAGCTTTGTAGAAATTTGGTATCAAATGATTGGTGGGATCTGCTGCAAGCAAAAAAAAAAAAAAAAAAAAGGAGTTGCAGCGGTTGTGTTTGTGTGTGCATGTGTGATTTGTGTGCGCGTGCGTGCGGCACTCTCGTGTGTCTGTTTGAATGTGCAAGTGCCACCCCCCCATCTTTCCTCCCTCTCTGTCGCTCACGTCCATAGCCATTAGTGAGGCGGCCGTTGAGGCTGCCTTGTTTTGACAGATGCTCACTCTGTCCAAATGCATCTCAGAGGACGTTATGGCGCTTGTCACACTCCCCCTCCCTTTCCCTCTCTCTCTATTTCCTCCCTTCTCTTCTTCACTCTCACTCTTCCCGGTCTTCCTCGGTCCATGCGTGGCTTCAAATAAGGTATATTTAGTCGTCTCATGGTGCTGCTACTGATAATATTACCCACAGTGTCCTACTTGCATGAAAACGCTCACGCTCGTCCTCAAACTTTACAACGTTATATTCCCTCCCGTGATATGTCCATAAAGCACACAAGTCAACGTTACCAGCGTGGGCGCATCAAACCGCTCCCACCGCCTACAGACATAGATGTGAACGGACCGGAGTGAACCGTGTGGCGGGTCAGCCTTTTATTGTTTCTTCCCACTGGGTGCCTCGGGGGCGGGGTTTTGAAGTTGGAGGGGGATGGGCGGACAGGGCGCAAGGAAGAGAATATCTTCGGGTCGTTCGTGTGGCCTACTGCCACAGCGTCGCCACAACGTTAACCTACCTGGACACAATGAGGCCACTGCTAATGTGGACATCCTTTCGGCTTACAGGACGTAACAGGACACACTGTGACTAGTCTGGGATGCAACATAAAATAAGGGCTGTACACTGTACCACGCCTGATGAGATTCAGTAATTAATTCAGGCGACGATGGGTGCACTCGATGAAAAGATTGCCTTTTGAACCTCTGTAACACAGGGGCAGCAGATTGCCGTCTCTTGCCATTCATCCTGATTACGCTAATTCCAGCTGATGTTATTGATAAGTGTTGAATGTTTGATTATAATCTGGAGTTTCATAGTTTAAACATGTTATTAAAATGAGTTTTTCTGCCCAGCGCTCTTTTTTTTTTCTCCTCCCCCCAGAAATGAAAAATCATTCATAACAGAAAACAGCATTCATTTGCACTCCAAAAAAGATCATTCTGAATGAGGTTCCCCGTTACGCCGCACACATTTGTACGACACCCCCGGAATCATATTAAGCTTGTGGTTCATGCAATCATACAAATGCACAAATATCCAAGTCAAACTCCCCATGGCTTATAGATTCATGCTTATGACCCTCTCCATCATTCAGCAGTCTCTCCCACTAAATCATGCATGCAAGTCTAAAACCAGGCCAGTTGCCCCATACACATACATCAATTTATGTGTTTGCCCTGGAGGGAGTTGAATCTGTTTTGAGGGAAGTTTGTTAGAAGTCAGACTTAACCTGTACCCTCTTCAGTCATCGTATCTCTTCTGCATGCTTCTAGCCAGGTGAAGGTGACCTTGCCTTGAGGATTTAGAACCACAGCGCTGCCCCCTCGCATCTCTTCTCCCTGCCGCCCCTCCAGTGTGGCCTTGCTGTGGCGACTTAAGAGAGGGGGGAGAGGATGTCTGTGACTTTCTCTTTTGAGTGCCTCTCTGAGTGTGTGTATCCGTGCGCGAGTGTGAGTAAGAGTTGGCCGGGCTTCAGGAGGGCTGAATCACACCGTCTGGGCTCTCCGTTGGATGGACAGGGCTTGGCTTAGGGCTGAGAGGGTCCTTTACGCCTCAACACACACTCTCCCAGGTCTGTACACTCTCCTCGATGCTCCTCACAAATGGTGGGGTGATGAAAGGAGACACGCCAATACATAAGACTTTGACCACTGCTGGGGAGAAGAAGGGAAGAGGGCGTGAGGAAGGGGGGAAAGCAGGGGAAAGAACAGGCCGGATGAAAGTGAAAAATGCCTGAAAATTCACGTGAGCGGGTGCACGTGCTCGTATGTGCGCAAAGAGAGACAGGAAGTGCAAATGCTGTACTCCAGACAGCGAGGGCGAGGGAACAATGAATCACAGTGAAGACAAGTGGGTGAAAATAAAGAGAGACGGAAGCTGAAGTGACTCCATGCCCACAGTTAACCGTATATTTTCTTCCACCTTGCCAAGGAAGTGGCTGCTAGACTGAGCACGGAGCGAGGGGTGAGGAGCAGAGATGGGGAGGGGGAGGAGGGGGTGCAGAAATGAAAAGGTTGGGGTCAACTTCATCTCTCTGCTCATATTCTCCACTCTATCTCACTTCAATCTGGCCAATACAGACTCGGCCCTGGCCCGGAAAGTTTCCCCATTCAGATTCCAAAAAAAACCAATCTGGTGAACTCCATTTCCGTTCCCCACAGCTGACCACAAATAGTGCTCGAGTTCAATGTGTCGCATCAGTACATTGTTTACAGGAGCCCTCTGCAGGGCTTTTTAGTGAGGTCCGGCTTTCAAACCAGCTATTGTCCCTGTTGGAATCATCTGCTGCCAGTAGGGATATTAGATATAATATCAGCATTGTGTTGGCGAAGCACAGCTGTGAAATAAAAGAGAAAAGGCTGTCTCTGTGGTTTACACTGCAAGTGGACACATGAGTCATTCTCTCCTCTCTCTAGCCGCAAGGTAACACACATTTACGCAAAGGAACACTGTAACATTTAAAGAAATAGGCTTAATTGTGTTTTTTTTTTGTAAAGAAATAACTTTTTCATGCCAGCTAGCAAGAAACAGGGGGAAACACTCTGCCTCCACCCGAAGGTAGCAAAATATGCCTTGCAGCACCTCTAAATAAACATGTAACATTTTGTTTGTACCAAAGTGTTAAAACGACTGTGAGGTTGCCAGGCAACCCACGAGGACTCCAGGAAGTCACTTTGCCAGTCAAGAAATAGTCCACCCCCGTAACACTGCCACGCGTCACTTTTTGTGGCTTTTGTACAGATCAAACAAACAAGATATAACGTGTTAATGAGTGAGTTTTATTTTGTTACCGTTGGACAGAGACAAGCTAGCTTTTCCCCTGTTTTCAGTCCTTATGACAAGCTTAACTATGGCACTTGCTTCAGATTTACCCCAGAGTAGTATTGATCATCTCATCTAGCAAATTATAAGCGCATTTCCAAAAATGTCTACTAACTATTTCTAGAAGCAAGTAGCACAGTTGTCAGAGACCAAACAATTAAAGGAGATGCACAATGAAATACTTAAACAGACAAAAAAAATGCAGCAAAACTACAAAACAGATAAACCAATAAAGGGACGAACATAAAAGCTGGTACATACACAGACATATAGGCACACAGACACAGACGTACGTATATACTTTTGTCTCTCTACCTCCTGGCCTTTCCCAGCATGCTTTGCGGTGATGGGTGACTTGATCCCCGTTCCAATCCCAGCACACGCCTCTCAGAGGAGCGGCGATGTCACTGGAACATAGAGGAATAGAAATCAAATCTGTTTGAACTGAGAGTGAGCGAGGGAGAGTGTGCCAGAGGACAAGGCAGTGATAACGGATAAAAGAGGAGGGGGAGTAAAAGAATGATATTTGAATTATGTAACTCAGCTCAGGGATGATTTGGACGATTCCACCGTTGACACCAACATCATTTCTCATTACCTGAGAGCCGCGTGTGCCCGGCGCTTTGCCTCGTCCCGTGAGTCATCTCACGCTCAGCTATCAGAGCGGGAGAGAGGGAGAGACAGACGGAGAAAAGGAGCGGAATGAGGTGAGATGTTTGGGAGACGAGGGACAAAAAGGCTGAAAGCACACATTTGTACAAACTGGAAATATATGACGCAGGATGTTCGCACATTTAGATTACTGTGGAAGATTGACTGTGTCTCATGTGCACATCAACCAGCTGCAGACTACAGACCGAATATTATGTATGCGTGTGTAACATTGCTTAGGTTTGTCAGAGCAGACTCGGCAGGATCTTTTAAATGTATCTTTGTCTCACCTGCTTTGTGCTGATTGTGGACCAAAGTACAGAGTAAAACCTTTTACTCTTTTTAACCACATGTGTGTGCGCCTTGGCATCCACACTTTGTGTCGTCATGATGATGGTAATGGTTGAAATCGATGGCCAATCAATAACCCCCGTGAATTCGACATGGGATAAAAAGCTGAATGTTCCACACTGTTCAGTCAGCATTAAGCTGAAGCAATATGTGAACAGCTGGATAGTAAAATGGACGTATATCTGTGAGTCCTTCTGACAAGCAAGTTCAACCCCATAACGGCACTTAGGGTTTAGTCACTTTGTCATGATGTGATTAAAAAAATCCAAATGCATCATTATCGCGTTACTTTAGTCATTACCAGCAAAACACACAGGGATCTCGGACCAAACTCTCTATGATCTTGCAATTATGGGTTAGAAGAATATGGGGAATAAAACAAATAATATATGCTATTCTGCTTTTGATAGATACCGTCGCCCCCTGCCTCCACAAACCCGTAAACACTGGCTGTTTGTTATTATCAGTTTTGCTTCCTGTCATTCACAGTTTTCAAGCCTTTCTGCTTTAGAAAAGCAGGTGATGTGTTATAAAGAGGGACAAAGCCCAAAGAATAAAGAGGCTGTGGTGGTTGAAGGGATCAAACACAGGACTTTCACCCAGGAGACTGGAGTGACGAGGAGTTTGCCTCTTGTGAGAAGAAGATTTTTGACTTATTTTTAGACTAACTTGACCCTTTATCTTCAGTTTTCAGTCACAGTGTGGCTTGGTTTTTGCCACAAAAGTACTTCATTGTGTTTAGGAAAACAACATGGATTGGATTAAAATAATGCCATTCACAATGTTAACCAGATGTTAGAAAGCCTTAACTGGGCTACCTAATGTGTGCCTGTATGCAAATAGCATTGCTTGCTGTTGGCCTAAGTTGCTTTCTCAATAATATTGAGTTTAAGTTTGAGATTTCTTTCTGGATCCTGCATTTTTCCGATGGAGCTGCGCCGCGTTAAACTGAGCAAGGTGGCTGCGCTTCTTTACACATTACTTTTACTTCTCATTTTACCCCCCAAAATTATTACCAGTTTTCTTGAGCAATCATAAAACATGTTTTCCTTTTATCTCTGCGTTCTGTAATTACCTACTTTATTTCATTTGTATTTGCAATCCATTATTCCTCATTTCTAACCATTACCCTTGGGTTAGACATCATTAAACAAAAAATAAGAGGCACCATTAGTTGTAGCTCCTTAGCTTTTTTTTTGCGCTTGATGCCTTTTGAAGGATAGTGGTGATATTTCACAACCACAGTACCCTGCTTTTTAATGAAAGCATATTCAGTAAATATATTGCAAAATGTGAAAACGTCACTGGTGCTTGTGATGGACTGCTAAAGGTTTAGTTTTAGGTTGTGTATTGTTAGAGTTATGGACAACAGAATGTGCTCTTCCTAACACACTACACGCATACACGGATGCTTACACTGAACATGCTTGAGTTGTGCCAGTCTTCTCCTCTGCGCTCTGTCTGTGTGGGGGTGGTTGGTGCATGGCACATCGCTTAAAATAGACATTTGCTCTCTTTGCAAGAGGAGGTTGACAAAGGAGTGAGAGGGAATGAAAGCGCATGAGGGAGCGAGAGAGTGTGACAGAGAGAGACAAAGGGGGGGCAGAGAGAACGAACGGCGGAGAGGAAGACACAACATCTACCACTGCACATAACTAGTACTCAAAGGAAACAAACGCAAAACACATCTGTGAGAATTTGAAATGGAGATGGAGAAAGAAAATTAATATTTCAGGTGCAGGGAATTAGGCTGATTTCCAGGAAAGTGAATGGGGACAGGTGCAGGAAGGAGAGATGGAGCGCAGATGACAGACACAAAGCTGCAAACCATGATACTGTACAGACTCAGTACAATATCTTTAGATTAGAGACAATCAGCAGTGACAGGCTGAAAATATTAGACAGACTTGTTTCTGCAAATGCTTTCAAATAGGTTTCCAAAACACTATGATTATATTGTACCATTACACAAATGCAATTGTATGTCACAATTCGAAGACGAGATAAAACTTTTCTTTTTTTTCCCACTGTGAGCAGCAACTAACTCACAAAGAGAAGTCTTTTTGCAAGAGATACCAGATGTATGAGGTATAGACTGCGCCAAGCTATGATTAATCATATATATCGACATCAAAGGCCTGATGGCTCTTTGTCAGATGAGACTTAACTTGAGATGACTTTGAATGTGCACAGGGGAAAAAAGTGAAAATGAATCACGCTTTACTCTGGATGGATGTTAGTACATTCCGTCATTGTTAATCTCTACTCGCCAACGCTGAAAGTTGAGCAGTCAGCAGAATTGAGCTGGCTTGTGTGTCATCTCTCTCTCTCTCTCTCTCTCTCTCTCTCTCTCTCTCTCTCCCTCCACCCTCCCCCAGCGGCACACATCTTCCCAGTGCTTAAGATAAGTGACAAGACATCAGAGCCAAAGAAGTGCTTTAATGCCAAGAGAAAACTCTGTGCCTGTATGTGGGCGGACGCGTCCATCTGTGTGTGTGTGTGTGTGTGTGTTTGTGTGTGTGCATACACGTACGTGTGCATATTTCAGTAAGTGTGTGTGGAAGCATAGATGACTTACAGTAAGAGTTGAAAATTTACAAGTTTGTGTACATCGCTCTATCTTGTGTGTGAGTGCACACGTGTTTGTCTTTACTGTAAATGTTTGTGTGCAGTGTGTGTGTGTTGATGTGCGTATGTGTGCTCCTCTCTTCTTGGTAAGGTTATCCATCACTCCAAGCATCAGATGACATCACTACCGACCCCCATCCTGCAACTCTTACCCTTCCACCCACCCCACATTCTCCACTCTGATGGGTTGGCCGGGTGCCACCACCCACCTTGCTCCTCCTCCTCCTCCTCCTCCTGCCCTGCATTTAACTCAACTGTGCTGCTACGGGAAAAGTGCTGAGTCGTCACCGCTGGCCACAGTATATACAACGCTGACATGGGTCAGGCGGAGGGTGTGTTAGTGTGCGTCCATGTTCATACGTGTATATGGGCTGGTGGATTCGTAATCAATACAGTGCCACTTCCCAGCCTCCATACTCTTGTAAGGCCGGAGCTGCGCTAATGAACTGTGATCCACAGGGGGTACATTATGACAGCCGCTAACTTTATTATTAAGCCCCCGCTACAGCCCTGGGAGAGAATTGTGGCTTAAAGTGAACCCTTAATGGACATGTAGTTTTTTTTCATTCTCCCAGTAATGTGGACTTATGTTCTGGACAGTGGGTCTTAATTGCCAATCAATGTAAGGGGAGGTGTTGTGAACACTAGGAAGGTTTTTTCTTTCTTCTTTTTCCTGGACTGAGTTCAGCATGCGATCACTGGACCTTAATGGAACCTTCTAAGACTAAAAACATTATTGCTTTTCCTCTATTTGAGCCATAAAACACTTTCAGATACAATGTGAGCTGAGGGCAGTGATATGTCACTACATAAAGGCTTTAAAGCATCCCTCAAGCCTAAAATCAAGACCACTGTGTCACAATTACGCTGACATGATAGGAAACGTATTTCAGACACAGTGTTGCTTTAAATCTTGGTAACATGAGGTGACATTACGAGTGCTGCAGAATGATATTTTTTGCGGTGAAGCAGAAGATTGAGACATATAGCTATTTATTATACCGTATATATTGTTTGATATATTCTATATCTGTATGGAGGAACAATACTTGTATCTTTACTTACAACTAAGGCGCTAGTCTATGCACAGGTATGGCTTGGGTATAATCATATTCTTAAAGATAAATCCTCTAGCAGCCTGATTAAGCTTCACATTATCCTTACATTATCTTCTCTCAAAATATTACAGGTGAATTTTTAACTCAATAAAAGTGTTTAGAAAGTGCTGAGCTAGACATATTCCCTATCCCTTATTTTCTCTTCTAAATATTACCAAATACAAAACACTTTAATTTGAATTATATAATCTGTGACTAATGCTCCCCTTTCTTGCGGAATATTAATAATGCATTTGCATTTCGCCCTCCACAAATGGTGTTTGGGATTTTATAAATTCAAATAGAGTTGCCGGATTTTTCAGCTTTTGCAAAGACCTTTTTCATTACGGAGCAGATGTGATGATTTTCATGTACTGTATATTATTATGCATATCTGATGCTGAAGGCGCTCTCTCTTCTTAAATACCCGAGCACATAAATGAATGTACTTATCAAAGCAGTGAGGGCCGCTCGGTTTTGCGGTTGCTTGAGATGAAGATGTTAAACACACAGTGAGATATGACATTTCATTTACATTCAGGTAATATGAATCTAGATGTTTTTTCCCCAAATGTAATGTTCTCTAAACTCATCCATGTTGCTCTCACAATGCGTATATCACACCCACTGTATGTTCTGATGTTACTAACTTTGCTCATATATACCACTTTAAGAGAGGTTTTTCTTCCTGCTCACTTGGTATTCAGCAGCATTGTTCATGTTGTTCAGGTTCAAAATTTTAATTTGATGAGTGGCGACAAGGTGCTAACACCTTGCTGAAATGGGCTGTCCAAACAAGGTTTAAAATATCAAGCTGCATACATGATTGCCTACTGATTCCCATGTGTCCCCAATCATAATAGGGTGGTTGCATTCCATATTATGTTTATAATTACAACCGTCACGGCACATTAACTTAGTCAATGTTGATGAAATTAATAACAGAAAATAAGTAAGGCCGTTTTAAAAGTGTGATGTCGGTTTTGCATGTGGTTGAATGTATGGCAGATTTCTGGCTGCGTGGTGTTTTGTGGGTTAATGATTTCAGTGAAGGCCAAATTTGCTGTCAATGCGTGACTGTAGAATCTGAAATTATGGGTTAATGTGGACGCTAAATCACATCAGATGTTGCCTTGTACAGTGTGTGATTATAGATGTACATACCTGATTTGCTTGAGCTGCATGAAAGATTGATCTTTTGCCTACTAACAGCAAAGATCCATCACATATCTTACCCGACATACACAAAGGTGGGAACCACCCTGAGTCTGAAGTTGACTCGCTGATAGAGGTGTTTGTCTTTCTAGCCCATTACAGAAGAACCTGTTTGGAGAAATCTACTAGAAGCAAAACAATTTGTGAGGAACCTCATTTCATAACTTAATGGGCCATATTATTACATTGATTCTTGATTTGCTCACACACTGAACTGTTCCCTCATGGTTCAGTTGACATGATTGCACACAACAAAGAGAAAAATGTGGAATGTGTAAATGGTTTGTGCTTGTCTTGTCTATCGAAATGTGTAGCTGTCTGTTCTCCTCACAATTTGTATTTCCACATGTCTGGTCATTCAGTTACATTCAGTACAGTGAATTGGAGAGGGCACTTGTGATGTTGAGTATATCTGATCTGCAGTTTGTACTTGTGTCTGGGCTTTTCTGCGTGGAATGCAAGTGTGGGCATTAAGTGCAGGGGAGCGCACATATGTATACGCATGTGCAGTATGACCTTTGTCAGTGCTGTCCAGCTGCCCCTGCAGCATGTTGCATGATGGGTGTGTGGAACCGGTCTGGTCAGGAGTGCAGCAGCTGCTTGGCGGTCTGGTCTGCTTCTTCAGAGGAAGACATATGTGGGTCTGACCCGACAAGCTGTTCAGGGGTCACACCAGAATGAACCCTCATCAGGTCAGTAGAAAAACAGCAACTGCGGTCAGTAAGGCACAGGATTTATACCATATCTTAAGAGTAAAACGTTAATGAGAAATGTTTTGCAATTTATTCATCAAGTTGCTGGACAGTGCAAGAGAACAAATAGCCTTTCTAGTATTTTGCACCATGCACCATGCAAAGATATGTCGAAGTCAAATGTTAATTTTATTTGCAGTGAAACGCCTGGTAGAATGCTTCCATGACTTTGCTCATTAAAAATGTATCATTGACTGTTGGTACTGAAAATGTCAAAATGCAACAGTGATGCAGCGGTGAAGCCTGTTAGCATTAGAGTGACCACACTGAAAATGTTAAAGACAAGAGTAAACCAGAAAAACAGAAGAGGGCAGAGGAGCTCCAGTTCACTTGTGGAGGTGTCATTTTGGATGTTCTGCTTGGAATTAGGCTCACAGCAAAAAGTCCCACAGCAGTGAATGATTTATTAGCAGAACAGTATGTGACAGCCTTGCTTATCCTGAAAAGTCAGTGCCTCTATTGTGGTGCAGTATTAAAATGCACTTCATAAAAGCAGCCACGTTAAAGGACTCTGAGAAAGAGGCAGAAAGCTCTGGACTCTCCACATTCTGGCAATAAAATCATCTCCTGCCTCAAGTCATTTCATAAAATGGCAGCGATAAAGAGATAGACTGCTCTTTATTGTTTTTAGATTGCGGGCACTTTGCGAACTCTCCTCGCCTGTGTCTAGAATAATGTAAATATTTCACAGCTATGTGCCCGCTAATACATAAAACAGATATATAAGTCCAATAAAGCTGCATAACTGTTTGTGCCTGGCTTCCCCTGAGGGGCCAAACACTTTAGCAGGAGGGAATATTCCCCACTCAGCTGACAAAGGGGACGCTGAGGCTTCCCTGATGAATGGCACAAACCTGCTGGGTGTCGGAGACCCACGAAGCCACACATAGCCTGTAGTACCATGACCGTCTTCTTGAAAAGTATCCCAAAAGTTCAAAATGCTTAACGGGAGACCGACTCCTCACCAGAATGTGTGACAAAGTATGGGAGAATAATTGGTCTGAAGCTTGTTATTTCCGTGCAACTGAACTACTTAGTGTGTCTCAGGTCCTGGTCATATGCTAAATAATTGGGACATAAGAATAGAAATGTTTCCCGCTCGTATGAGAAAGCCTTTTTTTGCAAACTAAGTAGAAGTAGGTATAACTTGAATATATGCAGACTCATGCTTGTAAACAAAAAGAAAAGGAAATTAGTTTATTGAACTCTTTATCAGTAAATGCTTTCTGCCATTTATCGCTCACACCAGCTCATAACCAATAAGCCACAGAGGAGACAAGGAAATTGTTGCATACTGTGGGCAGCATTGCAACTATGCAATCACCCAGGACAACAAAAAGCCCCCCTAAACAAATAGCAGCAATCAGAATGGACGCCATCTCTTGGCATTACTTTAAATGCCAGCAGCAGACAAGATACTCATTAAGTAGATGATGATGGAGGGGGGACTATTCAGATGGACTCGTGGTGGAAACTCAACAGCAGACAAAACAATGGGCCTAAATTGAGAGGGACGATTAGCATCGTTTTCAATGTCATTCACTTTGTTTTGTTTTGAAAACATGACAAGGACGATGAATTATGAATTTTCTGGACTGTTTTGAGAATCGTTAGGCATACATCAAACCACAGCAATGAAAGGAAAAAGTGTGACAGTAAGGTAAATTTGCATTGCTGACACATTTTGTTTTTATAATTGGCTGAGAGTTACACTTTGAGATGTTCTATCATTATGAATTTGTGTAAACCTGGCAAATTATCTAAAACTTCAGACACTTCAGTCTTGCAAAAGATGTTTGTTAGTAATTCTGACAGAGAATTCATCACACTGGCGCTACATGAAGATTTGTTCTTTTGCCCAGTGTGTGTTACAGCTGCTATATTGTACAGTAGGGGTAGCTTGGATTGTACAGCCTTTGCCTACATTCCATCAATGTTGGGGATGAAAAAAAGCAAAATTGCACAAAATAGACCCACTGGTCGCCTCATCTTTAAATCTAAGCCTCTGCTTGCTGTCTTAAACGATTACAGAGAAATGAAAACACGCACGGGGATTTACAGGCATACGGCCTGACCTCTCATCCATTTTACCTACCACTGGGACCCATTGTGACCCTAAAATTGCCAATATTGAAGCTCAGTGGGGTGAGTAAGAATCGAGGAGTAGGGGGGTGGGGGGGCTAAAAGACGAGACAGCTACAGCTGTGCTCTGCTCTTGCCTCGCAGAGACAGAAGAAGAGGGGAAAAAATCATAATCTCACGCTGTCTGATGCAAGCTTAAATGCTCTATTGCTTTGCCGATCACGTTGCTCTCCCATCATCTTTCCCTGGTGTCTCCAAGACAAATCTGGGCTGCTGCCATGCACACACACGCAAACCACTATGCACGGCAACAACAGCAGCTGAGGCGTGATGAATGACGCTCCGGTCCCGACGGATCCCTGTCGATGCATGTTCAAGTGGATGGGATTGAATTTAACCATAGAAATGACAGGCCATTCTTTTTTGGGGCACGGGGCAGGCTACATGAATGGTTTGTGGCGACGAGGGGCTCGGTGATTGATGCCCCACGAGGAAGAGCCAGCAAATCTGTGGAGAAAGACGAGGGAAAACCACCCTTGTCATAAATGTGAGCGTCTGGAGAATCCGGGAGTTGCGGTTCTTTTCCTGAATCTAGCCACTCCTTATCCTCTTTACCACCTGATCCCTGTTTGAAGGAGCTTATACCTCTCCTCATCCAACTAAAATGGTCCTATTTATCACACCCTGACATTTCTGTCATCAGCGGCCGGGAATGTTGTTGGATGAGACACTAAGGAAAGCTCCAGAGAGGTGCAGTGGAGGAAGTAGCTGCTTTTGTCAGTCTCTGGAAGTGAGATGCAGCGTGTACTTT
>JAOXYL010000100.1:19537036-19562569 GCA_028564955.1 Terapon puta | reverse complement strand
ACACACACACACACACACACACACACACACACACACACACTGAAAATCTCCCTCCCTTTCCCAAAGAATCTAAATCAACACCAGCAATTTCTGCACTACAAACCACCCATTCACAAGTCGTCCAGTCATTTATCAAATTCAAATCCACCGCACATGCGAGCTGACTCACCTTTCATAGCTGTTTAAAGCGGCGTTTGGTTTGATCGAGCTCAGCCTCCAATAATGTTAGACTATCTGTCACTGTGGTTTTGGACTGATTCAAAGCAGCACAAATTTAACACCTTGGCTAAGTGGAGTCTTGACCCTTTACTGCAGGCTTGATATTGAGTCTAATCAATTGTCTCATGTGCAAAACCGCAAACAGGTGAAATGCTTACTGACCAATGGGCAGAGTTTATTCATTAAGAGACCCACTGACCCACTGAAGGAATCATTTTGAATTCAGTGATATTTGGACTCTCTAGACCAAAGGGCCAATAAAGTTATTGTGACAAATGGAGTGACTAGACACCTACTCCCTATCCAGCAGAACACAAATAAAATCACTCATATTCGTACTGTTGCTCAGTTTTGATAAAGCCACATTGGATGGAATGGAAATGTTGTTCAGCAACTATACAGCTAACCCTTAGGCTGAACACTGAGGGGCTGAATGGACTGAACAAAATGTGCAGAGGTGCTCTGGCCATTTATTTGTTATTTGGGTGTTATGTGGATAATATTCAATAAAACAGCAAAGTTTATGTGTTTGTTGATCATTTTACCCATCTATCTTTTAGCTTCTAGAAAGTCATATCACTAAAGCAGATTTTCATTTTCACTGCACAAAACCAAAGAATTGCCAATATTTACAGTTTTTCTTTTGGTTCCGGTCAAGATTTCAGCTTAAACCAATCATGGCAGGCTCCATTATGGGAAAATGTTGAGTGACACGTTGCAAAGTCATCTTGAATACATATAGATATAGAATAAATAATTAGATTAAATAGCTAAATTTAGAGAGGAACAGTACAAGTAAGATTTATCAAGTTTTTGAAATGATTTTAATGAAAGACTAATCCTCAAATTGACTGTCACATACAGATTGTTTGGACATGAGTGGACTATAATTCAAAAGGACTTCAAAAGGAGGACTTCAAACTTTTTTATTCTTATTTTTTTCTATTTATTTTGTTTTTTTTACTGGGTTTGATGTCCTGGTGTAATTACTTTTTTTGATTCAAGCTGTGATTTACAGAAAACAGCATTCACTTGTGATTAGAACAGTTCAGAAACTCTCTCTAGAAATAGATTATATCTCTTTCCTTCTTCTTTAAATAAGGACAATAAACCTGCTTTTATTCACCTCATTAGAGCCTACCTTGGAACTTTGTCAGGAATCACCTGTTTAACAACCTTTAACACTGATGTATTTATTTAACTTAAAGTGTAGCGGAAGTATAATGCATGGTGATTCTCCACTTTAAGTAAAATTGACTGATTGATACAAAATGGAAGAAAGGAAAAAAGGCAGATGTGAAAAAAACTGAAATGCCAAAGGTAAATCAATTCTGTGAGTATGACTCTTTTTATTCCAAATTAAAAAACAAAGAAAAACTCAAGGACACTTTAATGCAATCGGTTGCATTCTTTTCATGTTTCCTCCATCTCTTTGCGTGCACACTGGGGGGTATTTGTTCTCGTGTGTGTGGCAGACCACACTCTTGCTTGTTTCTATGGAGCATGTGTAGGCATAAAGCATAAAGTCCCATGTTTTATGTTTTACTATAAATGTCATGGTCCTGAAATGATATGTTGACTTATGATGACACTCCCAGGTGTCCTACGCACACTTCAATGTTTAAACCTCTCCGGGCCCCAAACGGTTTTCACTGAACCACCAAAGAATCCGAGGATCTGGTTATGGAAACATTTTGAAAACCAATGAAGCATTTGATTCACAGCTGTGTGCAGAGAGGAGCTGTCAAGAGGTCAGAGTCTCCACCACATCATGTAGTCTCACACACACTGCATGAACAGAACACCATCTGGAGCCGCCTGGAGAGCTTATTTGGCTTTACTACGAAATCACTCTAATCATAATTATTGTGGAAAACTGACATTTTCTACTTAAAAAGTGTGGAGAGAATCACATCAGTTCTTAAGTCAGAATAACTTGGCCTATACATGCCTCTCAACTCCAAGTGGACATTGTCACCTGAAGTCCAAAGTAATTACGCATGTGTGCACATTGAAATGAAGAAATGTAGATCTGACATGGATGGCAGTAGAATAAGTGGCCCGTTGTGATGTAGCACTGATCAAAGGAGGGTTTGTACCGTATATTTTCTACAATGTTATGTAGAAAGGCTTGAATCAGCATAAAACACCAGGCCCCATTAATGTGTAGGCTGATTTATGATCCATCAGACAGTTAATTAATTTGATGAGACACAGCAGAGTGTCACTATCAAGGAGGGTCATTCGAAACAGAGGACTACATTTTTTTCCAAGGATAAAATTGTCAAGTGGTTTTATGTTGGAATGTGCTTCATTTTGGTCAAACATAAGCGAGAGAAAGAGAGAGAGAGAGAGAGAGAGCAAAAGAGAGAGGACTACAGGGACGACATCTTTAAAAAACACAATTAGATGGATGGAATAGTCTGTCAAATGTCGCTATTTTCATTCTCTCACAACACTTCCATCAAATTAATCAGCAGAGGAGGACAGTCGTATTACACAGCATCGCTAACATTTCTGGGCTGACTGACAGTTTCAAAGAGCTAGATTAATTTTGTCAAAAATATGATGGGGGTCTTGAAGCCATTGGAAGAGGAAATGAGGATGTCGGAGTCAATTTTTCTGCTAAATGGAGTGGCCATCATCTCAAGTTTCAATCTTTTTTTCTCTCTACATACATCTGTCATTCTCTTCTTTTGGCTAATGAAATGAAAAAAAAAAAGTAGGGGAGTGGACCTCTCTTCTTTATTCAATTAATGCACAAGCAACGAACAGAACAAAAAAGAAGACATGCAGCCTTCCCCACAGTCAGTTGCTCTACATACACCTTCATCCCTCACTCTATCTCTCCCTCTCTCTGTGTGATTTATCTATCAGTCTGTGGTAGGATTGACTCTCTGCTGTACAGCAGGCCATTAAAGCCTGGGGGAGATTCACCTTGCCAGGCAGCTGGCTCAAATGAAAAGCTAAAAGAGCACATTAACTCATCAATATGAGGGCATGAAGATGAAAACAGTTGTCAAAGGCCTGCCAGAAATAACTGATCGCATAATGCCGCTCTATTGTATGTAAGTGAGGTCATGGGAGTCAAATAGCAGCTAAAGACACAAGGAAGTGAGAACACAGAGCCCTGGCAGTCTTTGATAGGCGCACTACGCTGAAAATTCTCTGTAAAAAATACGACAGCGCGTGTCATGTTCATGCAGCAGGCCGAGATTAAAGTGCTGCTTTTACTTAGTGTTGTCAATGCTTTTCAAAGCCATTAGACAACACTTTCAATAACCTTTCAAGCTGTTTTAATTTGTTGTTAACATACAGTTTATTCATTTGGAAGTCTTGATGCATGTTTGAAATCACACATCGCCGCACACCCTCATTTTGATCTGCGGCTAGTTTATCACAGCAGCACAGATGGTACAAAGTCGAATCACGCAAACTCTTTCTCAGGCAACGTTTCTTCGTCTTGTGCACACACAAAGACATTTTCTGAATGGTGCTCACCATGCAGCATGAAACACTGTGTGCAGAACACATTAGCGTTGGGTATCCTAGAGCGGGTGCATCACTCAATACCAGTCACAAACCATTTACCACATGGTGGGGGAAGCTGCCTCCACTGCAGAGTCCCTCTCACCGTCTAACGTATCAATGCATGCCTCAACACCAACCACTGGAAAGGTCTGCGCACGTCTTCACGCATAATTTCTGTTTATTTCCCTCTTTTACATTTTTCCTCTTGTTATCAGTTGTACTCGAAGCCATTCCAGCTTCAATCAGTTCAGTTAATTGGGCATCAATGGGAAGGCTCGTGTTTGTAACATGTGCAAATGTGATTTCGTACCAGAACGCATTAACTTGTGTCACTTTTAGTTGCAATTACATGTGCATCACTAGGCTGCAAACCTGGAAAAACATCCATAGTCCTTTTCAGCGTGTCAGCAGTTTGGTTTAATTTCTCTCCTGCGCCGTATTCCCTGACTTGTTAAACACCAAACAAATTCCTGAAGAATTCATCTCTCTTGTACACCACAGAACCAATGGATCTTTACATTTGTTGTTTTACATGGAGATCTTGTCTCATTCTGAGTTTTGGCACTCAAGCATGTAATGTATTTGCATATTGAATTACACATAGTCTTTCATCTTCCAACTTGAGTACAGGGTAAAAAAAATGTGATGGTGCAATTAATTTACCTCTTGATTTTTTTTTCTCTAGCTTTACATGCACAGACAGATCCTGACAGATCAGATCCACAAAGTTTCTTTTTTTTTTCTTCATATAATGTGCCACCAAGGCTTATCCCACTTTGCTTGGAGTGGAGGTCATTTCTGCACACAATTACGTCAGCAATGAAATAGACAGGGGAAAGAAGCATATTCTTAATGTAAATCACTCTACCGCTTCCAACTGAATGTATAATGGATTGTGTAACCTCAGTAATAATCCTGTTAAACAATTCCTAAGAACTTGGGGACAAAGGGGACTTCAGATAAGGGGTGTTTTAGGTATCTCTTCCACCGGAAAATCCTCTGCGGGACTGAGGTGCGAGGGGGAATCATAATGAGTTGATAAATAAATAAGGACCCCTGCAATTTTGCCAGTTACCGTGCTCAGAAAGACAGAGAAGAGAGAGAGAAAGAGAGAGAGGGAGGAGAAAAGAGAGGAGGGCTGAGAGGGATGGAGAGAGAGAGAGAGAGAATTGGATGTAGACTCAGAAGGAGGCCTGAGGCTAGGATTCGTCTTGTCAAAGTGAGACCTTTAACTGGGTCCTGAATTCTGTCAACACGATTCTTTCACAGTCTTACACCATTTCCATCTGGGGCCCGTTTCAGTGAGGAGAATAGCTTGTGGTTGGAGGAGGGTGAGGGGGACCTGCGGTCTTCAGACACTGACATTGACATTGGCTCCAGACCTACAAATCTGAGCCAGGAATATGAAGCAGCAGATGTGGGGAAACCGTTTTATTGGCCTGGTATTTTGCCTGTTCTGAACTACACCAGACAGGCAGTCTGATAAAAGACGACTGATAAAAGATGGAAAAAGGCTTGTGCACCAGGTGCTGGGGGGCAGATTAACACACAAATGTATTTGTGGTTAAAGCTCTAAGAAGGTGTTACATAAGGAGAGTAAATTTTATCAATGTAACACCTCCTACAGGTCAGAGAGAAACATTTAATTTGAATTTGTAAATGAGAGATAACTATGAGATTATCTTTAAAATGTGTTGTTCATATGATGGCCGATAATTCCCCCTACATGGCCGTTTATCTGTTTGTTTGGAGGTGGTTGTTTGCAGCATGATGGTTACTGGTGTCAGATATGAGCTGAGGTTAATGCTCCCCTGTGATGTAATGTGATGCAATCTACTGCACTGGAAAATTTGACGCAAGAGTCAACAGAGCTCATGGCAATCAGCCATGGTTATGTATAGGGTCACTACATGCTGTTTGGTTGCTATGTTTGCTTGTTTTTACTGCTATGTGGAAGCTTATTATTTATGGATAATGTATAATGGCATGTAATTGACTCCAAATTAACTACGTACCTACGTTTACAATGCTCCAGGGGTGTCCTAGTGGTTATCTATTTGCCGTCTTTCTTATATGAAAATCATGCATGTACAGTATATGTATGTATCAGTGTCATGTGTTTTTGGCAACCAAAAAAGCAGCCACTCAAATATGGGAGCTCTTAACAAGCTACTAGCCTTTTGTTACTCACAGTGGGTAACATTTTCATGCACAGCTGTGTAAACTATTTAATCTTGTAGGAGTTGTAAAGGATAAAGGGGATTGGGGATTATTCTGCATTTTTTACAACTGTCAACAACTATCATAAAAGGAGCAAAGCCATAAATCAACAACAACTCTAAAACTTTCAAAACAGGTCACAAAGTATATACTTTATAAGAAAAAGGTTCAATGATTTCCTTTAACACCTGGGCAGTACAGATCAGTTTGTGTAGTTGTCTCCTCTGATTCCGCTGAATAATCTCTCAACGTGGTTGTGGTGTTAGATATCTTTACAGTATTTTTGTTTTCCTAGTGCCATTTTCTTCGAGTTATACTCTTTCCCTTTTCCTGAGTGGAAATTTTGTTTATTTGCCATAATTTGGTTAGGCTCACATTTAATCAGCACTTTAACACTGAGAGCCTCCAATTTAAAAGTAGTCATTTTGTGGAGAAATGCACACAAACACGTACATTTTGTGGTGAAATTTTGATGAAAAAAACAGTACATTTTAAAGCTTAAACAAATATATAGTGCACTCGACTCTTGGTGTCTGTTAAAGGAGAGAAGAGAGCAGTCTGGCAAGGTCTGATAAGGCTCTGTAACAGTAATAATAACGTTTTCATAAAGCTCATTAATTGAGAGTCTAGAGGTAATTGCTGCGTTTCCTGCAGGCTGACTATGTTGTTAATGCTGACGACTGTCAAACTGACAAACAACAAGTTGTGGAATATGGATTTTCCTTCCTCTCAGCGTGTGTTAATAACCTACCATCTGAGCATTGCCAAGGGAAACTGTCAAGATGGCATCAGTGATAAAATGTGAACATGTGACAAAACGCACCTGCCCGTGAGAAGAACAATTCAATTTGAAATTGAATTTGTACGACTATCACGAAAACCTTTTTCTTAATCCTCACCTGGGGGAAAGTAATATTGATTAAGAAGAAAAGAACAGAAGGAAAGTTTTTTCTTCACTTGGCTTCTGCTGGTAAGCTGCCACACACAGTCAAAGTGAAGAGACTGACATCAGAAAACCAAATGCCTGCATAGTAATTCCCTCAGCTCACGAATTCCCCCGACAGGATGGCAGGGGCCATGTGTGTAAGAGGTGTGGATGAAACATGTCAACCCTTTACACCTGCAAGACCTCCGGATTTTACTGTGGTTGACACATGTTCTACCAACCAGGTGTGCTCTATATTTAGCTGTACATAATGGAGTGAAAATGAAGTGTAAAGGATTCATATCCGCAGTAGCAGTTTCATGGCCAACATGTTCAGGAACCCCCGGAGTGGAGATCCAGGGGAAGTAAATTCGAATCACAATTTGTGACAAAAGATGACATAGAGGTCAGACGTCAGTGGTAGTTTGACAGTTACAGTAGAAATCTTACACAGCTTTTGCCTTTTTCTTCTTTGCAGTCACTTTCTTGCTGCTGCACTGTGGCACTGTACAGGTTGCGTTCTTGTTTAACAGAGATTTGTCATATCTATGTAAGCGTTCTTTATAGACACAGTGTGAAAGGCTGCTGGGCTATGAATCAAATGTCCCATGGAGTAAACATGTGCTGTGAAGCTGGCAGCCTTACAGACAACCTTTAAGCTGCCTCGCACAAACAAAAGAGAAACAATAGTTTTGCCAGGGTGTGTGCTATAGCCTATTGGGTCATCTGAGAAATACACAGAAGTAGAAAAACCAGCTAATGATTGTCTTCTGAAGTTCAGACACACGTTCCAAGTGATCAAAAAAAAAAGAAAGAAAGATAGAAAAAAAAAGCAGAATAAGATGCCATGTATTTGCGTATTCGTGTGTGTGCATACATCAATCGTATGAGCGCCCCATCATCTTTACTTTATTCTCCTATCGCTCTACTCTTGCTCAGTTATGACACACTCTACTAATTAGGTCATCATCAGGGTCATCATTGCCATCCCAAACATAGCTGCCTCCATCTCTGTCATCACACGAACACCGGCTGTCACCAGTGGATGCGGCGCGCATCAGCCGATGGAGGCGGCGCCGGTGCGTTCATGATGTCTGATGCGCGCTGATGAGTGATGCCGTCTGACGGTTGATGTTGGGTGAAGCGTACAGTAATGGGGAGACAGAGGTCAGAGAAACCATTACCACAGTGGGGGAGGAGGGGAAGGGGAAGCGAAAGTGGGAAGTACGCTGTTGTCTTCTCCAACGGTTGGGCGGGGCCGCCGTCCTTCTGTCATGACTGAACGTCGGCGTGCTGGCTTAGCATTCATTAAGGTGGAAGACTGTCCCGATGCTCATCATAAATACATGACAGGGGTGGCGTGGCATAAAATGTGCACTGTCTGTTCTGGAGGCAAAAGGGAAGGATACGTTGTTGTTTTATGGGGAGATTTTGTTCTGTTCGTCTCTTTGTCCTTTCTCTCCTTTAGCATGTCTGTGTTACCTGAGGTGAAGTAGTCGAGCCTGCCAGAAAACATGGGACGAGTCTGAATTATTCGTTAGCTGGTAAGGGCATTTAGCAGAATGCAAACACACAAATATGTACTGTAAGATGATACACACACACACACACACACACACGTTGAAATTCTTCCTCTGCTCCAGTGGAGATCTGCTTAAATAAAGCTCCGAGTTTGCATTAATTTTCTCAACTGACTCAACTGAGACATAAGTTGACCCCAATCCTGTCATGCAAATAACTCTAGCATGGGAATAATAATAGCTCTTCAGATGAGGTGGCACGTAATTACTGTGCCTGACCTCTCAAGCAGTTACTGACTACCCACAACATGCATGAAACCATTTAGTGCGTTCCATCTATCAACATGTGTCACTTTGTTGTCCTCATGACAAGGTTACCATAGCATTACACCGAGGCTCCTCTGCTAAGATGCCACGCATTGTTGCAAGGTTATAACTCAATGACAGTTGACGCCAATGGATCCCTCTTATTATGATGAGTAGGAACACCTTGATATCCACTGCAACATTAGCGCACCATCTGGAAGGGTAATGTGACGTCCTCTGGAGTCGTGGTTTGGGCCCTCGCTGCGCGCAGCCTTGTTGACTAATATTTCTTTGTGAAAAATAAAGAACAGAGGCATGGAGATGTGAAGGACATGGAGGAGCAAAGGAGGGAGGAAAGGGGAGGAAGGAGACCCTTCGATCTGAAACAGGGGATGACAAGGCAGGCAGCGGGTGGATTCATCACACAGCCGGGATGTCTTGTTCCGACACTAATTTTGGGCCCAAAGCTGTGGGTAATGAACATATCCTGTGACAAATGGGGGAATCGTAACAGTTGAAGCGTTGTTGGGGACACATTTGCATGCCAGCAGACTGCCGTGACACCACCTGGTGTCTGGAGACGGAGGAACGTGCGAGGGGAGAGAGCATGTCCCCAGAAGCGTGAATCACCGCCGTCCTCACCAGCTGAAGCTCGCCTTTCGAAGATTTGTGGTTTCGCATGTGGGCTGAAAACCGTGCTGATGACAAATGTGACCGTGATTTATGAATCAGTTACCCTGAGTGCTTAAATGTAGACTGAAATGATTAGGAGGCATTCAGACAAAATCAGACCTGGTTGTCACTTTCATCACTGTGGTTTTGTCACAGCCACTTTCTCTCACACACACTATGACAAATCCTGACCCGCCCACTTCAAATTAGCTTAATTTTTCTTTATCCTCTGTGACAGTGTGCTTTGTGAAAGACCTGTCCATACTCAGTTGATCTTTCCAGAGCCTCAGAGGTGATGATTTGCGCAGAGACGTATGAATGGTGAAATGATTAAGGCTAGCAGAGCAGCCACTAAAGCCATACAGTCATTTTCTGGACAGTGAAGTGTTTGGGATCATCAACAAGAGTCAAAGAAAAAAGTTGTTCATGCTTAAGAAAAAAAGTCAAACTTGGAATGTGCCAAGAAGCTTTGGCTGATGTTCTTCATCAGGTGCTGGTAGTGGTCAGATCACTGACTTTATGCCACAACTGGGGTATGGGCCAAAGTCCAATTAGGGTACACAGTGCACCTCAGCAGGACAGGTGCCCAGGTTGTATCAGCAATTAAGCACTGAAAGTGTGCCGACTTTGACAAGTTGACAGAGGAAGAAGTGGACACGAGACCTGGCTGCACCAGAGTTTAAAACTGTAAAAATCAATTCATTTCAATGGGGTTGCAGCAAATAGTGGATTTGATTTCAGGTGCATCTCCGCAAATTTTTCCCATCACATTCAACTTTGGTGATATTCAGTTTTGTGCCATTGACAAAAAGCAAGCCATCTGGACACTGGGAATTAAGGGAACGTACAGTCCTAAATGGAGGAAACTGTCATAGACTATGGTGTTGCACCATTGGGGCGGCAATCGTTCAGTCCAAGGAGACTTACCTAAGGAACCAGAGGGTTGCTGGTTTAAGACCCCCATCAACCAGTTGTCAAGGGGGTGGAATGGAAGCTGGAGAGGTGCCAGTTCATCTCCTGAGCACTGCCGAGGTGTCCTTGAGCAAGGCACCGAATCCCAAAACCTGCTTGGGGCGCTTCAAGAGGTCAGCCCCCTCACTCTGGCCTCTCTTTGCCAGCTCGCATGTGCATGTGTGTGTATTCCTGTATGTATATGTTAAAATGTAAAAACAACAACAGAGTGTAAATTAAAATTTCCCCACGAGGGACTATGTGTCTATGTGTGTACTACACCCACATCACATGAAGGATGCAAAATGCAAAAACACGGCAAAATGGAGAAATTCTACAGTCTTACTGTAAGTGGTAAAACAAAAAAATCAGAGACACAATAATTAGCTTTGTGTGTGATTAAAGTAGAGCCAATACAGATGTTTCTTCGCTCCACTCCCTAGCGCTGTGATTACTTGGTTGTTGGTGGGTCATATGTTGAGACTTCCTCTGTACACAGCGCTGTCATTTCATCCTATTGAGGCAATGGCATGCTTGATCCAGGCCCTTTTCATTTGCTCCCACAGATCCCCTTTTCTCACCCATTCAACCTTGATGGCTCCTTTCACACCACTGTCTGCACCTTCCCCTGGTAGCACAATGAACACCAGTCTGCCGCCCTGTCTCCCAGACAGACTTTTATCTGTAGAGAAGCCCACAGCTCGTGGAAAGCCTTTTGTTACCTATCTCTGAGGTGGCTGAATGCCTCCTTCCTTTGATTTGTACCTTGCCATTTTTCTCTCACACTGGATATTTCTCTCTCACACTTTTCAGATGTGACAAAAGTAATCTTCTGTCTTGGCTATTGAATACCATGCTGCTTTTTAGACATAGTCCAAGCCTCTAGGACTCCGTGTTGGGCATCTCTATCAAACCATGTCTTGAAGAGAAAAAGTACGGATAAAACAGTTACAATTATCTTCTCAGGGCATCGTGTTATGACAATATTTAGATAAAGAAATCCGTAGTAGAAATTTGTAGTCACACTACTTTATGGTATGGTAATAAGACAGTAATTTTGAAGCCATAGTTTGTATGAAATTAGACAAAAACTTTAAATTACTTGTTCTTAAAAGGATAGTGAGCAAACACAGTTATCCAAAATATACCATAGTTAGATTTTTACCAAATTATACAACAAATGCAAACCAAACACAGGCTTTATAATACTTGGACGAACAGTGAGAGCTCAGAGGAGTAATACGTTTATTTGGCTTTTATTTAACAGAGTTTAACAGTTAACAGAGATTTTTATTTCCCAGTATACCTTAAAAGTATACTTTAAGGTCAACGCAGCTGAGTGTTTCCTCAAATTCAGCCTCGCAATTTGAACTGCAAATAGCCGAGCACTTTCCGTCAGTGAAGGAATAACACAATGCGTCTTCAAAGCACCAGCGGTTTTGTGGAGTGTTAGACTTGAGGAATAGCAGTGGCCTACCTTGAAGAGCACCTCTGCAACCTTCATCCTTTATAAAAGCTTCCCTTTTCTCACTCTACTGTTAAGAGAAAGCCGACAACAATCTTCTCCCAGCAGAGTGAGTGGCGGTGTCGGACAGGAATCAGCCTTTATATAGATTGTAATTGTTTCTCCCTGCTCATGCGTCCCTCTTCCCATCCATCTCTCTTTTTTCCCTGTTTCGGGCAGGTTTCAACCACGCAAGGTCATTGCTCTTAGGCAGCCGCAACTCGGCTTTATTGTTCCAGCGGGTCAGCGGGTCCGACACACATCACAGCTATTATTCCTCAGGAACAAATGGCCGTCCCACGCTTTGATCTATGGCCTTACTTCTCAGACACTTCCATAATACCCTTGACAGGATTTCTTTTTTGTCCTGTTCCCGTTTTTGGTGATGATCCATCTCTTTTTACCACCTCTTCCTCTTAAAGTGCCATATCATTGGCGAGAGTGATTTATAATTGCAGATTTGATAGAGTAGGTGATGGTTGACATATTTCTGTGTTATAAATATAAGCAATATGACTGTGGCATAAATTCAAACCACGCTCCGGTAGAATGCCTTTGTTTTTCATCTCTTGGGTGTTGACTATGGCGTTGTGTAGCCACATGCTGTTCCAAATAAAACTTTTTGCTGAAAAGAGGAGCTGAAGATGTCTTGCCCGTGTTGAAAAGATACATGGCGTTGGTACAGAATTTGTGTCTTTAAGGTGTACTCAAAATGCAGGAAAATTCAGTCTGGTATTCAACGCTGGTAAATCCTCACTGTATTTGATAGAAACAACATATTTAACCTCTGGCCAGGATTTCAGCCGCATTCACCTACAACGGCAACATCGGCTCGTCTCTGATTAATGAGTTTCACGCGGCATTTTGAGCCGCTCTCATCAGAAGTCCAACAGTAGGATCATTTGGGCGACCCCCACTGCCCCTGTTTTACATATGAATAAGAGGCTTATCATTTGTGGCATTGCAGGCTGGGAATGGGCAGAGGTGCGTGTGTGCGCGGGGGCAGCATGGCACTGCCCAGCGGAGTGATTTCTTTTTCTTTTTTTTTTTCATTTTACACTCTCTGACGTTGGTGCCAAGGTTGGAGCCTTGCTTTAAAGAGTTTTGAGCTTTTTTCCAAAAGACCCCCAAAACATACCTAAACCATGAATAATGGATGGCGGTTGGGGGTCTCTCACACAACACCAGTGTGCACAAGGTTTAATTACGTAGAACTAGTCAGTCTCAGTGATGGATGCGCTGACGGGTGGGCTTAGTGACTCAGGCTGAGAAAAGAAACACACACCCACACAAACTTGAACTTATCAATTCCCTATAGGAGCTATACCATCACCCAGGAATGACATTAAATTACGTAAGCCTTTAAAGCTATACCAGACTTCTTATGTGTACGTGTACCATTGTGCTCATTTCTTATTGCTCTAAACTTAATGCCTGCATTCTTACGCATATCTCTGCAAAAATAGTGTGTTTATTTCATTTTTTAAAGAGCACAAAGATAGCACAGACTCAATGATATGCAACTGTGAAATTAAGAAGTTAAAATATGTAAGGCCATGCATGCATGTGTGTCATGGGGAAGCCTTGAATATTGAACACCTACACGTCTAAGTTCCCCTGTGCCATATGGGCATTTGTGTTGTTGTAAGACATACAAACCCACTATTATAGCTGAAGTATTATCTAGTTGCACCTGAATTCCCTGCAGCACATCCACATGCATAATAAATCCAGGAAATGTCAGCTGTGAAGCCTGGGGGAGAACCGTGCCATTTGTTTAAGCTCTGGCTTGCAATACAGCCTAGTGCCATTGATGTTTGGATAGAAGTGAATGAATAAAGAATGCTGGCACTTGCATGTCAATCAGGGGTTTACAGGACCCTGAACATGGCGAGCCTTAAGCCAACATATGTTGCTGATACACAATAAGCCCCCAAAACAATAACGCAGACGGATGTTAAGTATTTTGATCAATGCTGCCTCTCTCATCATCTCGGCTCCCGCACACATGCATATTCACACATCTGCTAACGTGTCACCGCAGAAAGTGATTAGCAATTTCATTAACAGGAGCAATAAAGCAGAAGAAGCCACACCAACATAGCATTACCAAGATGTCCACTTAAAACGCACAAGCCATTTGAATATAACTCGACTGTGAAGCGCGCCCCGACTCTGACTCGCATGTTGAAAACCACAACAGGCGCAGTTCTGTTGTTTTAATAGACTTTCTGTTTAGCATCTGACAGCATATTGAAAGAGTAGCTCGGAGCTTTTCCTCTCTGTCCGACTGACTGACTGTGGGTTTTTGGTTGCTGACTCCTGGAGGCCCAGAAGTTTCCACTGGCTTGTTTTTCATTCCCACAATCCCTTTCCCTGCTAGCCAAATCACTGAGCTATGACTACAGGCCTGGTTGGAAGTCCTTATCTGCTATCATTAAAGATGCATTTATTCCATTGCCTCAGGTGCTTGTGGGTGTTTGTGTGTGTGTGTACGTGTGTGTGTGTGTGTGTGTGCGCGCGCGCACACGCTTTCAAATGCCTTTTTCCTTGTTTGCATGTGTGTGCACGGTTGATCTATGTATGTGAAAAAAGCAGGGAGCGAAACAGAGGAAGGGGGTATAAATGTTTGTGTGTGTATGTGTGGGTGGCTTCAGGGGGGTCCTGTGTGTGGAAGTGGATGAGGCTTTGTGTGTTTCTGTGGATCTGTGTGTGATGTGTGTGTATTCTCCAAGGTTAACACACTCCTCCCACACTAGGCTGATCTAAATAGAGACAGAGCCAGGGTAAATGGGGATCAGAAGTCAAGCGCTGGCAACCATGCTAAATTATCGGCGGAAATCAACGCTGTCCTCATTAATTACACAAAAGGCCGTTAGTCATTTCCACCCTCCCCCACCAGCCCGCCCTCCCAACGCCTCTCAAACTAACTGATGCTTCTCCAGTGATTTCTCTCACTTTTGCACGCACATGCGGCAAACCCACAAATTCCAGCATATTTTATACTCTCGCGCGTACGCACACACGAGCGAGCAGAACAAGGGCGTAGATGAAAGGAGAATCTGTCTTTGCCGCTGACATTGGAAGAGAGCAACCAAAAGATAATGTAGTCTGTGAGTCACGCTCACCTTGAGTCCTCTTCCCCTTTCATTACAGCTTTCGTCTTCCACTAAAGGTAGCCGTGTTGTTGTTATCTTCCCAACAATCACTTCAATAATTTATGGCAATGAAACTAAGAGAGGTGTGCTCTGCATATTGTTGTTGATAAGAGGCGAAGTGTCTTTATTCACTGCAAAGAAGGGCCCCGGCAGCATTTTAAAAGTGGCTTTTCTTTTAGATAGAAAGACTCGCCGTGTTTGCATGAAATAAGAAGTTGCTTACAGTAGCTTTGGTTTGTTGGGATGCCCTAATTTCAGGTAAATGAAAGGGCCTTATAGACACGTTTGTTTTCTTGAATTTCTTCTGGGATGGTCTGAAGATGCTGTTGAATAGAAGTGGTTACAGGTAGATTAGCATGAAGCACAACAGGTACGATGCTTTTGTGGTGTCAAAGGAACAGTATCACATTCTGGAAAACAGGATTATTTGCTTCTGATTAGCTTGATGGTCAGATTGATTCCACTCTCATGCACAAAGGTGTAACCACTGTACAGAAATTGGGGGTGTCCAAATGTAAGACCCTTTTTTGAAACAGATTTTTTTAAAGGGCACTTCCTACAATTCTACAGTACTTATGTATGAGAATTTGTACATTCATAGCATAGTTTTGGGGACTACATTGACAATTTGGATGCACATTTAAAGGATAGTCTCACAGTGATTGACCTTGAGGATCATTCTAATTAGAATATTCTGCATTAATCACAAGTTTAATCTATTTCTGACATTTAAACCTAGGTTAAACTAATGCTATCAAGCTGTTTTATACCCTAGATTATGTATGTGGGTATGTAAGTATGAAGCTAAAGGTCAGAGACAGTTAGCCCAATTTAACATAAGAATCAAGGGGAAACAGTGACCCAAAGATTTTTAAAAAATCTGCCTTCCAGCATACTGGTAGTCTTAGCAAAAACCGAGGAACAGTGACTTTCTGGAGTTGCAGAGGGCAAGAAATTACATATCCATTATAATTGCAAAAGACTCACATTGTTAATGTGTTACATTTATAGGTGCTTGTAGGCACATTTTTTATTGCTCTCTCTCCATACTAAACATTCAGTCGTGAGAGTGGTGGTAATCTTCTTGCTTAACTATGCACAAGAAAGCAAATTTCCCAAAATGTTAAATTATTCTTTTAAGGTACATTGAAACGCATGATGCAGAAAAACGAGAAAATATTTTGCGTAATTTAAATCCTGATATTTAATGAAACATATAATCATGTGAACTTTTTAAAGTTTGCTTTTTCTCTGGTTTAGTTTAGTGAGCTGGAGTTATTTTCCTGAAGGCTGGCAAATTTACCGCCATCATGTTCTGCTTGGTTTTCAGTTGAAAAAAACTGTCACCTCACATCCATAGCTACTTTTTTTTCTTTTTAGTTATGTCATTATATTTCCACTTTTATTTAATGTTAACTATGAACCTCCATCCATTATCCATCCATTGTCTACACATGTATCCTCACATTGGGTCGCTGCCGTTGCCTGAGTCCATCCCAAAAGGCTCTGAGTGAGAGACATGCACACAGTCCATCTCAGGTCCAACACATGTGGTGCTTTTCTATCACACAGTTCTGGCCCTACACAAATCAGCTCGACTCAGTTTCGGTTGTTTTCCATTACAATAGAGTACCAACTCAGCATGGGTGGGGTCGTCATAGCAACACGGCCAAAACTCCAGCAACGTTAATTTGTTATGCGACATGAACACGAAACAGCTATGCAGCCACGAGACAAAGAAACGTCTGCACCTCGTTGTTGCTCCACGGGGTCGATTTCTGTGCCGCGACCTCCGATCGTGTTTATTGTTGTTGTTTGGGTTTTTAAAGGTGGCAGAGCTGACTCTTATGAACGAGTCGCCCTCATCTAGTGACGTCACGCCATAGCCAATCGGGTGAACGTCTCTGATTGGTCGAACAATCACAGTGTTTTATTGCAGTCAGGTGACAGGAGCAGTCAGCTGAAGGTAAATTAAACACGAACAACATGTTAAAGTGACAACTGATGTAATACTGTTGTTACCAGTGCCAAAAAATAATGTTAGCTAGCGTTAATGCTAAGCTTTATTGTAGTACAATACAGTAGTGATATAAAGCGATCGTTTGTGAAATCGATCACACACAATGATTTACCGCTGCAGTCACCCGCAGCCCTCTGCCATAAAGAGGATTTTATCTGATTCATTTTGCCTTAGTGCTGCTCTGTTTTAATAGTTAAACTTACAGTGCACAAAACAAAAAACTCTCAATATAACGTTGCTGGTAAGGAACGTAAATGCTGCAACTTAATACTGTGCTTCTGTATTTAATTATTGTGCTCTGTTTTGGGGTTATTTTTCAACATAGAAACAGGAAAACAGAGGTACCACTGCTGGAGAGAAGCAGACTAAAGGCTGGAGAGGAGTGGACTAATGAATGGTTTTCTATATCTACAGTATATATTTTGCAGGTTTTTATTTTTGATCAATAAATAGCTGTGACTGGAACCAAATGAGTATTTGTATTGTGGCTATTCTTGTAAATCATAATCTGATAGTCAGTGGGTTATAACTCTTAAGTATGACCATTAGACGGCAGTAAGATCCAGCTCTCTTGTAGGCCGCGTAAAATGACGTGTCGGACCAGATTGGCCTGCAGGGACCCAAACCCTCCTTGCCATGTGGTGACAGCACTAGTCACTGCACCACCATACCGAAGATGTCGAACGCCTGAGCTTCTACAAGTCATTTTAGGTCAGGGGTAAAGAAAAGAAATGGGGACAACTTTTTCCTCTGAATTGGTACACTTAACTGTCCCTTGACCTTACACAAGTTCACTCTATTATAATTCTCTGTCTAACTTAAAGAGAATACAATATGTGTGTGTCGTTACTATTAATTTATCTATGCAAATTTCCTGAAGGTAATCTCTAGGGTAAATCTTCATGTAACAAATCTTATCTTACATTATGAACATAACTGATCAAACAATAACAGATAATGCTCAAGCAAATTACGATCATTCAAGTAGTCTGTGACTATAATTGTTCAGTGGAATAGAAGACAGATGACAAATCTAACTTTGGTCCTGCCTATGATTGGTTAACGATTACACTGTGAAACATCCTAAATTCCTAAACCAACCTAAATTCAGTCTTTTTACATCTTTTTTGTGGCATCCACTTTCCTAGCGTCATCAATGCACTACACTTTATATGTTGTCTGGCCATGTTAAACTTGAACAAAATGAAAGAAAAGGAAGGTTGTGCCTAAAAATAATTCAACCGCATGCTGATTTCTCCGTTCGAAGGAGTTAGTTGGGGTCTTAAAGAAAGCCATTCATTATTTCCCAGCTGAGGTGGATTACTCGTCGACGGGTGCTGTTTGACATTTACCGTATGCATTTCATTATTGGAACTGACCTGGAAATTAACGGCAGCTTCTCGGAGCCGCGGCGCCAACCCCCCCTGTGCGCAACTCGCCAAAGCATTGACCCTCTCCTCGTCTCCCTCCTGACCTTTCAGTACTGCATTATTTAACGCACACAAATCCCACACAGACCGCCACTGAATGCTAGGAAAAGGTATTGACAGAGACATATGGCTGCTGGTGGATAACATGCATAATTGAGGGGTAGGAAAACAGGTTATATCCCCGGTTGAGGTGTGTGAGTCGAAGACACCGACCTTGGTCCTCTGTGCCCACTGCTGCAGGACTAGACCTCTGTTTGAACGCTTAACTCTAATTATTCAATCACGGTGAACTACACACTATAAAAACGCTGTACTGTGGCCATATTTTATCTTTGTGTGATTCACCATGAGTGTTGAACAGCACTGTTTTTGGCATACAATAAGTCCTTGTAGAAGTTACACATTTAAAAAAAGAGTTTATATATGGTCTGTTTTATTGAAATCCTCCATATCAAGACCAACAAATAAATGTACCTGATATGGTTGTCAGCAGTGTCCCAGACCAGAGGACAACTTCCTCTCAGTGGCAGCTCTTTGATGGCTATCTGAAAAGTGTCACAAGGGATCCAAAAAAGCAATTTAATAATTAACAAGAGTTTACAAGAAAACCAAAGAAAATAAATGATAGCATGGTGGAGGAGGACAATGAGTCGACATTAACAATCAGGTCTGCCAGTGAATAACGAGCTCGCCCCCAACATTTTAATTAGCAGCTCGCCGGACGGCACAGTGATTAATGAACACTATTTGATTTCAGCGTTGCTCTGAATTAATAACAAATTGACATTTAATGAAAATTACTTACTGCAATTGGAATTAAAGCACTTTTTTGCCCCTTTATGCACCACAGAATAACAATAAATACAAATGTTGTTATCCCCAGTTGATCGTAAATGTGTTAAAAGAGATATCAAAGGTGATGGGATTGAATTATGAGAGGATTTTGCAAACAACATTAACAGCACCAATTATCTTTTCATAGCCCTCGGCTCCAGGCAATAGGATGACAAATTTCCCTCGGCTGTTTACGTACGTCTTCCATCATGCTGTGTCTCGGTTTGAACGCTCCGGGGCGATAACGGGAAGCCAAAGGGTTAAGGCCTCAGTATGCTTCAGGGTTGTTGCATCTGACTGTTCTTGTAACTTTCCAAAAGAGACAATCACACAATCACACCCATTATACGCAACAAGTGGCCTATGTGGAGGTGTGACAGTTAGCAGGCTTTCCTCTCAAGCTCCCCTCACTTTTTGTGAGAACAATCTATCACAAGTAGAAGAGTTTTCCAAAAGTGCGCAAGTTTATCCCCATTTGTACAATTCTGCAGACTGCAGAGATGACCCTTTATATATACAATTGATGAAATGGAAGCAGAAACAGGAGGTAGTGGAGTAATATGTTGTGTAATTCGGAGCCTATGGCGAAGGACCATTCACATCACCCTTGAGTGTGGCCATTCGTTGAAGATGCACACAATTTTTCAAGCCTTTCGTATAAATTGATCATGATTAATATGCTATTAAAACTTTTCAATAGGAAGTAAGTTTTGAAACAGACCTAACACTGCCAGGATTTTTTTTATCAACATAATTACAAAACATTGTGGCTTTAACTTTGGTTTTTTGGGGGTTTTTTTATGATTATGTTTCACTTGCCAAGAGTCTGTGTGTTTCCTTTATTAATATTTAACGGAAAAAGGTCGAAGGATGTAAATCCTAAGCTCCAGTGTCAAAGTCCTGAACTTTCTACGCCCTCCATCCACTCTTACCATGAAAAGCTCTTCCTTCACTGGAAAATACAAACATAACATAATACAGACAACATTTTCCTCACAAAACATGGCAATACAAATTAGTTGAGTTGGGCGGTATGTTGTAGAACTTCTTCTTTTGAAGGTTACCAAGGCCTACGGGGTTTGGACTAAGTTACTTTTGACATGTCACTTCTCAGTGGCACAAAACTATTACAAAAAAAGTGTTTACTATTAAGTCAGCCAGTGTGCAGACTGCACTTGAATAATAAAATCTCAACTATATACTTGCAGTACTGCATTTGTGTGTTTGCTCTGAGCCTCTGAATTCTCCACAGCCTCTTGCTGGAGATCAAACACTTCATTTGTCTTGGTGGGGGTTGTGGCGCAGCATCCACCAGGTGAGTCTGTACCCCGAAGCATGGTGGCCACCTGTTGGCGTTTCAGCCCATGATGCCTTCGACACAGACATACTAGCCCGAGGTTCTTTTCGCCTCTGTTACCTCTCTCTCCCTGGCCCGACATGATGCACTTTATTTTCTGAATGCAGAAGCTAACTGACCACATAGAGCGCCAATCAATATTTTTGCTCCTCTGAAGATCAAAAAGGGCTTTGTTTATGTGTATTTCAGCATGCCCGGTTCTCCAGTTTGAGGAGCCCCTCTGTGATTACCACTCCATGCAGAGTCCATCCCTGTTCATTTGTCTGCATGTGTGCTCTCCACTTTATTACCACTGTACACCCTCACGCTCAGCACTGTGTTTCTGACCAAGAAGGGGGATGATTAGTTATGTTATTGTGTATGTGTTTGTACATGTTTCTGTGAAGCCCAGTATAGATTCTGGGTTGCTTGCATCAATTTTTAAAAAAGAAACAGAGTAATTTCACCTTCCTGAAGTGTTTCAAGGAGCCAGGCTGTTAGTATATTCCAATCAAAATGCATTTCAGCTCCTTAATGGCCTCCTCAAACAGCCAGGGTTTGCTTGGCTTTTCTCAGTGTTTGATAAACACTTGGAGATTCACACCAAGGTAGTCTGTTTCAGGACTGCTCAGGTATCACATTGCTCTCATCCTTCCACTTTGTGTTTGCATTGCAAAGATTTCTGCCGCAGATGATTTATGGGGAATATTGCTGCCTTGGATTTAGTTAGGCTTGGGTTTTGTGATACCTGCCTGCTTATAAAATTACCAAAGATGTTGACTGAGATGGCATAATGATGATACATTTACCAATAATGCTTCTATTCAGAGGTGCAATATCCAGTTCCATGGCAGTGTTGTGACTGTCACAGCTGTTTAATATTAAGATGTGTGACTTGCAGATCCCCTTTTTCAGATTAATGTGATTTACTGATTTATTTTTGACAATTAGAATATAATATATTGCAGTGTTTAATTGTCCTGTCAAGTTGATGATGTTTTAAACTGTCTGGGTCATCAGCCAAAGCTATATTATTA
Organism: Terapon puta; assembly: GCA_028564955.1. Classification (NCBI taxonomy): domain Eukaryota; kingdom Metazoa; phylum Chordata; class Actinopteri; order Centrarchiformes; family Terapontidae; genus Terapon; species Terapon puta. The sequence goes on along the minus strand of JAOXYL010000100.1, from coordinate 19,540,906 downwards.
CCAGGTTCTTCCAGTATGATGCTCTGATTAAGTAATAGCTTTTACAAAAAATGTTGCAGTCAAAATCACTGACTGATGATTTTCCCATTTCTGTGTTCTTCTAAATAACATTTCTTGACCACAACCCCCAAGTGCGCCTGAACATTACATTTATTGATTTGCACAGCTAACACCATGGCCTCTATTGTATATCACCCCGTAGTTGTTATTTACACTCGCATTCTGTGTTGTTACAGACTGAGTTTCATGAATAATGAAGAACAATCCATCAGTCAAAGACCGGAGAAGGGAATCATCTTACTGTCACAGCATTTAGATGAAAAATCACACCATGCACTACATTTCCACAAAATGCCCAAGACATTCATAGAGGTGTTTATCGGCCAACTGGCGATGGCTCACAACGAGACGCATCAAATCGCCCCAGGGAAAGAGACGTTTGGAGCAATAACAAATTAGACATTGCAATAAGACGACTCAATAGCACAGCAGACAAATTGCAGGAGCCGGGCAGTGCTCATTAATTCTAACTATGGGCTCCTCAGCTGCATTGATCATATCCTCCATTTATTCCAGTAAATGGTGATAGAATGAGTGATGTGGTATGAAGATGGCATCGGTGTTCCTTTTCTGGCTAACCCCAGGTCACTACTGAATATTAATATTAAGTACAGTATACTGTACGTGCAGGATGTTTACCACTTCTGAGTAGATATATTCATCGTGGCCACAAGCCGGGGTGGTGTGAAATCACTTACACACGTTGTTCTCTTTCACATCCTTTCTAATCGAGTTGGAAAGGTGTAAACACAATGAAGGTGGAGCTAAGAAGATGCTATGCCCAAACATGTCCACTATCATCAGATCTGAGAAGAGAGTAATGAATGCAGGCGAAGGGCTGATAATAGCTAAGTGGAACACAGCACAGTCAGCCTTCACAAACTTAATAGAAAGTTATGAGTATATCAAGATATGGCTGGTGCTTGAGTTCAACAAGGGAGAAGTCAATGATTGTTCAGTGCTGATGACAGCAATCAGAAGGAAAGCTCTCCCTGGTTGCTGTGGGGTTTGGGTAATGGTAGTGGAGTACATATATAAGTACCAAAGGGAACCAGAGACCTGACAAGGTTTAACAACTCACAATCCACCATTAGGCTCAATAAAAACAAAGTTTTGACCTAAAACCTCATATGCCCAAAGAAAAGCTGTTTGAAAAACCATCCAAGATGGGGGAAATCGCGAAGCAGCTATCACCATGACCGTTTAAGAATTACATATATGCAGCTCAGTCTAACCCAAACCAAGTGCAAAATATTATATATGGTATGATATAAAACAGGCCTAAGAGCTGCTGCAGAAACAATAATGGGAGCAGTGTAAGTGATTACAATAACTATTATACTGAAACCAGTAGCACTGTTTCTTTTGCTGCCTCAGAGGGAGTTTGATGGATGGTTGATATCATATCTTTGGTTTGTGTGTGTTCAGTTGAAAGACCGATCCAGGACCAGGTGTTACCTCAAAGTTTGTCCTTATCTGATATTACCAACATTAGCCACTGATACGCCATTCAGCTTGTTTAGTTTGAAGCTGGATGATGAGCAAGAGACTAATTGTAAAGAATGGAGTTTTGGACTGGGTTTGCTGCATGCAGTCAATAACTAGCTGATGATGGTTAGTAGATACCTCCGAACCTTAATGTTAGGCTCGTTAGACCATGATGTCTACTACGGTTTCAGGAGCAAGAATAATGGCCAAAATAATTTTAAAAAATAAGACCCAGTTTGTGAAAAACTTGAAGAAGGATCACAAGCAGAAAAACTATTTAGCTGTTTTCAAGATAAACTCATGTAAAGAAAGGTTTGAATGTATGTTTACAACTGAGCCGAAAACCTTCTTGAACCACAGAACATTTGCTGATTATGTCTTTAGCATGCAGGCGCCTCTCTACAGGAAGTGTGTAGGGGATGCTATACACCGGGAGCTGGAGCATTCAGGCATGTGCAGTACACATGTGCACATGTCCACAGCAAGACAAGGAAGAGTCCCCGCTTGCTTGGATTTCTGTAATGGTCCGTTTTGCCGACCCTTGCTGGAGATGTATGAGCCAGATAGAAGAAAAAGGATAGATAGAGAGAGTGAGTGAGGAGAGACAGGATGGAGTAGAAGGAATAAGATAGAGCTAAGAGAGAGGGCCGCCTCTCGGGGATTGGACTGTCAGGGAATAGAAGAAGGGCAGAGAGGTGAGCAGGAACACGTTAATGACTAGTATGGTGGGAAGTGGGGGAATACTGGAAGTGGTGGTGGGTAGATCCATGCCATTTAACAACATCCATTTAATGTCCCTCTTCTAATCCCACAAGCAAATATGCTTTTTGCGCTTGTTTTTTCTTCTTCTTGTTCATCTTTTTCTTCTTCGTTGCCCACTCTTGCATTCAACTTGCATATGAGATACATCTCAAAGAATTGATTTTCTTTTTGTATGACAGCACAAGAGAAGTACAAAAATCACTTTCTGCATTGTTCATGATTTTAAGTTGCCTAGCAAAAAGGATTCTTGTCGTCTGCTTTAATCAAAGGGATAGAATTAATGGTGTTACATACCAGTCTTAACATATTTACTCAGACAAGCAGCACGATTTAAGTCAGGAGTGCTTTCTTGTTTTGCATGTTCATTTTCAGTCAATTTTAATGTGCCAGTCCATGAAGAATTTAGTTAATGCGAATATCACCACTTTCTCTCTGTGAAACATTCTTAACACACATTTTCAGCTGTTTAAAAAAATCTCATATCAAAGTCTGTCTTATTCTGCTCACGTAAAGTATGCATCACTGGCTATAACCTACACATTTTTAGCAATAGCAAGGATCAGTAAAGATGCATAAACCATCGTGGACTGCAGTGCCTGTGTGATCCTTTGTTTAAACCCATGCATATGCAAGCACTGACCAAAGTCTGATTATGGCTGTAAAATAATCTCCAAAGGTCTATATTTGGTTCTATATCTCCATTTTCCTTCTCCATTTGTAGAAAAGTTTATATGGTTTGAATTTTTGTTGTTTATTCATTCATGATAACATCAAGTATTAATAAAATGTAATTATTTAATGCAGTCTTTTGCAGGCTAGATAGTGTGTAGCACCATAATCTGAATTCAGAGGCAAGAGATTTATTCTGTAGCGTACATAAGGTGAAGGAGCATGTGGGATCATAGGAGATGTGAATCTCTGCTGAAGATACCCCTATTCGATTCAGGCACTGCTCAGAATTCCTCTCTACAGACTAAACTATCATATATTCCCCTCACACAGGTCCACAAAGTCCCTCTCTCTTTCCCTTTCTTTCTCTCTGTATTTTTGTCTGGCCACTTGTAATTTTTAACTGTAGATTCTGCCTTTTTGTTCAGTAATGAGAGTGAGCATGGTAATAGGCGATTACTTTAGGATTTGCTCAATAATGTGAATGCAGTAAATGCAACACAGCAATGCATATAGAATGATAATTACTTTAGTAATTATCAGCTTCAAGTAAATCAAGCCATTCACTGCTCATGCAGTGTGAACGTCAACTACATATTGGTCCATTATGGCAAACAATAATTAGTGGTGTGGAGGGGTGGTAAGTGTTAGTGGTTGCAGAAGTGCCCTGATGTGTTGAATTTCTAACTATACAATTGTCACATTATGGGCGAAGGCTTGTGCATGTGTCCTCATGAGGAATACAAGTAATGCTAACAAGCTGTGGCTGTGAGGCTCTATAAGTGCCAGAACAATATCTTACCTCCGACCTCTTACCGGCTACTGGCTCTGTCCATGGTCCTGAAAATGTTTCAATGCTTCTGCATTGAAAGACGGAGGGCAGGAAATTGT
>JAOXYL010000100.1:19515341-19530376 GCA_028564955.1 Terapon puta | reverse complement strand
GTGCTGGAGAGGCAGATAGCATCAGGACGCACTCGACACACAAAGAGCAAACAGACCTTCAGAATAGCCAAGAAAAAACAAGAAAATTAAAACTTGCCCTTGGTCTTTGCGTCAGTGCCACTTTTCCCGTATTCTCGACAAAAAACACCAGGGCAGCAGCTACGTGCGATGTCCTCTTCCCAGTGTGTCTGGCAAAAGTAGCACCTGAAACATCACATTTATAATTGCAGCAGAGGAAAGCCTGGAGCTGCAATGAACGACACAGCTTTGTAGCAGAATCATGGCTGGCTATAACTGCGTTGGTTATATTTCCTTCTAATCCATCCTTCCTTCAGTGTAAAAGTGTCAAGAGAACGTCATGTACATACAAGACACTGCGGCTGAAAACATTTTCATGATGAGGACATTGTTATGATGGTGAATGCAGAAATGTATTCACATATACTGTATACACAAACACACATCCACTGCATTCACACAAATACGAAAAAATGAAAGCTTAGCAGAAAGAGTGTGTTTGGGGGCTGTGGGCCAGTCCCCACCATGGCACCACACATCGACAGATGCTCCCATTCATTCCTTTCACTCCCGGCTTAATGTCTGACTGCAAATAAATAAGAACATTTAGCCATGTCTCAGTCACTCTGGGCCTTCACAGTAACTTATTGCCAACCCCCAGATGGGCTATGGAGCTGTGGAGTTGAAAGATGAGAGAGGGGGAGGGGAATAGGTGTAATTTATCACTCTGCTCAGCTAATGAATGATAGCATCACGTCAGCTGGTGTGTTGTCCCTAATTCCGAAGTATCAGTTTAAGTGTTTGGGATGTCTTTGCTGTCAGGCCGCCACAACTGGTGCCACTTTTTCCATCCCATAAAGCTGCGGATTTCTCTCCCATTTTAAATTGAATAGTTACAATGTTAAAGTTGATTTTAGTTTTATTAACCTCAGTTAAAAATGTGTCCTTGGAGAGTTTCTTTGGAACAAGTGCTCTGCATCCACTCTAGCAAACTGTGTTTTTCCTACACAGACAAACATGTTGGCATTCGGGGAATTTTTGTCAGATGTTTCCAGCTAATCTCAGTGTGATTGTTGCATTAGGAAAAATCACACATTCCTGCTTTACGACAATGCAATCAGACCCACTCAGAAATGACATTTCGGTCCAGGCCCCAATCTTTGCCTCAATCATCTCACCCTGAATATACCAATCAGCATGCCGTGTTTCAGTGCCAACTAATGGGGCTCAGTCAAATTATCGCCAAGGGAATTTGACTTGGAAATGGAAAAGAAAAAGAAACAAATAACAACAAATGTTGGTTATTTTTGACGAGGACACTGATTCGACCAATTTGCCAAATGTAACGACGCCTGTCAAAACTCAGATAAGAGCCCGCAAAAAGGAGCAGCTAGTCAGTTTTGTTGGAGCATTTGAGGAGCACTTTGCTGTGACACTTAGCACTGTCTCCCCATTAGCCAAAGAAATGCCCTTCACTGGAACTTTGAAGATAATTAAACACATAATGGATATCACTGTCACTCTCTGACTTGTTTGCTCATTTGTCTGAGTGAAGCTGCCGCAATTGAGACCCTATTAAAAGGGAATAAATCGCCTGGTTACTAAGTCATTTCACCATCTAGGAAATAGTCTGTGTGTGTGTGTGTGTGTGTGCGTGTGTGTGTGTGTGTATGACTATCGTGTAATAAGTGGCTCTCTGTATCATGAATAATTGATTCCTTTCCTCCTTCAACAGTCATTGTTTGGACAACTTGCTAAAATGCCCATTTGATTTGACAAGACAAAACAACGGGGTGTGAGCCTCTATCACTCATTCTCAAAGATTCTCTGTATAAAAACTGTCATTGCAGTTTTTGCTCTTTTCCCACTTCTCTGCTCTCTGTCCATCAGGATTTACAATTCTCCTCCATTCCATGCCCCGTCACAACCTCTCATGCTTTAAGTTCCTTTTCCACCCATCCTGTGTTTTTTTTTTTGTTTTGTTTTGTTTTGTTTTGTTTTGACCATCGGTGGTTCTCATCTTCCTCACCTCGGTGTGTCTTTGTTCTGCATCTATAGAAGACCTGACTGTCAAGACCTTCATGTGGGAGTTTATTTATGTGCTGCCCACACTGTTTGCATTCCCATATTGCTTTGCAGATGTTGGCTCCTCAGGGAAAGAGCCAACAGTGTTGGACCATCTCAGTTCCGTTTTCATGGACAAACACCATAGTAATTTTCTCCGTATGAGACTTCATTGCTCAGAGGCAAATATGAGCAACAAATCATCAGGTTATCCTGTGACAATACTTTGTTTATTGTGTCTGTATAGCAGACTAAACAGCAGGGTGCAAAATGCATTTGTGCATGCTTTTTGGATGTTTTACGAGGGCGGTCTTTATGACTGCTGTGCTCATTTGTTTAACATGAAAGTGACAAGGAGAGGTCTTGTGCACAATGTAATGATCTCAAAGCCGACCTGTTAAACTTTACCACTGCCATTATGTGCACTTAAACCAAAGAAGGGGCTGCAGCTTGTAGCTTTACAAAAGGCAGTTTATTCCGGAAAACTCCAGCCACAGTGTGTTCATCTGGTCTGAGACACGGAGTGAAACTATCTGGAAATAATACTTAGCAGTTTTAACTTGTCTCGGTAGATGGGTTTAATATATCGAAGAAATTAAGGTGACATTTGGTAAGTTGTTGCAGTAACATTAAGAAAAATAATTGTTTTTTACATTTTGCTTGTGGCACCTAAGAGGATTAAAAGAAAGACAAAAAAAAGCTTTTGCTAGTACTATTTGTTTGAGTTGTTTCCAAATTTTTTACCTCAGATTTTTTTTCTGCCTAACCACAAATACTAACATTTTAGTTTTTTGTATCAAAGCATTTAATCAAACATAATAAAGGAACAGTTCCAGAAAACTGGAAATATTATTTGTTTTCATGCAGTGAGATGAGAAAATCGATACCACTCTCATGCCTGTGCACTTAATATGAAGCCAAAGCCAGGAGATTGCTAGCTTAGCTTGGCATAAAGACAGTTAGAGGGGGGAATTAGTAAGCCTGGCTCTAAAACCCATAAATTAACACATTATATCTAAAGTGCTAAAAAGGACACCTTTTGTATCAAACTGTATATTGGCCGGGCACGTTAGTTTGCTAAAGTCTCGGCTGGCTTCTTGTTAATTAGTTGGGGTGACCAGATGCTCCTGTTTTTCAGGGTCAGGCCACCAAAAAGTCTGTCCGTAGAATGTCCCTGTTTTGAAATAATATTTTACGTGGCATTATACTTGCTTTGGCCAACAGAGGGGGCTGCTAAGCACAACATAAAATATAAAAAAGAGGTGCTCAATAAATTTCGTTACCCACAAAATACAATGTAAATACTCAGTGTGATGGCTAAAGGTGCACCAGAACAGTACATACTAATATATATGTGGGTATTGTGGGACAAGATGAAGTTGATGGGGGAGTAGAAATTTGGGATCTTGCAAAGAACCTAAACTGTAGAAACGTTTTAACTGTTGGGTACCTGTTTGGCCCTGTGATTACCTCTCGCCCAATGACAGTCAGGCTCCTGGACCTCCCGTGACCCTGTATGTCAGGATGGATGGTAAAGGTAATGGATGGATGGATGGATGGATGGATGGTACGTGTTTTATTAATATAACAGAGTACAGAGCAGAAATTTGGACATTAAGATGAGTGATGACTTCTGACTCTGTTTACAAAGTTACTCAGTTTGTAGCCCTCCCAGTTTTAGATGTTCTTTTTGCCACTGAATATAGCAAGATTAGCTGTTTCTCCCTGTTTTCTGTCATTATGCTAAGCTAAGCTAGCCATCACTATGTGATAGCTTCATCTTGTCAGGGAGATATAACCGGTAATGATCTTTTCATCTCTGAGTGAGAAGTCATGTCAAACAATTGCTTTAAGAACTCAGATGACTATAAATAGTTTGTTAAGACTGTTCCTATTTACCGAAAATATATTTATTAGAAACTTACTAAATGGACAAACATTTCATGCCTGGTTGGCTCTATGTTAGTTCTTCTCTGTTGGTATTTGTTCTTGCATCGGAAAAACCTGCACTTTAGTATTTTTCTCTTTTCATCTTTACTGTACATCTTAATATCTACTCTTCTTGTCTGTCCACTGCATCCCTGCCATCTTTGCGTTCTGTTATTTCCACTCATGTTCATGTGTTCATATGGCCTTGGGATTCTGTGTCATTCTCTCTCTTCCTCTCCATCACTTTCATCTCACCTTTTTCCTTTGTGCCCAACCCCCACCTCTGCCACCCCCTCTCTGGTCTTGGCCTTCCACGCTTGGAGGAACAGCGTGAGGCTGCATGGCTTCCATGTGGCTGACTGATTATTGTAATTCATACACTTTAATTAGCTGCACAAACCATTAGCCACAATTAGACTATTACAGAACGTTTTGTGGCAGGAGCCAGCCCCGGGATTGGCTTTATCTGCTGGAGGGGGAGAGGGAAAAAGAGGGAGAGAGACAGAGAGATGGGCAGGAGGGTATAATGTATTTAACTAAACCATCAGTGTGTTTGTGTATTTAAAGTACACCAAGCTAATTCGGTATGATTTAAAAGTAAAGGTATGTGTTTGTGGGTGCCAGGCGTGTCAAAGGGAAAGAATTTTGATTTACAGTCAGTGCTGAACAACAACTAAGTAGGTAGCAGATTTATTATCACTTTTCTTTTCGAGCTCAACAGGAATCCTCCTTTTTAGATCCGACCTGTTAAACAGAAACATAAAAGCAATCTTCTATCACTCTTGATATACTGAAACCTTTTTTTTTTTTTTTTTGACTGACAGTCCTCTGACAACATGCGCGCCCCCTCATCGTCTCTGCCACGCTACTGTAAAAATGAATCACTAGTTCATTTGTGTCATATTTGTGCCTGAAATGGCAGGGTGCATTGCGTTATTAGACCTTTGAAGCCATTATGGCACGCTTGACATATCAAGTTGATCCCTCAGTCAAGATTGCAAAATATATACATCACCCACATGACAGCTGACATTACATGGTTGAGTGGATTGAAGACTACACTATATAAAAAGATGTGTACAAGTGATATGTATGTACTTCTACGTATATGCAAACCATCCTTTTGGAATAAAGCTGCACACTGAGGCAGCATCATTTTTCATGGAGTGATGAATGTTGGAGGCATGTTTTTTTTTTAATATGTGTGCATGTGCGTATGTGTGAGATTTTCTAGGGATGAGGACAAAGGCAAAGTAGATGTGAAAAATGTTCATTTTTCCAATACATTTCCCAACAAATCTTGATGGGTTAAACAAATATTTTGATCTCTTGGTTGTCTTTGGCACTGCTGCATTTCCACATGGCCCTTTGGACATTTGCAGGGCACAGGCTTAACTGTGATCATAACAATCTCAGCTCGGCATCCGATCCTTTTCATTGTAGCTACCCATGCTTTCCCTGTACATTGACTTTTTATGTTATCGTTAGGCCACACTGTGATTGCTGTAAGTGAAGGCACAAAGGTTGCACTGATGGCTATTAGACCTAATGCCACCAATAAGCTCTGCCATGCGAGAGGAAGGAGCCCTTCAGCGCTGACAGCATGGCTCAGTGCCCCCACATTGGATCTATACGTCTGAAAATGGCAGAAACCCTCAGGGACAAAATAACATTGCCAATCTGTTTTACAGTAGAGCTTCAGACATTGAAAAACTCTATAAGACATTAGGTCTATATGAAGTGTGACTGAAGTGAGTGCTGTTTTTCTATTTCACTCTAAAATAAAGGACAGTTTACTTTGGAGTTGGATAAGATAAAAATATCGTTTGGATTTGTTTCACATCTATGATCCAACATGTGGGACATTCACACTCTCTCAACCAGAAACATGGATAATATAATAAAAACATTTTATAAATAGAGGTGTTTAAACCCTACAGGGATAGACCAAAATCAGACTTGGCATCTTGACGTCAAATCTTTTAATGAGTCACTCCATTATGAGTGTTTCTATGTAATTCCATGTGCTGCTGAGAGACGTTAAGTCTATTTGTGACAAATGCTGTGATTTGTGAAGCCAACATGGTGCTGGTAAGATGGTCATATCCATTTAGCAGTGAGCTCATCCATCATTCACGCTCATTAGCGTTTACATACATATTCCCCACCAACACACACACATACAGTACACATACACATGCCACATGAAATTCACAGGTTTAATCAAAGTTAAGCAGTACTTGGCGTCTGTGCTGCACACAGCCGGGCCTCTTTGTAGAGACTTTGTTAATGTTTGTCCAGCCTTTGGCATTGTGTCTTCCCATATCAAAATTGTTGGGTTTTCTATGAGCCGTCAGCAAAAGTGACTCCATCTTGCCCTGTTCTCACATGGCTACATTGCAATTGTCTGCTCCAGTGAAGCCTATTGCCATGTGGGAAAGGTCTGCTCTTTCATGGACACACACACTCACACACACACACAGCGCGCACTTATACACACACACTTTTGCATCTGGCTGATTCACTTTGCTGAAGCCCACAGACCCCCGACTGCATGATTTATCTAAGCCAGCGAGTCGCACCATTCAGGGTGCTGCAAACTCACTCCAACTCCTCCAGCACTCCAGTCTATAATCGTTTACTCTCACTGTTAAGACATTAGCAGAGCGGGGGGTTTTTTGTTTAGAATTTTTCTTTTTAATTGCACCATTTCTTCTTTCAAAATTGGTTACATTTAAATTTTAGGCATTTTGCTGATCCTCTAGAAATTTAGATATTTAGAAATTTCAATAAAGAGAATAAATCAATAATTGTGTATCATTGCGCTAGAGGTTGAGCACTAATGTCTTTGAAATGTGGAAAAGTTAATGAAATGTCAGGGGAGGATTTACAATTGAGGTGTAGACATAAACTGCCTTTCAGCTGTTGAGTCAACGGAGGAGCCTCTGCGGTAAAATAAAGACCTCCGTGTGATGCAAGCCGCCATGACATGGTCAGAAGGTAGCAAAGTGTGACTCACTTAGACCTCCTTTCAAGATGATTAACGAAAATCTGACACATAACATGAATGCTGACTGTCACCTTGCATCGGCACTAATTACGGCACAAGGAAGACAGATAATTACAAAGTTGTTTAAAGAAGCCTAAGGCGCCATCGCAGTCTTCCAACCAAGCTAAACAGAGAGGAAAAGCTGTGCACAGACAGGTCTGTCACCTTTTACCTTTAACTGTGCCTTAAAGTTAAAACATAAAGATGTTTCACAATGGAAAACAAGACGTCAAAATTTCTTTACCTTTTGTACAGTACTTAGGGATTGCAGTAGGATTTGTACATTTATTTCAGAATCAGAATCAGGTTTATTGGCCAGGTATGTGTGCACATGCAAGGAATTTGACCCTGGTTTTCAAAGTACCTTCTTGTATTTTAAGGGCAAAGAAATTAGAAATAAACAGATAAACATAACTTACATAAATATAACATAAACATAACAAATATAATATAAACATAACACATAACTTAAATTGTGAATTATGGAGTGCAAATGTTTCTGTTTTGTAGCTGATACATGCATTCCTTCCATTGTTTTAATCATTCATTCAGCCAATTCTATGTAATATCCAAAGGGCAATATTTGACCGCAAGATCTATAAACCTTCATGTGCACAAGTCATGGCGTTGAATTTTTCCCTTTCTGCTTCCCAAACTTGTTTGTGTGGATTTTTGATTTTGTACAGCTCTTTAATGGCCGGAGGCAGTTTGGGGGGACCTGCATGAAGGTAGCGGACTGCTTCGCTGCCTCTTACACAGAAACTTCCCTGGAGTCTTGAGCAGGAATGGTGGTCACTCTAACGACGGAAACAGCACCTCTACGTGAACGTGGCCGATTGTCTCCCCGAGGCAAACAAAAACCCGCGATTGGACTTTTGCTGTTCCACAGAGAATCCGCACAAATTGGCCTACAGAGAGAAATAGTCACGCTGTGCTGTAGGTTGTCAGCATCACAAGAGGCCACAGTCGTTACTATTTGCAGATATGATAAAACTGCGCTAATTAACTACTCAGACCACGCCCAAACCTTTGTCTCACCTTGAATCCTTCATCATCAGATATTGGGGAAATTCCAGCAGCTTACCATACATTAAACGAGAGTTTCCAACCCAACGGTGGGCTTGCCACACATTAGCTTTGCGGTCATGCGAAGGGCAGATGCTACTGAAGGGGAGATAATTGGTGGCGAGCTGTCTGAAATGTATAATTAGACAAGACAAGGCACTGCCCCTCTTTTCTCTCTTTCTCCGCTGCACTGCCTTTTCACTGGGTGATCTGAGCGCCTTAGCATGAGCTTTGATCTGGGCTAAAGTTTTCTGAGCCCTTTCAGATAGGATCAATTTGCTTCAACACGCATCACTCTTTTGCTTTCTCCCTGGCACAGCGCAGCTGTATGCAACACGTTCAGTGGCGTGCAAAACTGCAGGAGGTGTTGTTCCTCTTCCTTTTTTCTTCCAGCTTCCCCTGCTCGTGACTCGTCCAAAGGGACTGTGTCTTTGTAGTCTCTGAACTACATTATGAATGATTATCCCTTTACATCATTATTATTCCTCAGCACACCATGGCACATCAACTCAGACACAGACAGAACGCCTGGACTCCTCAGTTTTGCATTATGGCTTCATTATATCCACAGTTTCATGCCTCGAAATGTGCAGCAAACACAGAACTTCATCCATTACGCTGGGAAGCTGCGATGTTAAACAGTTCATTTACCGAAGGTTTTATTGGTGACTGAAAAATGGTGTGTGTTGGTGATTGCTTTTCAGTTTCAAATATGTAAATGGCTTTCAAATATGCAAATGGTTTTCCGTTTATGATTTCTGGCTGGAAGAGGCTCACGAGGCTTTGATCTGAGAGTTTAATGTCATCAGTTGTGCCCCTTGTACCATGGCACATTGCCATCTCAGCCTCTCCCCAGCCCAATAACCAGCAGCTTGAGTGTAATGAAGGAGAGTTAGGAGAACTAGAGGTCGTTTGGCCTATTACTGGTGGTCTCAACAAGACAGGAGGGACTGGCATGAGGAGGGTAAGGAAGAGGGGCAAATATTAAGATTCAGGACTCTCAGCAGGACACTAATTAGTGTGTGTGTGGAGTGGGTGAAGGAATGCCTCAGCATTTTGGGTATGAAGCTTATTTTCTTTCCAGAAGTTGGATGACAGGACTGAGAGGACTCACTTCTGTGAAGTAAATATGTATCACTAGAGACAGCAGCCAGTTAGCTTCCTTCACCAACTCACCACCCCCCTGAAGTTTCAAACCTCACCTTTTGTACTGAATTAACAAACAATATACCATGTGTTAATAAGTGAGCTTTACAGGTGCTGGTAGGAGTTATTATTTTTCTTCTTATATGTATTTTGTTACCACTGGACAAAGCCAGACTAGCTGTTTCCTTTTGACATGATATTCACATCAATCATCTCATCTAACTCTAACCAGGGAGGCAAATAAGTGCATTTCCCAAAACGTCAAAGTGTGCCGTCAAAAGTCGAGCACAAACATTCTCGACAAAACTGGACTTTCCCTTTCTCCTCTCCCATTCTCTGCCAGCCCCGACACATCTGCATGCAGGCCACCGCGCTCAACTTTTAAAGCTGCTCCAAACAACATGGCCGTTTTGGGTGTACAGTAAACTAACTGTATACACCCACACCTAAGGCTTGTGCCAAGCTCTGAACAGGGAGCTATTTCCCTCCCTCTCCTCCTTTGCTCTCCTCTCTCCATCTGTTCCTGGGCTGAGGCAGGGTAAGGAGCCAGGGAGGGCTACGAGCTGGAACAAGTCTATCTGCAGAAGCAGGCCTGGCCTCAGCAGCCACAGAGGGGCTCAGACTCAATGCTAGAGCCCCCTCTTCCTCCATCCAGATGCAGATGACTTCGCTTTTCCTGCGCTTCTCTGCCGCACAATAATACCCTTTTGTAGCACAAGGGCAGAATCCCAGCTTTGTCCAGTCAACCTTAATTTATGGCACACATATTCTGGACGCACATATTGTTGCACGAGCTACAAAAGCATAAGCTTTCAAAGAGGCAGAGAGGAAGTGCTGGCAAGAGGATTCTAGCACTTTCTTTGTTTGAGAAATGGTATAAATCATTCACCAGAACATGGCATTCACAACTCCACCGTTGCATTGATTTTCAGAACTTCAAAGAGGTGTAGGGAGTCAGAGGTGATTTTTTTCCCCCCCTCATCATCTTATTACATTTCTACAACCTTCTATTTCACTGGCGACTGGCTGAAAGTTTCACTGTTCAAAAAAAGGTAAACATCACCTTTAAGTCTAATATTTTCTTGCTCAAAATTGCATTTTTTTTCTCTTTATGCATGAATCTATCCACTTTAATTGAAAAGACATTTGCCTGTGGCCCTTGTGCAGTCAGTTCTGTGCCCCAACTCACCCCTTTTAAACAAGGCCCGGCTCAGAGATTTGCTATGAAAAAGAACTGCATTCTTATGTGTATCTCCTGTAGAGACAGTTTTTGTTCCCCTTCACCTGCCATCCATAGTCTAATCTGAAGTGACTGACTGCCCCCTGATGCAGAGAGCACCAAGCTGGACCCTTTCAGATTTCTGCTCTTACGCGGAGCATGGGGAGAAAACCAAACGGCTCCAAGGCAGAGAGCAAACCCCACTGATGAACTGATTGACATCACCTGTGATATGTGATTCAAAACTGCGTCGGCACGCTACTTTCAAGAGGAAGAGTTCACCTCACCGAGCTGACATCGCCCAACACCTTTGCTTAGGAGGAATTCTATATATCCAGCAGGAACGGCAAGGTTTCAGTGAAGCTGTATGTCAGGGCTGAGGTGTAGGTGCATGGCCTTGGAAAACGGGAAGCCTTAAGAATGGAGGCCAAGGTGTGGAAAGTAAAATCAATGACCTCGGCTACGTGTTCCTCATTTTAAAACACATCTTTTTTTGTAATTCTCCCAATAAAGCGTTTTGGGTGGACCTTATTCAAAGATTTTTATTAAGAAAGCAGAATGTCATGTGTGTTGTTTTTTTAAAGGGCAAAGATGACCAGGAAGGCTAACTAGGGGAATATGTTCTGACAGCAGGTGCACAGAGACAGTATTCAACATTAAACACAACCACAAGAGCAGCACATTAAGTACGTGAATTGAGTATCCTGATGCAGCTCGACAGTACTCACCAAGTCTCATTTTCAATCACATTTTGGCCTTTCGCTGGGAACTTAAAATCAATGTTAGCCTTCAAACCAAAGTGCATACATTAAATGATTCATGTTAGATCAAGTTGCTCCGTCGGAGAGCTGCAAAAATATGCTTTTAGCTGAGCAAAAACATATTGGATTACTGCGCCAACGGGGACCCTTATTCTGATGCACATCTGAGGAACATTACATTTATTTGGTAGACAGCTTCATCGAGATAACCTTCTGTCAGAGACCAACACATACTATGCTATACTCTGTATAATTGTATTTGACCCAATAGCAATATAAACTGGCAGCATACACTCTGTATATTTTCAGCAAGTTGTCATAGTGTTATATTTTTACAGCTCATTGCAATACCTCTATTAAAATGACTTGATTAACAAAGATGTGACTGAAGCCCTTACCTAATTGTACCAAATCATTCAGTTAATAAGAGAGCTGGAAAAAAAACAAGCTCCAGATTGGAATTTGAAGAGACAAATAGCATGTGAATGATGCCATGCATTATTATGTCATCTCCATAGTCACCTAATGGCTATCTGGCATTAATAAAGGGAGGGAATTATACTGGAGCAGATGGTGAGAGTACATCGGTGGCTCAGGAGCTATTTATTAAATGCATTATTAATTATTTTCAACATGATGA
The DNA here is from genome assembly GCA_028564955.1 of Terapon puta. Lineage (NCBI taxonomy): Eukaryota > Metazoa > Chordata > Actinopteri > Centrarchiformes > Terapontidae > Terapon > Terapon puta. The sequence goes on along the minus strand of JAOXYL010000100.1, from coordinate 19,518,485 downwards.
GCTCGGCTGGCTTCCTTCTGGATCGACTCTGAGAAAGAGTTCTCTAACCCCTGGTGTCATTAGATCGGTCCTACACACACTATCACCAACCTGCCGTCAAGTTACCAAGACATACACAAGGTCATGCGCTGCGCTCGTGGATTTCTATTAGTCTCATGTTTAAATGCATTTGCTATGAGGTAATAGACCTAATGATAGGTCATAAATTTATTTAAAAGCTGCCATACAGTATGGGCTGGGGAGTCTGGCTGTCTGAACCCTGTTGTATGTAAAGCCAGCATTCTTTAGATTACATTTGTACACATGTCCAGATGCACACACAGTCTAATGCCGAAGGTGCAAGCTGGAGGTAACAGTTTCCTCACCTGCCAAAGGCAGCTTGCCACCTGCCACACTGCTCCCCACCCCCCAAACAGACAAACAAACAGAAGCACCTATCCACACACACACACAGGTGGCCGAGGACAGGAGTGTCACGACTCCACATCTCTCGCAAACCCAAGTTCACGCTCCGCTGCTCCCACTAGCCAACTATCATCTCCAAACACCTTGCATAGTATCTCTGCTCCCTGTGAGTGATTTATAGACCACACTGCTTTTCGCCAGAGGAATGTTTTGTTTTTGTTTAGACAGTTGGGCAGGAAGTGCACGCTGTTTGATTCACAAGCATGGAAAGAAGCATAGAGAGGCAGCGGACTTGATTTTTTTTTTTTTTTTTTTAATCTCCCAAGACAGCACCAATACATTTTAATGTCACAAGTCATGTCATACTTGCCACATCATTTCACTGTAGATCCGAAAGGCATATTAAAAACAAATATGTCAGGAAATGCACTCGGTCGAAGTCAGAACGATACTAAGGTTTGAAATCAATAGTTTAATCTCACCTTTGCTTTCTCTGAAATGGTAAAGTTGCCTTTAATAGAGTTGAATAGTGTGCAACTACAGTGCAACTACATTCTCCCTCACTGTGTTAGTTTAAGGTAGCACACACACATCAGAAAAGGGTGAATTCTTTTGCATTTTCAAAAATAAAGGGGTGCTCATATTGACAAAATGCTATACTCTTACGTTCTTATGAAAACAATTTTTAAATGTAAATGATCCTGGTTAAAAAAACTGCGTAAAGGGTCCTAAACATAAATCAGCTGCACGAAGCTTTGAACTATGGCGTCAGCACTGACAGACTATTTTTCCTGCAATTATGGTTAGAAAACAACTATTACACAGCAAAGGCAGGAATGACAAATGATTAAGGAGGCTGATGAATACTGTACATAACTTCTCTCTGTCTCCTCCTCTCTCTCGTTCCCTCACCCGGTCATGGCCTGAACTGTAGCTGAACTGAGTCTCTTGGGATCTTTAGTCGGCCAGATCGTTAGCTGGCTGACCCACCAGGAAAGAGGTAAGGAGCGAGGGGTTAGAGGAGAGAAGGCTGCAGGAATAAAGGGAACCACGGGTGAGGTGGGAGGGAGGATGAGGGAGGGGGACAGAGGTGCATTACATCCGTAGTGAGAGCTCAGAACAACAAGGTTACTTCAGAGCACAATACACCCTGCTCTCAGTAGAGCACCTTGCCCGTCGTACTGCATGCAGAATCACTTATCCAGACACAGAGAAGCCTGTGACCCCCCCTCCCGATGCATGCAGACTGCGGCGTAATAAAATTCGCTCAACTCGCTCAGCGCTTCACCTCATTCCTCCCTGCACTGCACTCCTTCCCACTCATAAATAAATAGCTGAAAGTCTGGGATCACCAATACCCAAACAGTTTGCATGAATATTTTTGTATTTCTCCTTCACTCTGTGATCATGCTTGGCTTACACAAGCTGCAAGCTCACAATGAAATATAAACCTGTCTGGCAGGTGAATGAATGATATTGAACTGAAACATTCCTTAAATGCAAGATGTCATCAGTCAACTTGTCTTTAATTCGCACATCCTTGGGAACGCCAAAGATTGGCTGATCAATGGAACAGTGCGTCCCACCCACTCTTCCTACAAGCTGTTGTATGGCTCCTTAGAGCATAACGGCTAATGGTGCGTGATGATTTTTCAGAGACGCTTTCATTATCACCTCTGAGGACTACATTGTGTCTCTTAACTCTGGATCTTTATGGTATCGAGCTGAACAACACAACATAAAGATGCCATACTGGACCTCTATGTTTCAGTTAGAATCACTTGAACTGAGCACATGAACATTTGAGCCTTTGTCTCTTTAGACTGTTCTAAATCTAATTGCTACAGAAAAACAAACATTGTAAATGTGATGAGAAACTGCACATTAATGCAGGCCGCAGATTTTTGGTTTAATGTGCTCACAAAGAAACCCAGAATCCTTGATTCAGGTGATTGATGATTCAGCCACTACTATGTATCAGACTCATAATCACTATACACATTCACACATCTAGTGTATCACAAATACAGGCTAAAAGGGTTAAGAGTCTCAAGAGTCTGTATTACAATGCAGAAAGAACGATTTTTAAGACAGTTTGTGTGGTCCCGGAGGCTGTCAGCTAAAAGTCGGTCCAATGGGGAAAGAAACAAGAGCGGTCAGACAGTCACACAGGTTTTAGAGAAACCCCGAGGTAAGTCTAATTTAACATTCATTTTTAAATTTATTTGGGAGAGAAAACAAAGGCAAATGATAAATATATGTAATACCCAGCAGACCGACCAGTTCAGCTCTGACCTACCATACTCACTTTGGCTGTTAGCACTCAGAGTTCATTTTGTGCAATGAGGGTTTATTAGTGACATCACAGGCAAGATCGCATTAAGTGTTACCTCTATGTAAAGTGGAGGCTATCTTGGCCTCTTAAAACGTTTTTTGAGCATCTGGCCGCTCAGTTTTCTTGATTTGTTAGACCTGTTAGCAATGATGCTACATTTCCAGATTTCCTACTTCAGTGGTAGGACAATGTTAAGACTGAACCAAGGACCTGGACTACAAACATAAAAAAAACCAACAAAAAACTAACTAAGAAGTCTAAGAAGCAAAATCTCGCTTTTGCAAATTATTATCAAATAAATTAACCATAAAAAACTGTATTAAGTTATGCATTTTGTTTACCTTTTGCTTGTATCTAAACCTGAACCTGGACTTGATGTCTAACATTTTCATCCATATCCACTT
>JAOXYL010000100.1:19501467-19515241 GCA_028564955.1 Terapon puta | reverse complement strand
TTGTTCCGACTATAATGAAATCAGAATTACTTCAATACAAATTAGCATCAGACTAGTCATCCTGTTACTTTATTCATGCGGGCCGTGCTCACTTTGATCAGTCAAAAAAATATTTTTGACCGAGCATGTTTCGCAGCAACTCGTCATCATTTTTGCACACAAAATTTAGCATCTGTTTATAGATTTTTTTCCTCTTTGTTCTTTTCTTTCTGGGCGCAATCATGCTTATCCAAACCCGCACCCTCTCATTAGCCAAGAGTTTCATGCGAGAAGCCTTGCAGGGATGTGCAGTTGTTTGCTTTGTGTGTAAAATTCTACATCTGTTCGTGGATCGACATGTAAATTCTCTAACATGAGCCAGAGGGGCCTTTTTGTGGTCGGCCGTCTTGGTGTGGGAGAAATATTCAGTCATTTTCAAGTTTCCAAATGTGAAAATGTGTAAGATAACACTAATGTTTCCTGATCCCACACCCCTCTCCTCTGCCATTTGAAGGGACAGATCTGGGGGAAGAGACCAGCCAGGAGGGTGTCATGGTGAATTTTCCAGGACTGGGCTTGGGGCCAACCTCATCCTCAGATGTGACAGTTCTGGACTTCAGTCTGGAAAAGCCTGCTGTTGCCATTCTCACTGTATTACCTGGACAATCACGATGCCACCACAGCATGAAGATGTGATTCCAGGCTTTGGAGGGGAAAGTGCTTGGAGAAGGAAAATAGGTAATGGTGATTACCTAAACCTTTTTCTGTTGGATCATTAGGAATTGGACGCCTGAATATGCATTTATTCGTCTTTGGCTGCCTGTGAAAAAATATAGTGGTAGTATATTGGCATCACGTTTATTGAATATCTATTGCAGCTGTAGCGATTTGGTTACACTATGTTACTTTTAAAATAGTGGACTCAAACACAGGTCTCATGGGACAACTCCTGGTTGACCTTGCATAATGGCATGACAGCTGTGTATATTTTCCTCTTGCCACAGCCCACCTAGCTATTAACCAGCACTGTCCCACTGGGCATTGAGCTTCTGTGGTCCACAAGGCAGTAACAATCTGTAGACCTGTCTGCTGCAGGGCCTTATTTAGTTCTGCCGGGGTCTACTGGAAGAAAAAAGAAAAGGGTTAGGACTGGGCAACAGAAAAAAGAGACAAGCGACAAATTAGACCACAGTTGTGCAGGGACGGACACAGAGAGGCCAGCAGACAAAAAGAAACTATAAACAGAAAGATATTTTCAGATGACAGTGAGGAAGACTTCATAGGACAGAGGAGATGCTGAGTTGTGAAAAGGTGCATGGAGAGCTAAGTCGTGAGAAATAGAGTGGGACGGACAAGGCATGATCCAAGTAGGATACACTCAAGGAAGTGAGGAGAGGTGCGCAAATGACAAGAGGAGGAGAGAGTGAAATATTTGGTTAACTCGTGAAGGCGGTGGATGAATTTAAAAGTAAACACCATCCTGCTTCTTTTTTTTTTGTCTGCCTAAACCCGCTCTCCCTACAGTATCTCTGCTCCCTCACTTCCCTCTCCCTCCCCACTGCCATTGTTTCCCCCTCCCTCTCTTCTCCACCCCCAGTCTCTGGCAGAGTGCTCGGGGAACACAGTCCTCCTCTGTCAGGCCCCCACACCCCGTCTTCTGCTTCACAGGTAATTAAATGGATTTCCTGTCTTGTAGTCGGCGAGAGAACATGACCCTGCACTCTGCCAGAGCGTGTCCAAAGGCACTCCAGGGCCGACTCCCCGCACCATCTGCATCTCAGTGTCCGAGCGGAGCAGTGGCCCTAAACAAACACACTCCACCCCGGGGACTGTCAGGCCACAGGCTCCCCGACTAAACACACTCAACAGATACAGTGAGCGGTAATGAACTATGGGGAGATAGAGCTGTAAATACCCAAGACCTAAACTAGAATAATACACAGCACTGTATCGACTTTAACAATATGTGAGCTGCGGTTATTATCCAGGTCAGGCTAGTTAATGCTGTGCAGAATTAAAGTCATTTACAGTAAGGAGGAAACACATTTTCACAGAGGTTTCTTGGGGTTGACGAGTAAGGTAAGGTAGAGAAAGCAACCTTCATTAAATGAGCGAAACCCTTATTCCACACCATTTATGCACTGCATGTATTTAATTTGTCAGACTGAACACAATATGACAAATTAACTTTTTTATGACAAATTAAACTGATGAGGATAACTTTTTTTTTACAGGGCTCTCACTTTTTGTTCAAAATGCAAACCACCATTTGAATGAGGAAAAATAACATTCGCTCTCTATCTCTCTCTATTTATTCAAATTCCAAAATCACAGTCTAGATGCACTATCAAATGTGCCTTGTAATCCCAAAATGTCCAGTTAGGCTACTGTTGATCACTAAAGCCAGTCTTCCTGAACAGATCATGACACCAAACAATGGAAATTATAGATAAACATAAAGCGATGTTTGCAATGTTTTAATATTTTCATAATAATGGTCATGTAAAAGAGGTCATTTTTACTTATGAAGATATTGAGAATGAATGATAATGACTCTCTTTAACTTCACAACTTGTTTCCACAGCACTCAGATGGCCTTAAAACACATTTATTGCAGGTTTAAGGCTGATTGCTGACTTTGCAAAACACAGTAACAGTAATCTTAGCATATCACTCAAGTGAGGCAGCAGAGGTACCATGAATCGTCAAATATCCACTCTGTATTTGTAGTTTAGGATTTGGGTAGGTGCGCTGCATTTGAATTTATTCTGAACAATTATGTGTTGGTGTGGATTTGCTGAAACTTCTTCCATTTGTTTTAGGGACAGTGAGTATAAGTAATGGGTGACACTGAAGTATCATGACATATGCCTGCATGGGCTCTTCTGTGATGATTCTGCTCTAATTGTGCCATGATTTTTGCCCCACAAACGTGTCTTTATTCCCTGTTCATGTTAATCTCTTGGAAGAAACCAATGGATGCAGGAGATAAATGCAGTGTGCAGTCAACGGTATGAAAGCCAGCAGCTCCCAAGGGCAGCAACCTACTGTCCTACCCCCCGCTGTTAGGAACTTACTCCATCAGCAGGGCCTGAGTGCACTTCAAATAGAGGCCCAAAGATTATCGGTGTGGGAGCAGATCTCTCTCAACTGCTCCACTTCAAGCATCTTGACACGAGACTTCATAGTTCTGTCACGAAAAAGAATTACACCTGACAGTCCGCTTACGGGCAAGGGAGAAAGTGTGTGCGTGCACAGGAGTCAGTCAGAAACGATGCCGTCAGTGCACAAAGCTCAAAACTTTGACTTGTAAGTTTTGCTGGCAACTTAAGTGGTATTACAGAGTCAGTACTGATGAACAGGTAACAGCTGTGATATCTCTATGTTCTGTTGAAGCCACGAGTTGTCGTCCTTTCAGAAGATTCCCATGACCCTCGGCTTTGTTCTAGGCCTACATTAAAGTCAAATATTTTAAATTATTTAATATCTAAGCATAATGTGAATGTAAAATTTGTAATAAATAATGAAATAAAAGTTTTCATCCAATAACTAAGAAATAAAGAACAAAGTTTTTTGTGGACTCCTTGTGGACTCAACTACCCGTGGACTGTGATCTTGATCAGTGGCCCCCTACCACGGCATCCAGACCCAAAAGGGCCTGCAACATAAATCTGATGCATCATTATTTATGAAATAGAGGGGAAAAAAATCAAATGCTGATTCATCTACATAAAATTCCAGACTTTCTATTAACTAAATTTCCTTGTGAAAGTTTTACCCATTCTGCCCTATAAAATTGGTTAATACAAACAGCATTAAATGTATGAGGAGGGATAAGAAGTAGGCATTGTTATTGCATTTTAATGGGACACGAGCCCGAGAGGTTGGAAACCACTCATGTAGATAATGCTAATAAACTGGACGGCACAAAATACATCACACAAATTAAATCCAAGTTCAGCAGCAACTGAAACTGAGAGCATAAAACCATAATCGATGCAGAAAGAAGTATTCAGGTCTCTATTCTTATATTAATAATGGAACAAACAGATTTATAAGATTTATATGGTGACAATAAGAGAATTATCACCTTGCTCTGCAGCTTGCAGAAGTGTTCCTCAGAAGCATCTCTCATCTCACTGTTTTTGTTTTACTAAACTTTACTGTTTTCACTCTCACCACTCTAATCAGCATTGTTTTCAGCCATAGCAGGCAGCTTTTCCTCCCGAGCTGGTGAACACTGGGCAGCATTTTGCAGGTAAAGATGTTTTTGCTGGTGGAGATGAAAAACAGAACTTACATTCATAAGGAGGCCAGAGACAAGACTTCAAATAAATGCTTATTTCACTCCATGTCAATTGGATGTGTAAATGGTCACATTCACCACACTAATTTCATAGTGTAAATGTTTTGTTTACAGTTTGTGAATACTGGGTTTGGAAACAACAACAAAAAGTTTCACATTGAAAACGTTACTTGAAAGCAACTAGCAGGTTACAGACAGCAGTGGATCAACATGTACGAAAAGGATGTCCAAACCAGATTTTACCCACAACACAAACTAATGCACAAGTTTAACCGTCTGTCAGTTGTGTTGGTGAAAATAATCCCACATTGAAATTATACGTATAGATAAAACTACTAAAAGAACAGCAACTAATTAAAGTATAACCTCTCGGACCATTTTTTGCTACACATTTAGCTGAGGCAGAGTCCACAATAAGGACTGCTGTTACATAGCATCATACAATGTTGGATTAAAGAGTATTTTCCTGAGCATTGCCCAAAAAAAGCCACTTTTACCTTTTTTACTTCCCTCATATCTAAATATAAATAAATAAATAAATAAATAAAGCCCACAAGTTGTGCTTAAGATAAATATATACACAGAATTATATTATATTGACATATCATGTTATTAGATAATAACATAGACCTTCATTATAAATTTGTCCATGTTATATAATATTCCATTTTTCAATCTTTAAAAATGCTTCATTTTTCATAAGTAAAAATATTGTTTAAATGTAAGATATAGATTAGTTATGTAACAAGCTACTACAAAGTAACTATAATGAAGTAAAATCAACAAAATAATATTTCCATCTGGTTTATTGGGGGGTAAATAGTACAAGTAACTGAAAAATGTAATTAGTTCCTGAGTAAATACATTTATTTATACACCCATACTGACCATTATACCTGTGCTGCCTACTGTGAAAAACACCACAGTGCAACTCACTGATCGTTGTTAAATGTGCTGAAGCATAAATCTGTCCTCTTTTGCAAAGCAGGTGTTCCAGAGGAGAGAGGTAGCTATCTCAACAGGTCACAGCTCAAAGCACTGTGTGCCTGCAGTAACCACCCCTGGAGACTGGAGGTGGACTTCGCTATTTCCCTGGCCTAACGACCCTGCCATTAGCAGGCAATTGAGATGAACCAATAGAAATCACAGCTCGCGCTCAGAATTCATTAACTGCAAGAGCGTGACGAGTCACCAGAAGCACACTGAGGCAGAGCAGGGCAGCACCGCTCGACTTTTTTTCCCCTCACCATGACCGCTGAACATAAATCAGACAACGAGACACCGTCATCGAGACTGAGCACCCCTGGAGTCTCTCTACTAGTCAGGAAGGAGTATGCAAATGAGGACCTTGACCCAAATCAAATTCCAGAGCCCGTTCGTTAATTGCAAATTACAGACCCCAGCACCCCAATCAACGGCCTTTTAAGGGAATGATTTCAGACTCATTTTTGCAATCCTCAGAAAAATATGAAAGGGCAAGACGAAGATGCAAATGTCTGGATTTGTGATGAACACAGCAGTGTGAATGGAGCGGGATCCTCCGCCAAAGCATTGGCGGTCAAGCCGGTTTGCCAGCGGACAAAGTGAGTGCTATTACCAAGGACAGTGGAAGTGGTCATGCTGTAAATTAGACGATTATAAAGATGTAAAGATGTCTTTCCCGGCTGCCAGAATGCTCAGAACCGTCGTCTCGTCCTCCTCCTCAGTTAACCAGCGACTGAAAACGCTGCTTTGTGGAGCCAGTTGTCTTATTACCACATTAGAATGGGCCAGAATGTGGCAATCCTCCTCCGGCATTAATATAACATGACAGGCCAGGAGACATCAGTTTGTTAAATGCAAATCTCCCCAGTGTTCCTCCATGTCTCCATCATTGTTTTGTCAAGTGCCCTGCAGGCCCAAAGACAGCAAATGAGTCCCAATTCATATTTTGTTTTCTAGTTTTTCACACCTCAGCTGTTTTCTAACAGACTGCGAATGAGGGAATACAATATGCACAATTTACATATTCCCCATGAATGCGGAAAGGTGCGTTTTGTTTCTTTGCATTTGGGATGTGCACCTTGTCGCCTAAGTGATTGTGACAGGTATTTTGCTTTCATTATTACAACTATTTGTTAAATCAGCAAAGCAGTCTCTCTCTCTCTCTCTCTCTCTCTCTCTCTCTCTCTCTCTCTCTCTCTCTCTCTCTTACTCTTATGCCTCATAATGCAGCAAGTAAGAGGAAGAACTTATCATGTCACAGTGCCCATATTATCCTGAGAAGAGAACTGCGTGGACCACACACACACACAAACACATGCATGCTGACACACGTGCACGCATGCATCCACCTTCCCACAAACGCACTTGTCTCTGAACAAACACACACTCAGACGCGTACATTGCTAAAAATCAGGCTGTTGGGAGCTGTGAATGAAGCAATATTGTAACCTCAACCTATATGGCACTTTCCCACTGTGGGTTCAGCCAATGAATTATCCCCTCCAATAAATCCTGTTTGGAGGATAATCCTTTTCCCATCTTCTGGACAGACACTTTCTGTAATGAAATGGCCCCGGGTCCTTCCCTGTAACCCAGTCCCATCCCGACCCGCTAACTCTGCCTGTCTCAGGGGAAAGAAGGGCTTACAGTGTGGCTTCAACCCCACTCAACCTCTGCTCAGCTTCAGTGGCTTTGTCACCTCCCACCTGCCCCCACACCTAACCCATCTTCGCGTTACTTCTCCTTCCCCTTGCTCCGGGTGCAACTTCATTTCCTGTAGAACTTCACCACAGTACCTCTGCAGATCTCTCTCAACTTCGCCGTCTGCACTCACTCATCCCTGCTTCCTTCCTTTTTCTGTTGTTTTCTCTCCCCAACTCTCTCCATTTCTTTCCCTGTTCAGCGAAAAAAAAGAAAAGAAAAGAAAAAAGATGGAGCCAAGCTCAAGCAATCTCTTCCCTCGTCTGATGATCTGAGTCTGGGCAAACACCAGCGGAAAAGCTTCTACTGCTGTAATGAGATGTCTTGCTGCGTCATATTCGCTGTCTCCATTTTCTAAGAACCCAGTTTTGCTTCTGTCCTGGGTTCCTGGTCAGCAGGGGGGCTGTAGCTGGCGTTATATAGCAGTGGGAAGGCAACCTAAGCCAGGGTGGAGCGGGAGGTGTAAATGACATTGGTGGAGAGCCGAGAGGAAGCTCTCTGGGGCCTTAGATGGATGCAGGATGCAGTGCAGAACTCTGGGAAGACTAAGCCAGGGTTTTACCCAGTAATTGGGTTGCTTGGAGCAGCTGGCAAGCTGGGCAAGAAAAGCTTTGTAAACAATGCTGCACGCTGGAAAACTGGAGCATTGGTGAAAATGTTCTTCACTCAGAATTTTTTTTTAAATTTATTTAAAAAATAAAAATCACAGGAGTGTGATCTATGTGCTGCCTGTCTGCATAATTATCTGCAGCAGCACCAAAACACAATATTGCAAATCTGTGCAGTTTTGAAAGTAAAAGCCTGAGCAATTTACTTACATTATATTCATTTGGAGTTAGATTTTGCCCAGGGTATTTACAGTTAGCATGTTCAAACCACCTGGTGGACAAATACAGTCTAAAATCATGAGTGTATGCCTTTAAACATGAGCTAAATACACATTACAGAGTAAATGGTTGAAGAGTACTGGAGACATAAATATGCCGTATTTCATATGTTTCTGCATTCATGAAAACTGCATCTGTGAAAAATCTAAAAATTAGATAAGTTAACTTCACTTATCATCATTTATATTTTGACATATAGACAGCAGACAAATTAAAGTTAACACCTGAATAAAAGAGCAAATAAAGATGCTTGCCTGAATAGGTTGGTGCTTATGAAACATGCAATGAAATGAATAAAATGCCTCAGCTTTTACAGTGAGCAGATCTCAACCCAATTTGACACCTGTTACAAGATACTGTGCCCTCCACCACCACCTCCATAAGACCAAACTATGATGTGAATGATATAATATGCTCTTATCTTTAAATCTGTGACTGTTTCTGATACAATACATCCTTTTGTTAAGTCTGCCTTTGTTTTTCTTCCTCCCTGCTGTACTCAGGTCTGTCTTGCAAAACCTACCTTGATCTCTATATTACTTGAACAACTAAATATATCTAAATGAATATTGTATAAAATGAGGGAATCTCTTGTGGAAGAATATTATTCATCCCTCAGATAGACTTCCACTGACAAGGAGCACTGAAGGTGTTCTGTACTGGCTCCATACAAAGACGTGTCACGTTGGTTTTTACTTTAATTTGTCACCCGTTTTTATTATCACCGTATAAAAAATAGAGTTGTCTATTTACACATCCATCAGGTACAGAGTAACATCAGCATCCACTGTGTTTCTGGCCACCTGATGAGTTCCGTTCGGTCCTGAGGGAAATATCTGGCTGCTCTTCACAACTGGCTAACTTTGCCTGTCTGCTGTGCGGTGCTGAGCCAGGAGCGTACAGTAGGGCTTTATTTTTCCAGGCTAAAAACAGCTGTTTCCTACGTCTAGAAACAATGAGAATGCAGAGGGTGAGGGAAAGGAAAGTTGTGGGCCTCAAAAAGCAAAACAAGAGGCTAAAAGACTCCGTGGAGCTGAGGACAACTGCAGGTATAGGTATATTTCTCTGTGAGGAATTTTCTGTGATTGAGTTTCAAAATATTAATATATCTCTCTTGAAACGAGCCAGTGACTTGAGAATATCTTTGCCAATAACTGCTCCTTGGAGTTGTTGCGTACAAGCCTGGTTTAAACTATCAATGTGAATGCGTGTGCAAAAATCACCAAATCCGGGCTGTGATAAAAGTGCAAAAAAAACTAATTTTTATGTGCTCTTTTTTTCTCTCTTTATTAAACTCTTTATTAAAAGTGTTCCTCTTAAATATTATGATCAGCCAAATTTGGTCGCTTCATCTCGTTACCCTTTTGAAATATATTTCGGCTTTAGATTGGATGAACTGACACAGAAAGGCAAACATCAGTGTCTCCAAAGCGCACTTCAAAGCTTAGCAAAATCCCTAATTAAATATGTGAACATGCACGCAACACATGTGGTCAAAACCGTCTTATTAAGGCCTTCCGATTATATTTTATCAAATTATTGCTTGCACAGCCTGAGCAGGAGCCGCTCGACCGGATCCAGCAGCCGCCTTCACGCCCGCTCATCTTTCTGTAAGTGTTGTCTCCATCTCCCACACCCCCGTATCCTCCCTGGGCTCTGACAGTCCCCCACCCACCCACCCCCGCCTCACCCTCCCCGTATCTCGTCCAGGGACACCTGGCTGATACGGAGGCTAGAAGGCTGGAAGCATCCCCTACTATCATCATCTCTGTCTGCCAGGCATGTGCCACACCGCCTGCCTGCCAAGCCTGGGAGCGAGCCTGCCCTCTCTCTCTCTCTTTCTCTTTCCCTCTCTCCCTCTCTCCTGCTCTCTCTGACGGTGTGTGCGCGTTTAGAGTAGGCATGGGTCTGCATATAATGTGAGTTAATGTCTCGGAGAATATTTCAGGGGCTCGACGCTCCAGAAAGGACAGGAAATTCACATGTTAGAGAAACATGACTAATCCCAAGACACTGCAGCCCCGAGTAGCAAAACAAGACACACGGACGCAAGAACGCAGGCACACACCTACACAAAGGAAACTGGTGTGATATCTTTCAGCACTGCATCTCAACCCAAAACCCCAGTGTAGAAGTTCTCCACGAAAAGCACTTGAAAATCACTTTTGTGAACCGATGCAGCATAATGTCAAAACTTTGGGGATCACAGTTGTTCTGAGCTACCCATCTTCAGCTCCTCAGCAGTGGATTTACATTCTCCTCCAAGACATCTGATGTCTTTGATCACGTTACTAAGAACTCTGGTTACCCTCTCTGTTTAACCTGTGTTTCCCTGTTAATCACTCGGAGCCAAACTGTGTGCCAGTGAGCTTTTGTTTAGGCTTTGATACCCACACGCGAGCCTCCCCCTCCTCCTCTCCCTTACGTGGCTCGGGAATGTTAATCTTTGAGATGCACTAATGTTTTCAATTAATTGGCATCATTAGTGAAATGGTCGACCCACGGTGCAGAGAGACATGATGAATGGGCAGGTGGAAGGGAGCACGAGAGTAAGAGAGAGCCCTTGTTGTCTGGCAGGTGGATGGCGGGTGTCAGAACATGTGAGGTATCGTTATCCCGTGTTTACCAAAGCCGACAGTGTAAAGTGTTTGACATTCAAAGAACAGGCTGTACATATCTGAGAAGATATATCAAACTCTGAGAAAGCTCAAGCATTTTAATGTTTTCCCATTAGGCTGTTTAGTTTCTCTCTGCAAAGACCACTGACCTAAATATAAAAGAATATGGTGTGCACAGGAATCAGTGTGTGTGTGTGCGCGTGTGTGCGTGTGTGTGTGTGCGTGTGTGGGTACATGTGTGCGCATGTGTTTATCAAGGCTATGTCTTACCCTTGTACCTTGATAAGTCTGCAAAAATAACAAGGTTGTAATGGACCTAATTTTATTCCTCTCTTCAAATCATCATGGATTTATTTGAGGGGAGAACACACACTCCGTGATGCATCCATATGCCTGTTTATCTGCACTTCTCCATTATTCTGTCAATAACGCACTCACCCCTCACCCCCCACCCTCCATGTTCATTTCATAAGTATCATGGTACAGTCTCATTCAGTGTCATCGCAGCCCTCGGGCTACGGCTGAGCCACAGCAGTCTTTATCAGGAAAGCATGGATAAGGATGAGGCATTAGAACAGTTAAAGCAAGTGTTGTGTCATTTAGTGCTTTTGGGTCAAAAGCTTATTTTGGGAAAGCGAGGGAGGGCCTTTGTCTGCAGGTACCTGTATGTCCTCCTACAATACACACAGGTACCTGCATGTGTGTGTATCGTGGTGATATAAGAACTTTTTCTTTACTGTGTGATGAGCAGGATGGTTATAAGTGACAAGTCAGCTCATTTGTGGACATCATTAATACGCAAGTCATTTCCCGTGGTGCTCCTGCAGAGGTTGGGGGTGAGTTGTAGCAAAGGGCGGGGCAGAGGGGGAGAGAGAGGAGGGGTGGGGGGGAATCTATGCACTGCTCCTTTAAGAGGAGCATTTAAAGAAGCTGCCAAGTCAATAAGCAAGGGATTTAGAGTAAGGAGTTGGGAGCCAGCATTTTAAAAGGTCAACAGAGTAGTCTTTAATGATTCCCCTATTAGCAATTTTTAGGGGAGAGGACGGCTCATTTGGTACATGTCTAAGCTCATCTATGTAAAATAATATAACACCCAGTAAGCCAAAGTTAGTCAGCAGCTCTGTGACATTGAAAGCCGACTTTTCAAGACTGGGAAAAGACATTTTATGAGTATGAAACACTGGTTTTGTTGAGATTTAGCGTTTTAGGTGATGTTGTTGTGCGCCTCCCGTAAGATATTTCATGGCAGCATTTAAAACTGCGAAATTTTACTGCCATTTCAATTCAGTCCAGTGAAATTACTGGAGTCGCAGGGGGCAAAGTAAAGCCATGTGAATTTTTCATATTGATTTCTACTATTTGGAGGCCCTCTTTACAGGGACAGACAAAATGAAGGACGGAATTGAGCTATTTATATATATGGAGGGAGTATTACTCCAGATAGTCATGACTCAGGAGTCATGTGGCAACTTGTGATACTGTGAGTGACTGAACTAAGTTAATGAGCTTATGCTTTTGCAACCTGACCATTATTTTCCTTTTTCTTTCCTTCTTCGTTCCTTTTCCTTTTGTATTGAACATAATGGTGCACAATGGTGAACATACTAGTATGGAGAAAATAAAGTAGATATGACATTAAGCAGAGAGAACGGACGGCCTGCCAGCTTGCAAATTAGCAATTAGCTCATGAGCTACAGCAGTTCACTGAATACTGTAGCCCTGCAAATATCATCACCACTTCTAAAACCAAATATTTTATACATTCTGGTTCATTTCACTGTACTTCTGTCTGGTGTAATCAGGTCTTTGCTCTCTACTTATCTGTATTCCTCTCCAGTGGCACACATTCACACAAAGTGATGTTAATTATTTAAAATGATAATTTATTGAGAAAAATGCACATCAGCACACCCTATATACAGTAAATATTGGAATAAGATATACTGTATGTTTATTTGAAGATAAGTAGATACTGTATACAGGGTTGAGGTAATGAAGCATTCATCCTTCACAAACATGTAGAAATGCTAAAATTAATTAGTAGGGAATATAATTAAATGGGATCAGAATGCACAAAGTTGAGTTGTGGAGCCTCCCTGTTGATTTTCCTCCACATCAATGATTTAACTAATTAATTTTATCTATTAATATTTATGCATGGGGAAAATTATTCATTAATGAAACGTCAGAATTGAATAGATATCTTTTCTCTGTTTCATCTTGACGTGAGGGTGTTTTGACAGCCCTCCTCCCATCTGGAGATCTTATAAGAGCAAGAACAGACTGCTTATGAATATTGACATTTCTGCAGTCCGGAAAACGGGCGATTTGTGGTGAATTATTTCAGCCTATCAAGTATGTATAGTTCTGAATTGATTAAACAAACTTTAAAGATTGATTATCTTCCAAGCGGATATCTTTTGGCAAACATCACTTCCCTGATCTGAGCCCCTCTCTGTTTTTTCTTTTTTTTTTTTTTTTTTCCTTTCAGCACCACTTCAGTGAACTGTGCAGTGAAGGCCTGCTGATTATTGTTGGACAGATGGTTCTTCTCATCAAATTCTGTCTACAGGTTTTTCTGCTTATCCAGCTCCAAATTAAAACCACAGTGGTGTTATTTTCATAAACGTGCTATTATTTAAACATTTCTTTCCCAGCACCTCTGAGTTAGCGGGGACCCACCAATACCCTTCGGTATCCTCACAAACATTGTTTTTGATCCAGTTTAGTGTCTCATCGCAGCGCGTGATGAGGGCATGTTGTAATTAATCTCTTCTCCTATCTGACTGTTAGATCTTTCCGTGCTAATGTTGTCCTGCTGGCCTGATCTGGGGAACATTAGTTGTTTTGTTTTGAAATGTGTCAAGCATGAAGGAGCCATTAACAACTAAGCCCCACTGGCTGCCCTCCGGCACACTGTTGCACATTGTTGCTATATCTTTGTGATCTTTTCTCTCTGTGTTTTTAATATAGTCTTCCCAAGGATAGCTTCCTTTTGATATACACTTCTAAGCTCAGTAGAGGATCCTTTGTGGGGACTTCAGGTGATACAGGCGCCTTTGTAATGATTTAAAAGCAACTGACAGCGACAGTCCTGCACTACAGGATCTCAGGAAGGGTTTTAGCTAAATATTGTTATTTTAGTCCAACAGAAATCGATATTTGCCTCTATTTTCAAATTAATCATATTCACTCCTGCCACCATCTTCTATTAAAATGCGCAGTAATCATAGCATTACTAAATCACTGTAATATAATCAATGCTATAATGTGACACTGTTTTTATTAAACATGTACTC
>JAOXYL010000100.1:19470151-19494571 GCA_028564955.1 Terapon puta | reverse complement strand
AATAATAATAATAATAATAATAATAATAATAATAATAATAATAATAATAATAATAATAATAATAATAATGCCATTATAAAAACATTCAATGTAATGCAACAAATTTTTAGTTACATTTTTGGCAAAATCCAACTGAACGCTGTTTCAATAGCTGCATACAGGGAAAAAATAAACAGTGCTTTGAACTGAAGTTCAAACCTTGACTCCTTTCACACCTCCGCACACCTGGCCAATCACAGCATGAAGTGGGTGTTAACATCAAATTGTCAGTTTTGGAAAGTTACTGAAATGAGCCGACACAGCCCCACCAATTTAGAAGTCGTAAAGGTGTGAGAGGAGGGGGTCTCCTTAGCTATTCAACCATCCAGGCAGTTCTGATGAGGCATGCTGACAGCTGGACAGGGCATCTGGTCGAAACCTGTGGCTCAATCACTGGCTAGTAAGAAGTGGATTATGCTGCAGGAGTGGCCCTGATTTGAAACTACTGGAATCCATTATAACAGCTGTAAATCCAAGCTACGGTCCCTATGAAAGAGCAAAGTACAGCCTTTACGGGCCACATTTGAATCCCACAAGGGTCGAGCGTGTCAATCTCAAAAAGATTCTGGGGAAATTATCACTTGAGCAGACTGTCACCTGAGTATATTAAAAGCAAGCAAGAGTGAGATCATTGACTTAAAGGTGACTCGTTTGAGTGGCAGAAACAAACAGTTAGGGAATGTCATGGATCTGCCTTCAAGAAAAGGCTTGATGGATACACACTGACTGAAGCGCAGCACTGATTCAGATACTGACCTTGGAGATGCTGTAGATGTCAGGATGTCTCGCACACTCTCATTGGCATTCAGCTTATACATCCAACAGCACACACATGATATGTGATGAGAATGGGAAAATGCACGATATCAATATCTGAAATATGCCCGTGTGTATCTGTTCGTGTGTGTTTCTGTCTGTTTATTGGACGGAGTTTGAATTAATGGCCACGTGTGCTACACCGCAGCGAACACTGAAATAGTTGGAATGGTTTTCTCTGTATTGCAGCAACGCTCTTAGAATAAACAACTTATAACGGCCTGAAAAACATGTCTTCACTGAAAAGAGCCTTTTTGAAGTATAATTTGTACGATCGATGCCTTATAGTGAAGCGAGCTAAATTATCCTAGAGCAGCATTTCACCTTAATCAGGAAAAAAAACACAAGTTAACCCTATTCAGATAGTTCTTTCATTTGCTAAACATTTGAGATTTCTGTCTCTGAGACTGAAACCCCAAGACAATGCATGGACCTTTGTACTGAAAATGTTAAAAAATGCATGCCTTGGAGAAGGCATTTTTCAGAACAGAGCTGTTTACAATCATACTGCACAGTTCCAAGGACTAAGCGAGCCCTCAGCAGTGTGTTGCAGCAAGACTTGTTTAGCTCGAGCACCAGCATCTCTATCAGAAAACGCCCTATGTTCCAATTTCAAGCTACGCACCAATTAAGCAGGTTTTGAAAAAGTGGTAGATTTAACTGAAAAAAAGTGAAAACACTATAAAAAAGACAGTACACGCACTCAAAAGTCTTTGATTTTTGAATGTGCTTTGGTGGACAATGTAATGCACCGAGGGAATAGAGGAGCTGGAAAAACGTAATTATGGATGGAGGGCGAAACAGCCCGGGGAACACCTCAGAAAATCAAAAATAACATTTGTTTTTCCCTCTGTGAGGTTCGATTGGCAATGTCATTCTGAAGTCACAGTGTGATTGATGTGCTGAATGATTTCCTGTGAGTAAACAGTGTGATGATTTCTTGTGTATCAACTGGAAAAACAAGGAGACAAGACAACAACACGCCATAAAGATCAGCATATAGAACGTTGTTTGTAAAATTAGTTTGTAGTTTGTGCACATTTACGCCACATCAGGCAATCAAACCAAGTAGCAGCTGGGTCCACTGCGAAAAGTTTGCAGTTTCTTGAAGTGTCTTTCACAGTCTTTTGGACACTGTGTGATAAATAAGTGAAGGGCATTTCTTTGTGGTCCAGGTTGGGGACCTGTTGTAGGCAACAACTTACAGCTGATAGAAACTATCGAGGTTCTTTGACACGTCTGAATTTACCGCATGACTTATGTGACTCAGCAACAGAGCAGAATTGGAATCCAAATGTCTTGACATTTAATTGCCACCTGTAGGTCACCGGCTTAGTAATCCAAAACCCAGCAGTAGATTGGCTCATCAGAGTGCTGACAGATTCCCAGCTTCTCCCTCACTCCAGGTTGTCTCTCTCTCTCTCTCTCTCTCTCTCTCTCTCTATCTCTCTCTCTCTCTCTCTCTGTCTCTCTCTCCTGGCACCTAATGTCAGTGTGAGGTGCCATGCAGGCGGTGATGACCTGGTCAATAATCAGTAATAAAGATGGTGTGCTGAGCATGATTGTGGAATGATTGGTCTGTCGATAGTGTATTGAGCAGACACACTGAAGGCCAGACAGATGCGCTTTTTGGAGGCAACTGAAAGGCAGCACAACACGGTTTGAATTACAGCAGTCATATCAGGGCAATAAAAACACTAAAACACTGCGGGATGGAGGATACATACTATTCTAATATTTTACTGTAATTAAGAGCCCACATTATTGCCTTTTTTTTTCTTAACATAAGATAAACAAATAAACTGATACAGACACACTGTCGGTCATGTGAGGACATCATGATGTTGGGCACTGAATGCAAGGCCAGAGTTTTCCTTCCCACTGAGGCCACCCAGGTCAAACATAAATGTTTGCTATGCTGTGTGCATAAGAGACACTTTAATGTATACTGTGATATACATTGTTTTCTAGGAGATCAGCTCATCTGTGACTTTCATTGTAACTGGAGAATATCTTGAGTCACAAGGCCACACAAAGACAGAGGACAGATTTCATCACAGAGCACATTTAATCTGTGGTTTGCATTGTCACGGTGTTTTTGAGTGCAATATAAGAAAGAAAGATAATGTAACCAAATACGTCTTACAAAACCGATTATCAAACCATGGACTTCACTCTTCAACAGAAATTATTACTGGCCTATACGTGCTGTTTCCACGGGGACATGCAGTGTGAGAAAAGCAAAGCAAAGCAAGATTCTCCTAGTGTGGTTAGGATATGCAAAAGTTAATCACTCAATTATCTCTGAACACAAAATGTACTTTCCTCCGATGATAATGCAGATGTAAAATCTGTCAAAACATCCTGGCACCTGTAGCGGCTGTTGGCTACAGAGTCTTTTTCTGGTCTCCATCATATCAGGAAAAATTGTCTGTAATAGAAGATCGTATCGCAGCATTGCCAGAATTCCAAATCGAACCACTCATTTCAAATGAGTTTCTCTTTTCAGACAAAGCCTGGGCTCTGAGGAGTGTGGGCACTGTCGTTAATGCTACTTAGATGGGCCACAGGGTTGCAAATTTTCCCCACTGCACTCCATATTCCCCAGAGGAAATTGAACATTGTCATGGATGGATTAGCTCTGTAATGGTGAGACACATAGCTTGAGCAGAGGAGACCAGCTAAAAAACGTTGGGCAAATGAGGGAGGGGAAAAAGGTATGAAATTCATTTCATACCTCTTCAAGCACACTCACTTGAGGAGTGCTTTTCCGCAATGCTAAGCCAACACATAAGCAACTTTTGACCAGTTTTCAGGTTATATATTTCTTCCTTTTGAAGTTACAATTCACTGCCGTCATTCTCTGCCAGCACAATGGCCTTATTCCACCTTTATAACCTGAAATGTAACAGATCTGTAAGAATATGAATATCTATCAGTGATTGCAACATATAGGACAGGGTAACATACAAATTCTGCACTTTACTTCAACTCGCAAAGAACAAAATAAATGTGGCGTATACTCCCATATACTTGAAGCTTCTCTGGTAGTCTGCAATCGGTAGAGTGCTGTAAACCTTAAAATGTATTCAACTCTTATATAACACTATATGGTTTGGCTTGTGACAGGCCTGCCTTTTTGCAGCTGACCTTTTTAAATGCAAAAGATGTAAGATAATATTACACACAATTCCATATTACGCCTCTGGTATAGCACAACCAGTATCCTTTAGTTTCCTCTGCACAGCATTATGCTATAAAAGTACATTATACAACATAATGCTGGATTGATCTATTGTTCTATTTAAAAACACTTTTAAACATTTCAGCCGTCCTAAAAATCTGCATTTGTGTCATGTTCCATATTGATGCTTGAAAATTTTGACCCATGAAAATGATGGAAACAGGGCAGGTTGAAAGACACAGATGTGATGCAGCTATAAATAATTCTGGGCAATGTGTTAGCTACTGCCCGATATTTGGAAAACACTTTAATTTAATGTATTTACTGCCGACACATAATACAGCATATGGTCTCATATTGGAGAGTCATCCCAGCACTCACTAAGATACCAATGAATTATTTGAGGTATTTCTTCTCTATGATGCTGAGGTGTCCTTGAGCAAAACACTGACTTTAGTATTTTACAGAAGAGAGTGGAAACCAAAAGTTTCATTAAAATCTCTAAATTGCAGTTTTGTGTAATTAGTTGTAAAAGTGAACTGACACTTATCAGAAAACAGCTGTGCAATATACAAATACAGATTTTCACTAAATTCTACACCACATTGGGGAAAAGAATACAGTTTACAGTACATAAAAGGATTACCTCTGAATTCCTGTACTTGTAGTATAGATGTGTAATCAGCGTATACAAACCTCTCTAATCACACACCTTCTTCTATAACGGTCAAACACTGACACATCAGATACATTAAAATCAGCTTTATCTGTGTATCGTACCCTTACAAATGTACCTGTTTATTTCTTGTATCTTGTGGTGTAGTTATCTACTAATGGCCTAACAAAATGGTCAGCAGCAATGTAAGGTCTGCATGAACTGTGGTAAATAGGCCAAAGCATACAGAAAATTGGTATGGTTGTTTTTTTATGACTCCAGCATGAGCAGTCTGACAGATTCAGGGCTGAACTTTGTTTACCTGCTTGGCCAGGCTGATGGTTCATAGCATGTAAGATACAAACATAATGGAAATGGCAAACCTGGGAATGTAACAGACAGCAGGTGCCAAAAGTTATACTTTTTCTGTCTTGCCTTTATCTAATTCATTTACTGCAGAGTCTGGTTTTCTGGCAGGGTGGTCAGAGATAATGTTAATCTTGGTCAGCAGCGGTGGGAAACCATGCAGTTCCTCACAACACAACAGATTGGAATGATAGCACAAATATAGTCAGAGGCAGACACAGCGGACTTATCTCCACACTGAAAAGTTTGCAAGTGGCCATGTGTGACAGTAGAATTCTTGAGTGACTCTGTTATGTTGATTTTGTTATAATCAAATGCTAAATAGATCAAACCAAGCGACGCAAGACAAACCCCAGACCCGCTTTTGATGTCAGGTGTGTTTTTTTAGTAGTTGATCCTTGCAGCGTGTCATAAAAAGGACTCCATAGTGTGAATGAAGGACAAACACAGCTGAGAATGAGTGAGAGCTGATGGGTGATGCCCACCACTGAGTTAAAGAGAGCAGCAGAATCAATAACCTTCTCTCTGGGTCTTTTTTTATTTCAGGACAGGGATCATTCAAGTTTCTAATTGACAACTCATCAGACTCCCTGCTATTATGACTTCATTATATCTGCAGAGATAAAAATTAATGAGAAGCAGAGGCACTGGATGGATATGCCAAACTTAGCATTCATTTACATTAGAGAGGGAAACTCTCACTTGGCCGGAAGCATATCTGTAATGACTTTAATCTACGAGAACTTCTAATTTAATACCATAGTTCATTCATTGTTATTATTCTTTATGACCTTGTATATTTATTACTTTAAGCTCCCATCTTCCAATTTTGGTTGATGATCCCTCATTACATGCATTTATTCTTAATGTTTACTTTTTCTAAGCCCGTTCTTCTGTCATTTCTGACCCCCTCCCCCCTCCTCTCCTTTCTCAGTGCTACATTGCCACCTCCTCTCCTGCGCTCTCTCCTTTTCCTCCAACAGGGATAGGTTTCATTACTGTAGTCAATCTGGGCCCAGTGGACAGCTCCTCTGCAGCACTGTGCACCTCAATATAATCCTTTTAATTAAAGGCCTGCCCCCCCACCACCGCTGCCCTGCTCCCGCCTCTGCCCTTTTCTCACATGGAGCCAGTCTTTTGTTCACCCAGGCACTCACCCACTCGCTTCATGTCAAGCCACGCTCTTGCCATTTGAAAAGAGGAGACGTCACCTTTGTCTCTGCCCCTTTCATGTGGCTTTAATCTCTGCCGCAATATTGCAGACAGTGTTGTGTGTGTGTGTGTGTGTGTGTGTGTGTGTGTGTGTGTGTGTGAGTGACTGGTGCTGTCTGTGTGTGAGGTTCATCCAGCTTAGGGCTCATCAGGGTTAAATCAGCCTTTAAAAGAGCTTGATTGCCTGTGATTGGGTGCTGATAAGAGGCCAAAGGGCGGGGTGGCATTTAGGCTGAACTGTGCTGTAGATTCTCTATATTGATTTACCATTATGAAAGCCCTTCCCACCTGTTATTCTTCTCTGCCGTCCTTTGAATAGAAGGAATCATTTTCAATCAAGTTGATGTAAGTCAGTGGCTTGGGAGTTTGTTCTTTTTACTTTGGGTCGTCAGGCTTTGAAATATTAGGAAATGGTTTGAGTATATAAAAATCTGTGTAGTTGTTAATCAAACGATCTTTCATACCCTACTTGGGAGAAATTTGCATTTGAAATGCCGAGAGTAGTTTCATGTTATCTGCATATTTTAGAAAAGCAAAGACTCTTATGTTTCTGACCACGCAGACAGCACAAACAAGACGTTCGCATTAGTCCAAATTTTGATAAATGACATCAGACATTATACGTTTCTGTACAGATAGTTCTCCTTTATTCTCACCTCTGAAAACTCCCAGATTAACTTCAGTCAGGCTAGCTCAACATGACACCAGTGACATAAACCTAAAAGGCTCAATACCCTGGAGTATTTACTATCACCAGCCATAATGCTCTTTCCACCTCTCTGCATCTGTTTCTCCATTTCACAGCTATCAAAGGAGCTTTATCATTCAGCCACCCCCCCAACACCCAACAAGCCCAGCTTGGCGCTTGTCTTCTCACATTCCCCCCATGACTCCCTGATTGATAAGAAAAACTCCTTAGCCCTCCCTCCACCCATCTTGCCCTTGACCCGTCTCCATGCACTATTCATTGGGGTTTTTAAAAGTCACATTGGGCTTGCTTGGATTGTCCGCTTTTTGAAGCGGGGGGCGTTATCAATCTCTCTGCAGAGAATCTCTCCGCTCCCCAGCCCCCGACCCCTAGGGTTTTATGCATGCGTGCCGGGTTGCGAGAGTGAGTGCACCCTGTCCCAAGTAGACAGGGCATTTATTCACTCAACTCTCAAAGTCTGTCGGTGGTTGGCGGCCATAGCTATAACGGTGTCGGCCTCGGTCTGTCTCCCTCCCTCTCACGCTCTCTGTCCCATCTTTCAGCCGGGGATGTTAGCATGCGCAACAAGCAGCCAAGGCTTTGGCCCTTTGACAGGCAGACTGTGGGGAATAAGACGAGTGAGAACAGAGGAAGACGAAGGAGAAAGAGGAACAAGTCAGAGTGGCGCCCTCGAAGGGTCAACTCGGTTTGCTGGCGCCGCCTCATTGAGAATCGCGTGGCGTTGAGCTTAATGACCGTGCACGGATGAGCGGTGGAGGCCGGAGCAGAGCCGCAGAGAGGACACCGTCGCGGAGGAGGGCGCGGCAGAGTCAAGTGCGTGTGCGTGGGATCAAAGACAAAATGACAGAGCTGTGGCAAAGGAGCAATCACGACATTGTACATGTGTTTTGACCTTCAGTGTCATTCACAAATCATGCCACCCTTCCTTCCGCGTTCCCTCTCATTGTGTTGTGATCGATTGAGGGAGACAACTGGTTATTCACGAGCACCACCGCGGGTCAATACGGTTCTCCCTATCTGCCTTCAATGGGAGACTGTTTTATTCTCTCATTAAATGGGATTCGACACTGCCACCCCGTTCGCATTTAGCCGTATCTCTCCATGACAACCAATTAATGCATGTTCAGGCACCTTCAGGAAATGCCCCGTACAATAACCCACACAAAGGATACGAAGGTATTCAGCCCAACATTGGATTGCAGCATAATGTCTCTTTACCCCCCCCATTCCCCTCCCCCCCACAGCCCCCCTGCACTGTAAAGGGTTAACTTCCTGTGGCCACATTTTCATTTCCTGTAGTGGGCTGTTCATATTGGTTGGAGGTGTTTATGTGGAACTCTCTTTCTCTGTTTATTACACTGCCAATGACAGATCAGTTTCTCTGACCCCTCTGGCTAGCTTTAAATAAAAGGAGTTTATTCCAAGGCAGCGGCCCCACTGTAGACCGCTGACATGAAAGCGCCTGAAGAGTGCCAGGAAAGCAAAAGGCCAGTTAAAGGGAAATTATATTCCTAAACAAGGTTTGACAATAAACGCATGAGTGGGACAGATAAACAAAAGGTACTGTACCTCCTCTTATTGCTTTTCAACAGAGTGTATGAAAAGGCACAGGGGATTTGGTGTGCTTACTGTGCTATGTTTACTGGTTCTACTGAATATCTTTGCTCACCTTTGGCTTTCCTCCGCTACATCTGACTCATCTATATGTTGTTTAATGGCTGGCTTGTCGCAGATCTGTAATTCAAAGCCTTGTTATTCTCCCTTGCTCAAATAAGCTTATTGAATTCAGATATGCTATAGGAGGGCATCCTTGTCAGTTTTAAGGACATAATTCATCACTAAAATGAGGAGCAATTAATTTATTTCAGAAATGGCTTTCTTGGACTTCAACCACAGTTTCATAAAACTTGGAGAAGTCCATTTATCAACAACATTATAATTCACACTCAAGACAATTGATGCAATCTTACAATTTTCTATCCGTGTGTATCGATATTGCAAACCTCTAAATTAGCCATAATTTAGCAGGAATTCGTGAGTGGATGTGGCCATGGATCATATGTCCTTAACAACTTCAATTTAATGGATCTTATTCAAATTGCAGTGGCAGAGCAGCAAATTGCCCAAGGATAATGCAAGACGTTGAAAAAAATGATGCAATTAATGATCCAAGAAGTATAAACAATGGCATTTTGCTTTTAATAAAATCAGTAAGATTTATTAGCTCTTGAACAAGAACAACCCTGTAGCAAAAGTGGCTCACTAGAGTTTCAAATCTTTGTGCTATAGTGTTAGAAAAAGGGGGGAAGGATCCTCGCGCGCTGAGTTGTTTTGTGTCATTACAGGCAGCCATCATGTCAGGCACTACTGAGCATGCTCCGAGCTGGCCAGCAGTCCATCGGGGGGCGTTGTTATCTCTTCACAGAGTCGTTTCACTCTCCGTGTTCCCCCCAAAGAGTCAATGTTGCGGCACATCAGAAAGAGCCCTCGCCTCATTAAGCCATTGATATTCTGTGATGCCGGCGCCCTGCTGAACACCATATATAGGGACAGCAGTGCCAGGAGAAGGACACAGTGTGTGTTTTATGGAGAGACTCTGCTAATACGGAGGAAAATGACATTATCATGTGGATATGGGTGCAGCAGTTTGTGTGCCTGTGTGTGTTGGCGTACTTGTGTGATTAGTGTGTTCCACAGAGTGACAGTGTATGTGTGTGTGTGTGTGTCTTTGGAGAGGGGGGGGACTCTGTATCACAGCCGCAGCCCGGGGCAAACCCACTGTTATAAATACAGCATTCTAATGGTGACTTTATGATGTTGCCTGTGTGAGACTATGGCCCCCGGGGGACCACTTCCCCACAGCCCTTCTCCTCCCTCATCTACCTTCCCCTTCTTTTCTTCCTTCTTTTTCTCCTCTCCCCTACTATATTCTCCCGTTTCCCCTCATTCAGAATTTACGGCCTGACTGGGGAAGACGGGAGCTGTAAATTCTCCCCCCCCTCTGCTGAATTATTTATCTGCAGGCCCCGTGACACAAGCAGCAGATGAGGACCCTGGTTAAGGAGATAAAAGGTGGAGAAAGTAGGGCCTAATTGACCATGATGGTTGGGTAATGGAGAAATATTCGGAGCATGTTTGTGTGAGGAGATTTTACTACGTGCCAAAGTGTTATGTGCAGACAAAAGTGGTGTTTTACTAAATAAAAGCAGACTTATGATTGTGTGATTGTGCGCTAGCATTCATGTATGCTGCACAACAGGATTACCGCATGAATATCAGCAGCATTTGCGGCATAAGACATCGTTGAGCTATGTGTGAGTCAGCAGCAATGTCAATGAGTCATTTGTTTCATTTTCCATCTCCAAACAAAAAGAAGACCTGAAAACAGCGGGAAGGAAAATTCTTTAATTAAATCATCCCAGCTCTCAGCGACACACTCATCTCACCGTGTAACATCGCTATCTTGCCTTTGTTTTCCCTCTACTGATGCAACCACTTCCTATATATTGCACTGTTCAAATGATAAATGGTGATAAGAGCAGGCCATTAATACACTGCACTGCAAAAGTCAAAGGGGACGGGACAGAAAAGTGTATGTGATGTTCTCCTCTCCCCCTCCTCTGCTCCTACGGTTCTAATAGCTCTGCAGCTTCTATCGGGGCGGCTTGATTTCTCACCCTTCCATACACTGTATTAAGCAATGACATGGCTTGATCGTGTTGACCCCGGCATGTCAACCATCTCATTCTGATGACCTCCAAGTTTCCTTCCACCAAATGCCTCTGGCTCGGGGCCAGGGCCCTCTATAGAGTTAGGGTGTCTGACAGGGAAAGCGAGGGACAGAGGGGGCTGCCGGGAGGGAGAGGTAAGGAGGAGGATATCTGCAACACTAATAGATCGTTATCTCTCCCCCTCACCATTGGCCTGGAAGAACACCAGGAGCAGCATGTCTACCGAGATAAATAAAAGAAAGCCTCCAGATCGATCCTCCCCACCCCTCTGGTTTTCGAGAGGCCTTGCTGTGACCTTTCCACAAGATAAGGTGGTCACGAAGGTCACCCCCCATCCCCCGCAGCCCGTCTCTCTAAGGCAAACGAAGGGTGGGTGGTGAAGAATCAGGATGGGTAAATTTGTTCTTTAGCGCTCTCTACCCACCACCCCACCTCCGGAGGGGTCCCAGGGAAGATTGACGGAGTCACAACAGCGGATTGATGAGATGACGACTGTCAGCTTGACCTTTTCTGAAATGCATCAGGGGGTCAAAAGATGGCGCGTTCCCCCGCTCGATGCAGAGGTAAGCGGTGCCACATCCCGGGCGTCACTGTCTTATTTGTGTCAAGTGACAGCAAGGGAGCAATCTAAAGAGCAGTGGTGCTGGGATCACGTCTCTGTTATTCCTCAGTTGAGAAAGGTTATGGAAACAATCTATAGGAATTTAGATTCACTGCCTGTCATCAGCATTCCACATAACAGGCCACTCTCTCCTGTGGAGGAATCCACAGTCACTTTCAGAGAGAAGACAATGTGCTGCTTAGGCCGTTTTGGTTAATGTGTATCGTTACCTGGTAGGACGTACATCTCTGCTGACAGCTGTTCTCTCGGTGGTTGTTTACTGTGTCAGGACGAACACAGGAAGATCATTCAGTACTTGAACAGAGAATCATCAAAAGACTCTTTGCTGATGTCTTTCCCACTCTGTCACCTAGAAAATATAAGCTTATTTAACATTAGTTCCACTGGAGAATTTGGCTCCTACAGCATGTCCTAATTAATGTGCAGTTGCATTCCCCTTGCTTTCACTTTGCAAAAGTCGATAACCTGAATTCAAGAGGCGCTTTGAAACCAAACAGCGTGTTGGTGTTGACTTTTTTTTTCCCCCTTTTGAACACTAACCTTATTATAAACTCACACAATACATAGAAAGCATCAATTTATTTTTCTTTTTTCTTTTCATCCAAGTTGGAGCCGTCAGGTTTGATTGAATAGGAACAGCATGTTCTGTGTGCTGGAGCTCATAACCTTGACACAAGTAAATAAAGACATAAGCAGCAGTCCAGATTAGGTCTTATCTTGAGTAAAGGTGCTGCATGGTGTCAGGTGCAGGGGCTACGGGATGAAGATAATAACCTTTTTTTTCAGATGGGATAGGACACCTTTAATTCCTTCTGTGCCCCTGTGAAGAGGGAGTATCCTTCAATGTCTTATCTCTGCATCATCTCTCTCTCTTCTCGCTGAGCGAAGAGCCTGGACACATCTAAGAGATAGTGCGGCAGCAACTACAGATTACAGGCTGGCACTTCATATCCAATCAGGCAACTGTAGTCGCTGCTGCTAACGAATTCAGGGAGAAAAAAAAAAGTTTGTGTGACTTGATAACATTTCGAAGTGATAGCACGACCGACTTGTGTTTCTTATTTTCATGCATAATACACTGTGCATAATGTGCGCCGTTCTCCTGTATCCCCAGCGACGGTGAATGCATGCCCAGGTTTCTGGTGACTAGAGCTAAACACTTAGTGTAATTGAAGAAGGCAATGTGCAGAAATCAAGACGGATTGGTGCTGCAAACGGGGGCCACCTCCCTGGAGCCTCAGTCTATTAACACTGTCACTCTGCTCATCAGCCCTGCACCTGCCCGCTCCCCCTCCTGGCTGACTTTAATCATGCTCACTAATAAAAGCCATTATATCACACGACTATTGTAACCCACGTAGCACTGCACCTGCTGTTAACATGGTGAAAGCCACATATGCAACTTCAACAGTAAGGGAGAGAAAAAGACACGTACGATAAACCCACATGGTAAACCTGACATACTTCCTGACTCTGGACCAATGGGATCATTCAGGTGAAACGATGAACCTCAGCCACAGGGGGGATATTATTTGGCTACCTCCCTACCTGTCTTACAGGGACAGATAGCCCACGTGAATGTTTAGAATGATTACATGCAATAAAGATGAATTGCTCCTCCTCTGTGTTTATGACTTGGCGTCGGTGTGTTGTCAGAGGCAATATAGCAGAGATGGTAAACAGAGACAGGTGCATTTGTTTACTGCTAATGGGAGCTAGTAAAGCAACAATGCTAATGTCCTCTTCAGCAGCAGACTCTGGGCATCTGCTTGGTGGGAAGGTATTACTGTCAATACGCATTAGCAATCAAACAAAAGCAGTCACAGCGACCGATATGTATTTCTAAGCATGAAAAGCAGAATTGCATGTGCCCATAGCACATATTAAGGGTGGCGTGATGTGAAGTATTGGAGTGAATGTGTGTGAAATCCAGGCTGAGCGGGTTAAAGGGGAAAACTTCCTGCCTGATCGTAGGAGCATCTTCTGGCCTGGTCCTGACTTCACAGTATGATTGTGGTTGTTTCCGTAACCACTGTTATTCACTGACCATAGGATTGTCCCACCAAGCTTCATTACAGCCCCTTATAGGCGGCACATTTACAGGTATGTCCATAAAAGGCCCTCCTGGCAACTGTAATGGAAACTGCCCACCATACATTTCCCTGTTTGGCAATCCCACACTGAGTCCATCTTCCACAGAGCAAGTGAGGGGCTGAACTACTGAGATATTTCAAGAAATTATACCTCACAGTCTTGACTAATTTCATTAGAATTCAGTTCAAATGATCATTAAACCCCAAATAGCACCCAAGGTAGTTTTCTTTGCACACAAACTGTGTTGTTAGAAAAATGAAAGTTTTATTAAATTTCAAAATATCTTTCTTTGAAATTTGAGCAAACGTTTAGCTCCTGTAAAATGTGAGAAATGCCATGTGATTCAGATATGTTATGTGCAGAAAATCATTTTAACAGGCTCCTTTGCTTCCTACGTGGAACAAAGATTGGAAATCCTGGTTTTCTCTCTTTTACAGAGGAGAATATCTGTGTCAACACTCTTCAAGGAAGACATTTCACTTTGCAGTGACCTCACTAATAGCAAAAGTTTACAGTTATTTGTGTGTTGTCAGGGGGAATGAGTCGTCAGTGGCTGAGGTCGACAGCGAGCCAAGTGCCTGAACACGGGCCTGTGGTGCTTTGATGGATGTAGGGAAGAATACAGTGAAGTGATGGCGGAGAGAAAAACTCCCCCCACCCCACCGCACCACACTCCCCGCTCCTACTCTCAGCTACACTATAACAGAGAGTGCTTTCGAAGACAGCAAAGGCTCGATGTGACGTCAGAACCGAGTCCTGGGGAAAAAATCAGGAGAGAGAAGAACAAAAAAAAAAAAAAAAAGGAAGGGACCGAAGGAATGAAGCGGGATGAGCTGCCAGTGAAGTGGGTTGGTCGTGCGTCAACCTCCAAGCCTCAGATGTAACACAGGAATGGCACTGGGGGGATTGTAGAGGAGTGTGGGGGGGGAGTGAGGGGAAGGAAAAAAGAAGGGAGGGAAGAAATCAATATTTCTGCGACGTGGCCACTCAAGCCACTGCCAATGACAGCAAACATCATGAAAAGATACGGGAGCAGGGAAGGGGGAAGAAATGAAAAAGATAAGAAGAGAACAGTAAAGTAAATGACATCTGAAGCTATTTCCTCCAGGGTCCTGCCTAGTGTCGAGCCTCGAGGACTCAGCGGAGTTATGGGCAGAGTTAAATTTCTATTAGCTCTGAGAGGAAATTTAAGTTCTCTGTCTCTGGAGGAAGACTCGAGTGCAGACGCAAAGTACCCCCATTGTCATGTGACAGATGACAACAGCACGACCTTAAAACGAGTCACGGGGCTCGCCACTAAATAGTTACTGTCAGAGAAAATGGTTTAAAGTAGGTGGAAGACATTTAAGAGCGTGATGTCTTAATTTAAGGCGATGAGCTTCCAGGTCCTTAAAGCAAGCAGCTGGTGCATGTAGGTCAGTTTAGGTATCAGCTGCTGATGGGAAATTTTATTCCCGGGAGCTCCTGACACCTGACAGTGGGCACAGTGGTGATGATGATGACGGTCACAGTGAAGGCGGCAATAGTTTTGTTGCTTTTTAACAGCTCATAGTTCTCAAAGTCCCTTTCCTGAACAACATCCTGCAGCTGCTCCTGTTGTGTTACTCTCCAAACACCTTAATATACGGGGACAGATGAATGAACCACAGGTCAAAATGATTTCTCATCCCTCTCTCAGGAGGCCGGATCAAAGGAATCATTACGTGGGCTGAGTTCTTCTTAGTTCCAACCCGTCCAGTGTGCTGAATTAAGATAAAGGACATCTTGTCATCACGTGGGAGGAACTTTTCCCACCAAGATTTCAGCGCATCATGAGGTACTTTGTTTCAACCAGCGGTTTTATTTTTAAACGCTCACCATCGCCATCAGTACATCACTTTCCCTGCAATAACTGGGTAAACCGTGGCCAAGGAAAACTATTATTTTTGATGCATTTCCTTCCTCTTCTCCCTGCTGTGTTGCCTGCAGGCATTTCAGAAAAAGATAAAACGCCTTGACTTTAAACAGAAGCAGGCAAAAAAAAACCCTATACATGTTGCATGACCAAGAATGCTGTTTGAAGCTTGATAATAACCATGTATAACTTTCTTAAAAGATGAGTGAAGTGTCATATGTATTCCCTGCATTTAATTGATCTGTTTTTATTCATTTGTGTATGTGAATGTTTCTATTGTATTCTAATGTATTCTATGTATATTTATGTATATATGCATTGTATGTTTATGCTTATGTGTACACAGTGGCTTGTACTGTATGCATGTTAAATTTACTGTTACACTGGATATATACCTGCACATATGTTGATTTCCTTATGTAGTGTTTATATTTACTTTCTGCTACACTGGTTTTAGATGTCTTTTCTTTTTGCATATACTTAATTGGTACTGTAGGACTACTGCCTATGTGTTACCATTAGTTTGACAGCACTGTGTTCCCAGGAGCCCACATAAACAGAGACTCAGTGGATTTATGTACCTTGGTGTGCCATACCACTTGAGCTGGCCTTGTTGTTGTTCCATATTTGTTGTTGCATATATTATATATTTCTTTTCCATATTTACTTTATATCACCGATTTGCATTGCTTCATGTCTCTGATGTAACCTGACTTTCTTTTGTGTAAAACTCTTTGTGCAGTGAATGTAAAAGCATTTTTGAAGCATAATGCTCTGTTTGGGTTCTCTTTACCGTTAAAAGGAAATTCTTGACATTGTTTTCATCGTGACTTCTTATAAAACTGAGCCGATGACACTTTACTTCTGTATGATTAATTGCTTTTAGACAACAGTACCATTTCAAATCCCACATAAATGCATTTATATTACTGTTATAGGAGTTTTATAATAATTT
Organism: Terapon puta; assembly: GCA_028564955.1. Classification (NCBI taxonomy): domain Eukaryota; kingdom Metazoa; phylum Chordata; class Actinopteri; order Centrarchiformes; family Terapontidae; genus Terapon; species Terapon puta. The sequence goes on along the minus strand of JAOXYL010000100.1, from coordinate 19,478,294 downwards.
ATTTGACTGTATTAACAGAGAGTCTCTCTGCAGTTTAACTGACCCCATTTGACCCTAGTTCAACTGAAACTTCCTTTGTTTGTCACCACTGCCAAACATCCATATAATTATATATAAATTATATAATTATGAATGTAAAGCCCATAAAGCATATCGTATAAAACATGAAATATGTTATACATTTTGTGTAAAAACAATTCTTTATGGTCACTCTCATATTTTGTCACCTCTGTCAAGCCCTGACAAAGTGGCAAGGAAAGACTTGCCACTTAAATTATACATACTGGATTTTAATCAGGTCAGACGAAAAGAAGAAAAAATACAGGGAACAAAGGTGGTTGATTTTGCAATTACTTACTTATATTTTTACACTTAAAGCAGTGGGGTTTGCAAACAATGAGAAGGTACGGCCGGTGTTGACAAAAGAAAAGACATTCATGTTATTGTCACTAATGGGCAGATCAATCAAGTAATTTTTTTTTTCACACTCTTAAAATCTATACTTCTATAACCACCTGCCTTGCACTGAGCCTCCCAATTCCCTGCTAAATAAAGCTAATGTCTCCCCACAAATAGTACAGTACATGCACACACGCAGTCCTATTGTTTCCTCTGCTGTTTTCCCAATGCATTTTATGTAATAGAGGGGGGCCTGACTTTGATAGAGCAGGTGATTTTAGGCAGTGCCGTTAGCAGCGGTGAGATAGAATATCTTCCTAAGGCCTACGGATAGCACTTTTTATGAGCTGCTCATTGCTGGAACTACATCAACCTGTCCAAGGCCACCACTGCACCGGGGTCTTTAACACCCTTCCTCCATTACCCACCTCTATCATTCCCTCTATCATATAGGCCTAGTTCTTTTTTTTTCATCCTCTCAGTGACTGTTTGTGTATTTTCATAGGCAGAAAAGGTCATTTATTAAACCAGACAAATGAGATAAATTGGAAAGAGCTACTTGTAATTATTTTCCATTTTATGCTAAAAGAGATGACCACAGCAAATGGTCTATGTAAAACAAATGAGCCGGTCCTCATAACAACACACAGACATCAAGTGGACACACACACTTACAAATCCGCTCACATACACACGCACACACATAATAAAGGGGGGAGACAGCTTGGCTTAAATAGTAATGTGTACTCTGGTCAGCTTATACAGCTTCACACTCCCACACACACCCTGAGACACACTCCAACACACAGACACAGACGGTCACCCTTTTACCGAGATCAGTAGCCAGTTTTGGCATTTAACATTACCATCAGCTCTTCCTGCTTCATAAAACCCTTCCCTAACCTCACAACCACCCACTTACCATCATCACAGTGCTCTGTTCGCTGACCCCAGATCACTATATCAGTAATATTTCACCCTTAGATCAACACATCCTCGATAAGGTGGGGGGTGGAGGGGTTGAGAGGACGGGAGATAGAAGAAAAGATGTGGAGGATGGGATGCTATATCAACAGCAAAGCCAAATTATTGCCAATCAGATTTTATTCACAGCTCAACTGCTAGACAAATTGCAGCTCACACCGTTTGCCATGGGTCAGGGCACTGCGTAATTTCATTTTAATAAGTCATTTTCCAGGGTGGGATGACACTGCAACACACGCGAGTACACATGCTTAAGCACGTGCACACACACACACACACACACATATGGCCTCACACTCACACACGTATCACCTCCCTCTCATACAAACAGGACTGTGTGACCATGTCTTGGGGGTTGATATTTTATGGAGTGAAAGAATTGGATACACCGGCAGTGATCTTGAGAGTGACTTTAGTTTGAGAGAAGGGCAATACATTTGAAATGGAAACATGACTGAAAAGGTTATGCAATATTCTCTGTCATTGTTTCTGTCGTATTTGTATTTTGCTTAATCGACCGACAGTGAAAAGAAAAATACATAGCAGACCTGCAGTAAATGAAATATATTTTTACACCATTCCCCTTTTTTTTTTCTTTTATATACCTATTCTTATCTATAAAGTTAAATACAAAAAGGTTTCATCAACAATTCAAATTGATTTCAAACGTATATTTGACTATAAATTTGTAGATTTGGAAACAGTTGAAATTTTAATGTAAAGGCTTTTACTAAAACTTTCCATTTTCACTAAATTCTATCATTAGAAATAGAGAAAAACAAATGAGCCGCACACTGTGAAACTGCAGCTACGGTGAATGCATAAATACCAAATGATGTCGGTACATAAAACTTGCCAGGATTTTTGTCTCGGAGCGATTTTTTTTAGAGATTGCTCTGCACCCATCTGCTCCATTACAATTCTCCACAAGGTGTGAGTTGAGGCAAATTGATTGGATTAATATATATCTGGGCAAATAAACAACTTGTGCCTTGGGGGGCTTTCTGTGCAGCATTTCTTTAGAACTCCTCAGGAATCAAAGGCGCTAATATCAACGGCTGCCATGCGGAATAACATCAGGCACTCATGAAAATGCAAGTCCCATATATATCAACATCAAGAAGAGACCTGCGAGAGTTACCGTGTCAGCGATGAGATGTACAGTCAAATCAAATTCCCGGTGCTGCAAAAAAAAAAAAAAAATCCCTTCTAAATAGACCATAAAGTCTTGATAAAAATGTGCACTGGATTCAAAGGCTGTTGCGCCGGCTGCCTGTCATGTTCATAACTGGGTCTTTGAAGTCGGCTGTCAGTGGTCGATGCTGAACCATCTTCAGAGGTGCGTCAGTGCTCTCCCTCCTGTTCTTTCAAGTTCCCCTCCAGCGGCCAGTTTGTGGGGTGATGTTCGCTCTGAATGTGCAGTTGCTGCTCTGGAGATAGGGCCGGTCAATCCTCCTGTCAGAAATATCATCCTCGTAGCGAGACATGTTTGCGTTAAGTCTAGCCATCCTCAAAGAGAATGGAAGTCTGGAGGCGTATTCAGTGGGGTGCAAAACAGAGGATTTCCAGTCACAGAATTTTAATGTACTGTATTTCTGTTCATGGTTTCCATACTGAAGAAGACATTGGAAAGAAAATGAAAAAAAAAAACAAGACCACGTCAAATTATTTTGTGCGCACTTGGAAAAGTAGAACACCAAAGCTCATCAGATCTACAACATATGGCCATACACAAATCTGAACACTTGACTGTTTTCTGATTCTGCTTTCCACTTGCTTCCTGCAGAATATTCTGAGCCTTGAGCGCCACCAGAAACTGAACGGGACATTTGATGTTCGAGAGAGAGAGAGAAAGAGAGAGAGAGAGAGAGAGAGAGAGAGAGAGAGAGAGAAATACTGGGTCAGCACAGTCAAGCATGACGGCCGGCACAAATACCACCAAGTCAGGAAGATACAGTCCAGGGTGAGGAAGTGGAGATAGCGCCGTAACTAAAGATACAGCCTGCAAGTAGAGAGCAATAGCCCTCAACAGATAGAGAGGGCCCCAGGGCTCGAAGATAGGCCCACAGAAGTAGAAACATTTGTGACAAAATGGCTGACATTATCTTTTAATTAGATTCACACTGTTTACCGGCTTGTTTGTACTCTCATTTATACATTACCTGATATAGCTTTCCTTTATCTCGTGTAGGGGTTGTGGACGTTGATGATGATGGCGGTGTTGGCGGTGCACGTGGAGACGGTGAAGAAGCGACGCTCATGCTGCGTTTTGCTCCGACACAAACTTCTACACATGGCTCGCCTCTATTTTACATACCAATTTTGTAACTGAATGATAACTTCCGCAAGACTCGGGTCATTTTTAACGGTCCGTGCGCTCTAAAGGAGGGAAGTGCCAGAGACGGCAGACGGCAAAGCAATTGATCTTTCTGAGCAGCGGCTTATGTGGGAGGTAGAACTCAAATTCACTCCCCCGGTTTGTATGAAATGTTCTATAATGCGATGTATGCACACATACATCAATTTAATGGAAGATGCAAATTTCCTCATTAAAGACGGAAGCATGAGTCCCTCTTACACAGAGTCTATCCATAATTAGCTTGTTCCCCCCACTGGCCCTGAAGCATTTACTATAATACTGTCTGAGGCCAACAAGCTCCGTTAGCCTCTGTCTCAGTGCCACAGATGATAGTACAAATGCTGCAAAGTTGGCCAGTTATACTTCCAGAGGTAGTATGTGGCAATTTAAGGTGTAATGTCATAAGATGTATTGGGGAGAGTGGGAAATATCCCAAGCAGGTGAAAACAGTTTTTTTATTTCTTTTTCTGTTTTTTTATTTATTCTCTTCCTTATTTTTTAGAACGAAATCAAAGTCACGGCCATTATCACCACGGCACCTGTGCCATTGCGCTTATTATTGATGATAATAAGAGAAAGTCTTGACAAAGGAGCAGGTGGGATTGGGGGGGGTTGAGTTGCATGTGGCTCACATCTAAACATCAAAACTGCTTGGAAAAAACATAAGTTCACACAAAAAAAGTTTACTTTTTTGATAATGCCTAAAACCTTAAATGAAATGTGATTCTTTTGTGCCTCTGCTCTCTGTAATGTTTGTGTGTCTCTGAGCCATTTTCACAACCGCATTTGTATTAAAGGAATTGTTTGATTATCATTAAGTGGCAGTAACATCCACCTACCAATATCGCAAAATACAAGCTGTTGATAGTGAGATATGTCACCTTTGCACAGAGCCAGGCTGGCTGTTTCCTTCATCATGCTATGCTAAGCTAACTAAGCGCTGGCCTTAGCCTTGTCATAGAGGCATTAGTCTAAATTTAGCCATACAGCTTGCTATCTTTCATCTTACATTAAACTGTTGCAGTGAAACAAATAACTGTGATTTTGGCACATGAACGTTATTATCTGCATCTTTGTTTTTCGCCTTAGTGGACACATCCACATTCACGTTGCCTAGTCAGTTGATGACATTTTCTGTGCAGACCGACGACAATGAGGTAAAACTGCCCCCGGGGCAATTGAAAGCACTTACACCATCCTCAATTTGTGCTTCAGCTGCAGAACTGTACTCACATTTTGGATCACTATTGCGAAAAAAGAAAGAGAATAAAAAAAAAAACCCTTGCAACCGAGACAGAAAATGCAAACAGATGGTTTTTCATTGCGGTTTTAAACAACAGGCTTCCTATTATAGGCTATCATTATAGGCTATTTACATGTTTTTTGTTCAGACTCGTTGAATCTGCTACTGTTTACATCTGCTTTGCCGTCTTCTGCTCGGTGCATCTCCCCACAAGCTGTTGTGTGATTGGGGTGAACGCTCATCTGCTAAGACACGCTAGATCTTTCACTGACTGAGCGGCCGTGTTTACCTCCGCTGCTTCCTTCTTCCCGCTCAGTTCCCGTCCCCAGAGCCCCCCTTACTTTAAACACAGCAGCGGTGCTCATTCACTTTCCTATGTAAAACTATGCTGCTGGCCGATCGCAACGCTGTACTTTTGTGCCTCCACCCTGTGCTGACTCCACACTTCCATATATTCATTTAGTCTGTCTACGTCGCAGAAGCACCGCGGCCACATTCATGCGTCTTCATACCTGTCGCGGCATGAAGATGCATGCGATATTTGAAATAATGGTTGTGGGTTAATGAAAATGACTCGGAGGACCCTGAGTGTGCAGGATGGAGGTTGGGTTTTTGATTGCATTTTATCACCACTTTAATAACTGTCAGATATGCTGAGGCACAAGAATGTTCTCTACTGCTTTTCTAGTCGAGATACATTTTTCACTAACCCCTTCAAATTCAGAGGATGGGAGGTCACATGTTTTTAAATGCAAATGTTTGAATGAGTCTTGAGACGTTTATATTCCGTGATAAAATGTATGCACCTTGAATTGCATACACAACCCAGCGACCTCCTTGAGGTCAGTCCTTTCACAGATTATAGGGAGGGATTGCGAATGAGTTTCTTTTTTTTTTTTTTTTGCATTTTTCCGCTCAATCTGTGGTTCTTTAGTACTGTTAAATAATGCATTCTTCTGCATGTGGTGAAGGGATAAAGTGGCTCTTAACGTGAGCTCCCACCCAATACGGGGCCTCTCCCTGTCAGGGGCCAGGTGAGCCGCCTCTGAGCACGCCACCGTCGCTGTGGAGGTAACTTTCATGCTCCGCTGGGCAAACATTTTCCAGGTCACATTTTTCAATTACACTGAGAGGCAGGTCCCACAGGCAACCAACCCCCCAGCAACAACCACCCAGGCACACACACGCATACGCGCACACACTCACATAAACAGACTAACCCCCCTCACCCTTCCCCCTTCACCATTCCCACACACAACTCCTCATTCTGTGTTTAGCAGCACAGCATCTTCCCCTCCACCGCAAATCTTCAAAACACACACAGGCAGAGCTCAGATCTTGGGAGAAAGGGCTAAGTATGTTAATGAGGGCGACTGCAAAAGCCTTCAAGGAGACTGCAAAAAAAAAACATATAGATTATGTTGACATTCCGACAAGAGGGTTTTTGTCCAACAAACGTCAATGTACATTTGGCTATCTGCTTAATCACAATCGATATATTGCTGATGAAATTAAGCTAGGGGGCAAATTGTCCATCAGCAGGCAGGCACAGGACGCCTCTTGCTCTATTAAATCTGTCAAGGTTCCTCAAGTTCAGCATGAGGTGTCTATCTCCTTATCTGAAGACTTTGAAGTCTCTTCCTCTGCCGGTTTGCCTCAGGCATGTGGCGAGATATGAAGAGAGTCTGCCTCATCTGCCTAATGCTGCTTGTGTAGCTAATAGTCCAGAAAACACTGCTCTGTGAGGCCACACGCGAGCACTTTAAAGGATTCATCTTTGGCTGTCACCAAATGAGAGAAACTTGCCACGCTCTGCCACTCTCCGTCACTCATGATCCAACACAACCGAAGGTGTTAGGGTGGTTGGCGGTGTTTAAACGGGGGGGAGTGTATTGAGGAGACGTCTATATTTAAGGGTACTGGAATCTACTTTGTGCTACTATTGCACAACATTATTTTATTATTATGATAAACCTGCTGATACATTTTATTGTAAAAAAAAAAAAATGTGAAAAGATCAAAATCGATAATGAATTAATTAACAACTGCTTGCTTCTAGAGGGAAAAGTCAGGGGATGAACAAAGTCTACAAAATATGAAAGTTGGCGTCAAATTTAACTGCAATCCATCTGAAAGTTGTCGATATATTTAAAAATGTCTGTGACACTCACAGTGGTGCTGCAGGGAAAAAAATCACAGGATCACCAGCTTCATTAGGATATCATCATGTAGGAACCATTAAAGTCAAAATATGCTGTTTTATACCAATCAATCCACTGGCTGCTGAGATATTTTAAAAACACATCAGTGTTCCTCACAGTTACACTTCCTTCGTGGCGAGGAACATTGGCACTGTAGTTTACTTAGACTCAATCCCACGACTGAAAACACTCCCCAGCAAATATACATTGAGCTACCATTTGAGTAAAGTTTGAGGAATGTTTGCGAAGAACTACAGTGCCCAGCTGTTTTAAGAAATTATTTAGATGTTTTTTAAAAATGTATGGATTCATGACCTGTTTTTATGGATTCACGTTTTCAGGAACAACAAGCTCGGAGCTGGGAGACACACGCAGGCTGAGGAAGCGCAGCTGAGGCAGACTATTGTTGGTTTTGATCCTTTCATGGGATTTGTTGACAATAAGGAAAATTTAAAATAACACCAGACCCACCACTTAAAGCCAAGCACATTAATCAGCATTTCTGTAAATGTGCCATCTGTACCCTGCTGGATATCTTTGAACTCTAATCGTTGGGCATGACTTTAAAAACCCCCATCAGTCAGCCATCAGCCTTTTAAATCCTCTTGAGAAGCTGGCTGCTGATACGTTAATGCACACTCAAGAAAAAAAAACAATAAAAGGTTGCATGTAGCTCACAGGTATCACACAAACAAATGCGGGGGCAGCATGAACTGGAGCAGACAAAACAGCATCAGACAGATCAGATATCACAAAATAATATTAAGGCATCCACAAACTAACACATCACCTGACAGGAGAGCGGCATGTAGGCAAACTCCTCGCTGCTTACTCCTTTGAAAACAATCTTTCTAGACAGTGACAGGTGAGATCGAGAACGGTGCGTGCAGCCGGTACGCCTCAATTTAATTCGTGCCAAAGGAAAAAAAAAAAAGAAGACAAAAAGAAAGAAAGAAA
>JAOXYL010000100.1:19449653-19470051 GCA_028564955.1 Terapon puta | reverse complement strand
AAAGAAAGAAAGAAAAAAGATGGCCGTTGCTGAGCAATGAGTCGTGGATTTTGTGTGAGACTGTGCAGGCAGAGAGGATGGGACTGCAGGCTACCTGGAACGGAGCCAGGGACACTGGGTCACCGGGGTCAGAGCAAGCTGGCATGACTGGTGAAAGCACACAGCAAGGCACACAAGCATGCACAATCACAGATACACACACACACAGACACACACACGTACATGCAAAGTACGATTAAAAAACCTGATTAAAAACACTGTGGAACTGATAACATTCCCGGCTATTTCCACGAGCACACAAGCAGAACATCTTCGCCCTCCCTTCATTGTGCTCTTGCGGTTAATCTTGTTCAGCGGCATGATGATTATAAGTCTTGCTGTAAAATATAAATGCAAATTCACAAGCATCCTCCCTGACAAACCTCTTGGCAAGAAAGCGTCATTATACTCTTTCGGCAGAAGGAGAGGAGCATTTTTAAAAGAAAATACATTAAATCGCAGACATTACCAATTTCATTTCTGTCATCCGCCAGACTTTGCCATGCTCTCATCCATCTGTTTGGGTGTAGTAGGAGGCATGTGGACCCATCAACACCAGCGGCACCCCTGGGCACGACTGTGTCATACCTGCTGAGTCTCCCTGAAGCACCTGCTGTCTCTCATCCTAACATGAGCAAAACAAGTGTCGGGCGTCGGTGTTTTTTAAAACTGCATCCCGTCTAAAATGTCTGTTGACAATCACTCCGCTCCTGAACGCTAGGTTTGCCACAGGACAGGTGTCTCAGCACAGGTAGTGTGGAGCATCAGCACCACACAGGAGTGTTAATTAGACACACCAACAATAGCGTCAGGGGTGCTGCGACTGACGTATGAAGCTCCCACAGCGATTAGCACACACCAAAACGTTTTGACTCTGACAGGGTTTCTGTCCCTGAGTGCACCAGAGTGACTATCGCAGACAGGAGTGAGGAGACATTTTAGAGGCAGGTCGGACTGCGTGGACGGAAACATGTAAGGAACATGAAAATTCAAGCTGTCAGCAGTGTCCCTGTGTCAGTCAGTCCGAAAGGGAGGGTTGTTTTAAAGAGAATTGTTAAACTGTGGCGCTGAGAAACGATATCCCTGATCCAGGTGATAATGTATAATAAATCCAGGCAAAGTTCCGAGATAGACTGATTCATTCTTCATCACAAGGGAGGCAGAATACACTGGGGAGCAATCTGAGCGAGCGCTTGCTCATTTACTTTGCCTTAACGAAGCAGGGAAGGACGCTATGCAGCTCCACACAGAGCGAGACAGGAAAACCAGACCGTCGAATGAATATGCAGCGTTCAAAACTTACAAACATTACCAATTAGCCCGCTCTGTTAAGGGTTAAAACACACATATGCAGTCGTTTAATTGCAGGATTGGTGTCTTTGAATTATGCAGAAGTTGCACACAGCAACCCTCTTTCACTTCATGCTATTTGCAGATTTGCTCACACTCCTCGTGGCACGCGGCACAAAGCACACGCCGCAGCAAACATGTAAAGTGCAGGGTTGCCACATGCGACACCCAACATCAATCCAGCCAGATCCAACAGCTGCTAATTGACAGCAGTAAGTGGATAGCCAGAGGAGGGAGGATATTTTTAATTACACACCACATCACCATGGCGACGCGGGCGAGGGGAGAGGACAGAAGTCACGCCAACAGGTTGAGATGGAGATGAAGTGACAGAGAGGAGGAGGGGAATCTTCACTGGTTCCTTTTTATTTTTTTTAGGTGAAGTGATGTTTACCCTTCAGTAAACAATCATCGTCACACACATGTCACACACACACACCCCATCACACACACATCACGCTGAGCACAGAATCAGATCGTTCAGGCTCCATAGTAGCTGGCCTGAAATGCATACGGGCCCTGCACCCTTTTCATATGCTACGTTTCATGCTTTGTGGTAATAACGATAGCTCTGGTGGTCTATTCATTGCTGGCAGAGTGTCGGGGAGATGCAACAACCATGCTCCATGACTGCTTAATCACAGAAAGCCATGTCTCGTATTGCGGCGCAGTGCGATGGGATCTGAGGCACGGCCGTCTTGCCCTGTTTTTTTTTTTGTTTTTTTTCCCTACGATTCTGCTTCCTCTGTCACAATGCCTCCAGATTAGAAGTCAAAAGCGGGCATCGGCAACAAGAGCACTAATCCAGTCAGTTAGTTCACCTGCAGATGCTAATCCTTTAGCACCACGACCAAACGTGTGAAATTCGTCGCTGTAAATGTGCTTATTTTTCCTGTGTGCCGCCAGGCTTTCTGAGAGGGGTGGGGTCGCGTCTCTCTTTTCTCTCTCTCTCCCTCTCTCTCTCGCTCTCTGCTTCTTATTCGAATCAGAAGAAAAAAAGCGCAGGAGGCAGGTTTTTGCCGTGATCTCTATCCCATATGTGATGAATTTTCAAATTCCTCTTAGCCATAAAATTGAGGTCTCCAGCGCACCCCCTGCCCCCTACATTTCTCACTCCGCACCACTCCTCCCGTGAGTTTTATCAATTCGCACAATCTGAGTCCTCCTGTTCAGCCGTGAGTTGGGACGGTTAGATTATCTTCGGGGAGAGATTTAGATAAAGAAAAAAATTACTCTAACTTTACCTAAAATGACCTCAGACATTGCGAGTTTACTTTCCAATTCCACAAATTCAAAACAAGGGAGGACTCATAAATCCAAGCAATATATACGGGGGACATGCGCTGCAGGAGACATAAGCGAGATATGCCCTGCCTTGACAGATCTAGCCCATATCTAGCCAGACTCCACACAGACTAATCCCTATTCAAGACTGGAAGGTCAGTGCAAGGCTAAAACTGCCTTTCACTTGCAGCAGGGCTGAGCACAACTTGCCAGGGTTAGCTCTAATTGCGAGGTCCACAGCACTGTATTTTTGCAAAACACTTTCAGAAGGTGTTTCCTTGCAAGAGGGGTACTGAGAGGCGCGTGTTTGAATAGTATGTACTCTCTGCTCTCAGCGCTGAAGTAAAATCGTTCTGACTTCACATACCTGACATCACCCTTTCTCCATGAGCACGGTGAACTCTGGGCTCAAAATGAACAAGCTCGGAAAGTGCTTTCCAGCTCACGGTAGAGCACTGAGACTGCAGGAGCTAGAGTTCAAATCACTAACTACAAACCTAATATTTCAGGTTACTCCCAGCTCCCCAAAAGGAATCGGGCTTTTTTTTTTTTTCATATTTTGCAAAATAAGTGATGTACTCCCATGAATTAATAATCTAGGCCATTGATAAAGACAACAGCAGCAACCCGTAATCCCATAAAACACATAAAAGAGATGTCAAAGATAACACAGCGTTGTGTTTCACAGCCAACTCCGGCAGTATCACACATCTCATTTCAAAATCAAACTAAAACCGTTTTCAATCCAAGTGGCCTAATTAGATTTCCATTTGTTCTGTATTAAACAGCAGCGTGTAAACAAATTAAATGTTCCAGTTCCACTACACAGTAAATCTAAGGGTTTTTTTTTTCAGTGTGTAGTGATCAGATTGATAACATTTCAAAATTACAACTCAATGTCAGCATAACCTACACAGAGAATTCATAGTATTTGTATTTGAGTGTTTTGTCGATGAACACTTTTGTTTTGTGATGGAAAGATACTCATAAGACTTGGATTTAGAATTAATCCAACGTAGACTAATGTTTTTTTTTTTAATGGTATGGTAAATGGTATTATGAAGCGGTCTCATGCTAAGAAGGGGCCAGAATTAGAGACATGATTAGAGCAATCAAAACCTGTTTCAGTGTACGATTACACACCTAACAAAAGACAGGTGTGAAAACATGTGAAACTATTATTTTGGTGAATTTTAAAACCAATTGGGGGCAGTTATGAGACAGCTCAGGTTAACATCGTGCAAAACAAAGAATACATTTAAATCTTTCAATCTTTCAAAAACATTTTGTTCTCTCTCTGTAAATTGTCAGCATCAGTCATTGATTTACTGAGCATCTTGTTCAGTGTACAGAGGAAAAAATGCAAGTCAATAAAATAGTTCCTCCCAAAACCACCAAGTAAAAACAGTGGTTACTTTTAGACTTTTGGAAAGATTTGAAAAATTAGGTGTAATAGTTGAATTTGCCAGTTTTATATAGTTGGGAGATTCGCCAAGCTGGCAGTTTCCACCTGTTTCAAGTCTTTATGTTAAGCTATGCTAGCTGCGTCTAGCTTCATATAATTTTTTTATACTCCGGCTCCTACCAATATAATGACTTTAAGCTATTCATTTCAGGAAATAAATTAAATAGAGGTCATTATTTAGTAATTAGAGATGGGAAATCACTAATTTGCGTGCGTGAACTTTAAAAAAAAATGACCTTAGTTTGAATTAAATATCACAGTAAAACTTGAACAGCAAATAGTAATGTAACTTACTGTATGTGGTCTCATCTCTCAGCGGTGTGTTTGTAAGAATAATTTATCCCATTTTGTGCATTGTGTGCTGTGCATCTTGCACTTTTAATTTTCTCTAACTATGCTGACCTTGGACAGTGACTTTCCATCCCAAAGTGCCAATAAACTGCTGTACCATACACTCCAATTTGTGCTATAGCTCTAGTTAGTTAGGATCAAATAATGAAAACACAGAGAGCAGTCTGTAGAGGTTAGGACAGCGCTGTTTTGGCTCTGAACTCCAGCACATTGGATTTGAAAAGAAACAAGGACTGTGAGGTTAAAGTGCTGACTTTCAGCTTTAATTCAGTCCTGTTTACTTCAACATCTGGTGAACCATATAGAAATGGTAGGCCTTTTTATACATATTTCCCCAAGGGTAAAAAGGGCTGCGAGTCCTACACTATTCACCCAATATAGACGTGAGCACCCTCGAACACCTTTAAAGCTGAAAGTCAGCACTTTAACCTTAAAGTCACTGTTTCATTTCAAATCCAGTGTGCTGGACTGAAGCCAGAGCAAGGATCAACGTGCCACTGTGCTCACACTCACACACCACACCATACTGGCCTTATACTGATCCAAGAACACTGACCCGCCACCGACGGTTAAGTGTATCACAGCAGCACACGTCACATAAATGAAGTGCATTGTTTAGCTAGGAGACACGAACAGGCGCCACGTACCATTACCATACACCATCCCTCTCTCCTCCTCTACCTCTCGCTCATCTTTCACTTGTGTCCATGGAAATCGGTAGAAATCCACTAAACTTAGGAGAGAATTTTAATGACATCTTTCACCGGAGAGCCTAATGGTAATGGTAAAGACGAGTCCCATGAAAGCAGCAAATAAATCTAATTAGAAGGGAGATATGCTTGTGTGCCTGTAGGGTGAGGATTAGCCAGCTGCTGTTATGCAATCCATACTTGTCAGAAGCTACAATCTGACTTGTGTTGCCTGGGATATTGAGATGTGCATTAGCACGGAGGAGATTATCATCATGAAGGATGGCAAGCTGTTTCTCTCCTCCATTCTCCCATTTAGTCACTTGCACATTCAAATCTTCTGCTTGATAAATCACTTCTGTTGCATAAACAAGAGGTGTGTGGAAACGCTCTCCAAAAAAAAAAAAAAAAAAAGTTCTGAATGAGGCTTTTCACTTGCACACGGCATCAGCGAGACCTCAGCGCTCGGCTCCTTGCATTCTGCGAGCATCTGTTTACTGTGCTGCAGGTGGAGCGACTCGCCTCCATAAGATGACGGTGGGCAGCGGTAAACAAACTCAACTTCATCCGAATGCAGTTCTTGACGCTGCAACAGTATAAACCTGGATGATGCCGTTGATCAAAATAGAGCTCAAATGAATATTCTTATCAACGATGGATAAAAGACAGAAAAATTATTCCCCAACTCTGCAGTTCCCCTGCTCTACAAAGCCTACCACCAGAGCCAAACAAACTAGGATAAACCCACCATACACTACTCCATCAGCATCAAACAGCAGACAGAGAAATTTAGTTATATGAAAATACTGGAGTTGCATTCAAAGATACCCAGAATCCGAAGTCCAAAACTAATATTAAAGTTGCAATGTTAAAAAGACATGTAGGAGTAAACATCCAGATTGTTGGCTTGCAACAGAATTTTCTAGTTTGAGCTGTGGCACTAATCATACTAACATATGATGTAGAAAAGTGATATAAATATACATGTACATGAATGTTTGGGTATTCATAGGTTGTTACTACTCATGCCATGTGGCCAATTAATCAGTATTTGCTTGTTGAAGGAAAACTTTAGGGTCAAACTTTCAGTTAAAGCATTTCCACTGACATGCAAGGTAGATTGTGCTTCAACCGTACTTTTGATTCACCACATTACAATTATGTCTTGAAAGACCACATTGTATGGCTCTGTCTCAGACAGCAAATAAGAATATTTATTCCAAATTTATTCACTACACCTTCCCAAATTTCTTCAGCTAGAATTGAGCTGCCATTATTTAAAAGAGACAGATAAGTCTATCTTTCAAAACATGGCCATTTTACAAGAAAAGGCCTCATATCGTTATATCCTGAATTGTTAGCCATAACAAGGTTTACTCTCAGGCCAGCTTTCACTTGGTATAAATATGTTTCCAATTTTTTTTAGATAGTGAATATTGCATTTTGGAATGAAATAGTCCGATGGAAAGTGCATCTTAAAAGGATGGGACTAAATTTTGCTTTTAGAGCATTTCTCAGCCTTACCAAATTATAGCCATAACTGTTTCTTCTCTTATGGTGCAATGCTGAAAAGTAATAAAGGAGGGGAAGGCAATGGCAACTCAGTTAATACTCCCACAGCATTTTACTCAGGATAAAATATTGGAAGTTAAAATGGCACCCCAGAGATGCATATACAAATAGCCTGTGAGGGAAAGTTTTTGCTCTTTCTCCCTCCTTCTCACTTTCCTCCCTCCTCTTTAGTCTCCATTTCTCTCTCTCTCTCTCTCTCTCTCTTCCAACTCTCACAGTCTCCTGTGTCTTTCGATATCCTTCCCCCTTCATGATTGTACAACTCACCCAGCATCCTTAAGCTCTTGCAGTTCCTCTCTCTGTCTTAGGGCATTGTTAGGCATCGCTCGGTAAACATTCAGAAAGTGGAAACTTTCTGGTGAACATGGTCTTGGCAGTCAAGCATAGCAAAGCAATCGCAAAATATCCTTGCTTCCCCCACAGTGGCGGTCTGCGCTGTCTCATAGCTGACATGTTCAAATCAATAATTCACATCCAATGAGTGGTGGTGTGTCTGTGTGTTTGTGCGTGCCCGTCGACATGCATGTGATTGTTTTTGAGACCGGTATCGGCTGTCAGAGAGGCCTCGGTGCACTGTGTGTCTGACAGATCGACATGTGAGGTTTATCAGGCAGATCCTTGTTCTGATATCATTTTCACAGGCAATTAAAGTCAGGAGCAGGTGCTGGATCTCAGCTAATAAGGACTTACATAGTCTATACAACAGTGACGTGTGGTGAGGTTCATTGCTGATGAGGCACTGACGTCATCACTATCAGCTTTTCCAACATATTATTCGCCATTTGATTGGCAACATTTAGTGGATTTTTTAAAATTAATTATGCTTTTTGTGTGATACGGTTAAAATGTAAATAATGCTGATATATAATTTACATATTAACCGCATCACAAAAAAAAGAATAATTAATAAAAAGGGATAAAACGTTATCATGGTCTTACCTTTACTTATGAATGAAGTCCATGCGCCGTTCCTTTTGAACAAAAGCATTGATGACTTGTTTGTAGAAGTGTTAATTATCACCTCCTGCTTCAGTTTAAAATCCAGTGTAGAAAACTGTTTGAGTTTAGAAATATAATCCTCCATGTTGAAGTCAGCCCCGGAGTAATTGTAATAGTAATAGGAGTAAATAAGGAATGGGTGCATTTGAAATCACTTGTCACTGTCACTTATTCTGCAGCCGGCGACTGCCAAGAAGTCGCAGGAAGAATCCCTGAGATCACTACCGCCCCCTGCCATGAAGCAGGAGAACTGCCTGCCTCACCAAGTGCCTTTTCACAGCCGTTTTAGCTGCTCAGCACAAGAAACGCGTTACACACATACAGTTTTTTGGGGAAAAAAGATAACAGTCAGCTAAACTATGGAAATTTAGTTCATATAGCAAAAGCGTTTCAACATTTTAATAGCGACATGCAGAGAGACAGCAATACATCATCACTGCAGGCTACCAGCACGGTCAGCCAAGTCATTGCACAGTCCCTGGTGAGGCTCAGCCGGCTGCTGCTTCACCGCACGTCTCGTCGCAGTTTTTGAATCGTAAATGCGAAAATTCAGCGATTTTGATTAAAAATTAATCTGAGTGACATTAAATGAAAAACAAATGTATAGTACAAATCACTGGTTAAATATAACCATTTAATTTATTTTTTCATCTTACTGTTTTTTTTCTTTCCATGATGACAGATGAGGCCTCACTTGCCTCCTCTGACTGCACGTCACTGCTTTACAAGGTTAATTGACAGAAAAAGAGAAAAAATATTTCCAAAGTGCATAAGACAGTATATTTGTATTTCTCGGAAGACGCATGATGGCTTGTGTATGTGCTGTTTTATGTGTGTGCAAGCTGTGAGCCTGCCCGTGAATGCACGTTTAAGTGCGTGACAAGGCTACGGACATTAATATTCTCACGCACAAGCAGGTTTGCCACTGGCACTATTATCTTTGTAGAAAAACAAAATGAACACCACAATCCGTTTCCAAAATGGCCTCGGCACGGTGCAGCGGATAATCATATAATTTGCAGATTTAATTGGAAATATAAATCCCAATGCACACACGATTACAGCCAGCTTTGATATACACCTTGCCGATTGATGCATGATGACACCTCGCAAATGTGGAGGGTCACCCGTGTCACTTTTAAATATCACGGTACCCTGGGAAACCTGATTGCAGCACCAACAGCACATTTAAATTGCTGTCCTCGCATATTGCGGAGCAAAATTACCTCTTCAACTGTCTCTTTCTGCAGCAGATTAGATTGGCTGTATTTTTTTCCTGTGGTCATTTTCTCCATTTGACAGAGCATGGCGCGGCTCATGTTGTTGCTGTTGTTTTTTTGCATTAAATTTCACTAATACAACTGGCATGCGGTATTCAGACATTTCAGTCTTGTATTATATGGAGTGTGTGATAGTGCTATTATATCATTATGCTATTTCATCTGGCAGTGGGGTAGTCTGTGCGTTGGTCCACCTGAAAAGGCTGCAGGCTGCCTGTACATCTCCATACAGTGTTGCAGCACACTGTAATGCTTTATCAATAAACCACTGGACCGTTTGCTGTTTTCATAATGGAGTCGTGAAAGCACGCTCTGGCTCCTAATTACCGAGGCAAACAGAGCTTGGCAGCAATTCAGAGGAAAAAGTGGAGGAGAACTGGGTAGGAGGAAGAGAAGGCGAAGGACACAAGAAGAAAAGACCTTAAAAGAACACAGTTTGCCAGTTCATCCCCAACCCAAAGCTAATTATATGTGCTGAGGCAAGAGGAAGGTCTTGTTATGCCCAGTAGACCCACCTCAGAGCTGGAACCAAGATCCCTATCACTGCCTTATGTCTGCAGGTCTGATAAGACAAGTTCACTCCACATTTGCCCTCTACAGTTAACTTTCCCTTCTACACTTTAGTAACTTTATCAAGGACTTAAGTACTGTTGTTGGCAAAGACCACACAGAATCATGCATGCAGGCACCCAAGGCCAGATCTGAAAATCAAAGGCCAACACATCTACTGGCAGGGTCAAACAGGCTGAAAGATTTTGCCCCAGCAATTTTCTTCTGGACCGGCTGATTTTTGCCTAGTATAGACAAAGCATTATCAGGCTTTTTCTAACATATAAGCTAAGCCCTAAATGTGATATTGACGCAAATATCAAAAATCAAATCAAATCAAATCTGGTCATAAGGGAGTTTACTTAAGACACATGACTAATTGCTAGCTGTTGAACTTCAGTATTTTTTAGCACTTTCTCAAATAAATCCACAATGACAAAATGCAGTGCATTTTATTTTGCTTCACTCTTTCTGTCTTTACTTTATTACAAGTTGATTACATGACTGACATGGATGGACAGACCCACTTGAAGAGATGGAGGGAGATGACAATGGTAGCACTTCCTGTTTTTTATTTGGGACATAAAATCCATTCACATGGGCTTTTCCAACATCAAGTGGGCCATGGCTGGTAAGTCAAGGTTTGCCAGAGTTACCAGATGGCACAGCCGAGCCTGGCTTCGGGGCATTTTAATCTGCACTTTTTCAATTGTGGAGAGGCCTGTACATGCACCTCTGCCAGCAAGACACCAAGATTGTTCTTTGTGCTTGTGATTGCAAGAAGTTGTTTGAGCAGTCAGAAATGGAAGATGACTTCATTCTTTGAAAGTATGGTAAGAGTCTACAAATAGCAACTCTCTAACTCTGTTTTGTTTTTTTGAGAAAAGTTATGTTTCATGAGAAAACGTTAATGTTGAATATGGGTTTAATGTCTTTGATTATTATTGAAGTATGGTTCACTGTGGCGTTACGTTAATGCCAGCCACTCTGTGGCACTGGTGAGACACAAGAAAGGATACGGAGGCAGAGGGACGAAAAGAGAAACGTGAGCGGTTGGCAGGACACTAACCTCTGTTAAAAGAGAGTTAAAAGAACCCAGAAGACGTTGTTTTTTTCATTCACCAACAGCCTTGTCACACTAACATGCTCACACTGAAAATGCTTATACTATACAGGTGTAGTGTTTACACAGCTTGTACACATGTACACATCTTACTTAACATGTTAATACAGCTGAGAATGATGGGAAAGTAATAGTATATGATCATAAACCAGAAAACACTATTTATTGATCCTGAGGGAGACACTTTTGTACCAATTGTCATCTGCCATCCAGCCACTAGTTGACAGTGATGGTGACCCAGCAGGTCAACACCACCACGCTGTTAGCATGACTAAAAAACAATGTTTTTCTTTAATTATGCTGCCCTCTTGTTACTACATTCCTCCATTGTTAGCCTTGATAATATAAGACATATTTCTAGCTTTTACCTGTGGTGCCTGTGCCAGCAAACAGCTCTGCATATTTAATTTTATTTTCACTTCAAACCTTTATCCAAAGGACTACTGAGGCTGCTCTAATCTACAATGATGTTGAATTGTAGACTAGTTAGAAATAAACAGGATAAAACAAATTATTAAAATTATAATCATAATTATTTTTAAAAATAAATAAAAAAAAACAGTTGCACATTGAAACAGGGAGCTTTGTCATCATGGTTTTAAATTGTCCATTGGTTAGTAGAGTATTGATTTTAAGCATGTGTTGAAGATCAGTGTAAATGTCACATAGGGGAGGAAGTAAAGAAAGAAACGACCAAGCTTTGTACAGTTTATTGATAGCATGTTTGACCATGAGCTTGGTTGCAGAAGACAGGTTTTTACTGGAAGCTGTGACAATTTTGAGCTGCAGAAAAAGTGATGTGGATACACGCGTCCGCATGGTATTGAGCCCGACAGCAGAGTAGGACAGGTCTTAACCCAGGGCCAGTGGCCAACTCTAATGACTATTGACAACAACCTGAGCCTCTTTGACTTTCAACCTAATTCACTCTTGGAAAGAGGGAATGACTGCCTTAAGACTGCCAGCAACAAATGAAGCGGAAGAAACAAAGGTTTGATAAAACATCCAGGCTTTCATCCACCTTGAAATCAGTTTGAAAACAGTTATCAGTCTGCAGTATGCATTGCAGTCATCCAAATGGAAGTCTTTTCTCCCTTAATTTTCCTTTAATTATTCATGTGTCTGTGTCTACTTGGTTAGAGGTCACTCTCTTGATATAATTTTGACCGAGCCAGTTTGGGGAGAATTTGATCGCCGTTCCAAAAAAGACGTGCTATTGGTCAGTGTCTTTTTGGCCGTTAGTACTTCATTAACGCCCCTCTTAAACCTCCCTGCACTCAGGTAAATATGGACATTGTGTTAAGAGCATATTGATCCAAGAGGCACAAATGACAGCACTTTACCATATAACAACAATAAAAACTTTAGTACACTTGTAAACTAAGCTGTTACACCAAATGAATGTGCAATAACCTCTGATGAAAGCCTAAAGTCATTTCTCTCATTACCAGAAACAACTCCAGCAAATGACTCTGCTTTGGCCCTTTCAAACGGCTTTAAAGTAAAGTTTTTAAAGTTTTATTTACATTAAGTCCAACCAGCCCATACGCAGCACAAAAGAAATTGTTGTCGTGGGCTTTAAAAAAAAAGTCTGCTTGGCTGTAATGTGAAGGAAACCAATCAAGCCTGGTCCCTTTTGTTAACAGCGGATACTTCCCCATATTTGAACACCTGGCAAAATTAACGTGCTATTTAAGTTTTTCCCATTTCCTCCTCGCCTTGCTGTTTACCATCTTTTTCCCTGAGCTAAACCCTTCTCACCACAGCACCTCCACTGTTTGCCTCCGCTCAGATGTCTCAGAAGTTTTGCAGGGGAGGGAGGACATGAAGAGGGAGGGGGGGGAGGAGCAGTCGGAAATGGAGGGGAATGCGCGGCGGAGATGCTGGCACCTTGGATAATTAGGCGAGCGAGAGAAGCGGAGACTGACAGACAGAACGAGAGACAGACAGAGACCAGCTGATTCGCGTGCTCACAGAAAGCAGCAGCAGCAGCAGCAGCCAGCAGCCATCTCATGACAAACATCTGAGGAGCCCTTTTCCAGACAGATGAGATCAGAGTGTCGTCTCCTCCGTAGCAAAGGGAAGTGGGGGCTTTACGACGGGCATAATTAAAGTCGCCTCAGACCGAGCGCAAAGTTTCCCTCAGTCTTTGAGTGAGCGACGGCCCTCTGAAGTTCGTCCCTTTAGGCCAAACACTCAGAACACAGGCATGTTAAAGTAACCTCCTTTTATCGTAATGATCATAACCCATAGCTAATGGAGCACCAAACGCCAGCTAAAATTACTCAAAAAGAGGCTTGAATATATTCAATTATAATGATAGAGTTAGCAATAGCGACGTGGAGGCACTGGTGACTTTCAGAGCCCTAATTATGCTGCGGTCATCAAGATCATTATTTTTCACAAGTGTCTCAGGAGATGGAAAACAGGACATAATGAGGATCAAACGCACATATAGAGGATGCATATACTTTCTTCAGCCATTTACATAGTTAGGGCTCTTTTGAAGGCACACAGTAAGCTCGGCAGGCAGGCTTCAGTGGCTTCGGAGTTTATGAGACGCTCGACGCAGAGATTTCATCTGAACAAAACTGTGTATTTTAAAACTGCGTATCTCATTTATTTGCTTGGCATTTCACCATGAAGATCTGACACAAAAAAAAAACATCCCAAAAGCAAACGGGAGCTGTGACAAAATTTAAATTAGCTTCCATTTTTGCGTCTTAGTCGAAATTAGAGCGATATGGATTTGGGGAAAGGGTGTGAATGCAGGAAATGAAAGGCCTCTGCGTGCCAAGGGAAAAAAAAACCCTGCATGAAGAAACTGGCACAGAAAGGAAATAAATGCTTGATGAATTCTCTATTACTGCCTACAACACCAGGCTGATGAAATTGTAACAGGCATGATTATTACAATTATTCAGGAGTCTAGACTCCTGTAGGTCGTGTAGCAATCTCTGATAATGCTGCAATATCATCTCTTTTGGGCTGCGTGTTTTTTTATTGCCAAGGTGCAAAACAGGGTTAAGAAATAAATAAATAGTGAGAGCAGAACTTGACGGTATTATTGGTTTTAGTCAGTGACTTTATCTTTAATCTAATATCTGTTTGATCAGGGAGCTTCTATTCTCCTACTCATGTATATTACCAAGGGTGCTCTCTTCAAGGGCCAACACTTGGGCGAGGTGATGGAGAATGACAGTTTCCCTTTTTAATTGCCATGGTTCCTGTTGCCTGGTTGCTGATTGGGGGGGGGTGGGTTGGGGGCACACACACAAATATTCTCTAATGAGTATTAATCTAATCACTGTCTGATATAAACAAGGCTTCTGTAATGATGTCAGACCCCCATCACCATCGCTACCTAACTCTGACATTTAGGATGACGGCATTTGCATTTCCTAAAAAAAAAAAAATGTCCTGACAAATTGAAGGACATTCTTGAGACAAGAGGAAGAGGCGGGGTATGGAGGGTAATGATGACCATGAAAATTACTTCTCCCATCTCTTTTTGACAAAGTATCTGACTCTTAAAGGAGCAACTTGTCATTTTCTTAATTATGTAATTGCGTTTCCTTGGGAACTGAACGTACCCGGCGCCACTGGCTTTGTCATATTTAGATGCTTGTTGCACCGCCAGAGTGGCAACGGAGAACGTGCATTCCCCTTCAGAACATAAATGTTGATGAAGTTGCTGATATATCTCAAAGAAAATGTGTGTGTTTCAAAAGATGTTGGCAGTGATGTGTGAAGATTACTTATCTGTCATTGTCATACACAGTTACAATGACACCTTAACACCAATGGGAAATATGGGTTCTTGTGTGCTCACCTTAACAAAGAAAACAGTGAAAACTGCACTCTTGTCTGTCTTGTTTACTTCAGTAGATTGAGAGGGTTACCTCCAAGGGCAAGGGGACATGAATAATGCCTACCACCTGCACCTGTTTCCTCTGGATGCGGCGGCTTTAATTACCTCAATTAGCATTTGGGAGATTGTTTGTAAGGATCTGTATCTACAGTGATGAAGCATACGCTCGGAGGGGATGCTAACTCATTGGAAAACACAGACAAATTGTCTTCCACCATAACCTTCTGCAGTAGTTGTGACTCCGAGCGTACTTAGAATGAGTTCTGTGCCTTGCCAAGATGGAGAGATGGTGATAATGCGCTGACACGTGATCAAATAAGACGCCGTGCGGCTGCACCTTAGTGTGTCATGTGGAGGATGCCAGCCCTGTGAAAAAGTAAGGCAGGAGCTGTAATCTCTGATCTGGTGAACAACAAAACAGCGTAATTTGTAGATACAAGATGACACAAATGTGAACTAATGGAATTCTCAGGCTGTCCTCCTCGCTGTGAGAGTTTATTAGAAGTCTGCAGAGGGAACTGTACAGGTTTCAGCCCTCTTTTGTTGAGCCTACCCATCCAAAGTATACTGCACCATGATTTTGTTCCTTCTTTACCCAGTGATCTGTATCGTGTGATTTGTCCCCTTTCATTTCCATAATGGCTTCCTGAGCTCCCTCATGGAAACATATGGAGACCCCTTCTCACTGTATAGGATTTGTCCTGCACTAATGGAGCTGAGATTGGATTCTGGCACTTATGTGTGCCTAGATGATTCCTCCTTTTTAGTGCGCCTCTCCTCTGCCTCATACATAATACATAGGGTTAAAGCAGTATTGCTTTGCAGGAGATCTCATTTATTAACATGGAAGTCTCACGAGGATCAGAAAGCTCAGCATCAAAGTTTGCCTCGGCGCTGCTCTCATCATCACCACGAAGCACTTGGGATTTCCACCAACAGGTGTGACAGGAATTATGATCCGCAATCAATCGCTGTGTTCACTTAGGATTAATTGCTGGCATTGGTCAAATATTCACATGTCACAAATGAACTGGGTATATGCCTTCCTGATGAGAACCTCGTGTACACTTATGGAGTTTGGCTCCTTTCTGTCAGGAGCATTGGCAAAAGTACAGCATAAAAGTATTGGTTGGATGGGCCAACGCAGCATGCCACTTTGGCACAGGACACCGCTGTTAGCATCCTGTTTCCTTCCAACAATATTGCAGAGTTTTCTTTTAATCATGGCCGCAATCTTTCACTATCCTTAATCATGTTGTTTTCTGCATCCAGTCCTAAACAAGTAGGGATCTGCTGTTGTTCTTCTTTTTTTTACTGCTGACAAATCCAGAGAAAATACCAAACAACAACGAATTGACTGAATCGCACAGGTTGACATGTTTCATTATGATGAACAGTAGCCCTCCTTTGACTCTGTTGAGTCTGTTTTATCTCACATACGCCGTAAATACCCATTAGAGCATGTGTACATCCGCAGCTCAAAGTAGTTGCCCATAAATGTGCCATTTACTCCTGTTAAGGGAACACTTTGCTAAAAACTACAGTGAATATAATATTTGTGGCCTGTTTTTGAGATATACATCTTTAGTGTGAATGAAAGGACGTTGGGCTTTAAACCACAAGCGAGAAAGCTGTTGTACGTTTCTGACAGGGCCCCATTCAAAACGTCATAATGACAAATGTCCTGCGCAAGTGAAACAATTGCCCAAAATGTCATTGCCAAATTCACTACAGTTGTAAATCTGATGGATGACCCCAAATTTGGCATTTTTCACTACAAAGTGAAAGGGAAAGGCTAAAAGTGTCAGAAAGTATCGAGAGGTGGACACAGTTGGTTTTGGTCTATTTATGGAATTAATTGATGATACAAAAATAATTAAATAAAGGAAAAGCCCAAACTTATCCTTTAAATTTGTCAGTGACTAATCAGGAAATGGTCATTTGTCATGGTTTTGGAAGGCACTTACAAATTATGTCTTCCTGCCAACAAGGTCATCAAATTACAAAACCCTCATATGGGTCATTTTTACAGCAATAGCAAATGAACAATTTGTCATTTTTAAAAAGCCATAAAAAATCCTTCAAGCTGTCGATCAATTACATTTATTTATAAAGTTTCCGTCCTTATAGGATAAAATTCAAGATTATGACAAACCTTAATTCTACTTGCTTAAAGTCTGAGCTTGACACGTAATTGTGAGGGTGCAGGAGTATTTGCAGTCTGTGTTTTTTAACCTTTGCACTCATCAAAATCCTCACACTGTTCAACAACTTTGCCGTCACTGTGAGCTGTGTAATTATGAAACCATATAAAGTTATTTTGTCAGTTTTGCCTGCTTCCCTATAAGAAGTTTGAGTGGGCCAGTTGGAGCCCAAAGCCACATAAGATTTAACTTGTAATTAAACGAAGACGTGGACGCAAATTGAATATTTAACTGAAGCAGAAAATCCCTAACTTCTTCCTTGTGTCCAGGGAGTAATGGCCTCCATCTTGTCTATATTTTCACTAACCTGTGTCCAACAGGAGGAGGCCTTATAAAACATCCCTTGCCCTCAGTCCGACCTGAACTCAAGGTAGTATGAGCCCAGAGCAATTACCTTTCTCCCTCTCTCTACCTCGCTCGCTCGCTCACTCGCTCTCTCTCCCCAAGAGGGAGGCACATCTCCATAAGTTATTTCATTATCTCACTGGCTCTGCTTTCTCCCTCTCTGCTTTGTTTTTCTATCTCCCTGTGTGTATTGCTTCCTTTGGGAGGTCAAACAGAAGGGTATGGGATTATCTACTAAATAGAGGGCATTCCAGAAATGATTTTGCTTATTTGTTTGATATAATAATCTGAGCTGCCGCGCGTCTCCAGCATTTATAGACTATTTGCTAAATGAGTTTGTTTTAGTCATTGCTCTTTAATTTATGATGCTGGAGAACTGTACCCTTGATTTTCTTCTCTGTTTCTTTTATTTATGCTTGTATTTAGACTGTTATCACAGGCCGAAAGGCTGAATTTGCTGCTCTGAAGTTAATTCAAGGTTGTGCAGAAGAGGTTAATGCCTGCTTAAAGGATGACTTCACACCAGCTGTGAAACAGTCAACAGTCAAATGTTTACAAGTGTGAAATGGTCAATGACACAACTGGAGGTTTGAAAAAAATATTCATTAAATCCTCACAGGGCTCCAGATATTCAGCTCCTTTATTATTTCATGGCAAAATAATCCACAGGACTCTTTAGTGGGAGATGGTTTAATGACTTTTGAGTGTCATTAGGATGCAAAGAGTAGAAATTGCCAGGAACTGTTGAGTGTGAGGTGCTGCACAAAAATCATCTTTTCATTGTCTTATGATGTAGTGTAGGCAGTCTTGTTGTAATTAGCAGTACTTTGTAATCTGGGATAGACAAAACATTTTTTTTGCAAAGTGTCTCTGGATAAAGGCTCACGTCGAGCATTACTGTGGTAAACAAGTGCTTCAGAGGTGTTGCAGTAAGATAGTTTTTGCAGTTAAAGCCCTTTGTTATTGCTCAAATAGAAATTTGGAAGGGAGCTTTCTTTAAAGGCCCATTTAAAACCTGTGTTTGCCTGTGTTACATGCATTTAGAGGTGCTTGATCATACGCATTCAATTTTCAATACAAAGTCTGATGACCACATGAGGCGGCGTGGAGCCCTCTGCGGATTTTTTTTAAAAGCGGGTTCGAGAGCGTGTGTGCATACAGTATGACCGGGAGTGTTTGAAAGTGTGTGTTCCCGCATGTCTCCGTTCTCTCCTGGTCTGACTCTGTAGTGCTTTGATTTGAGCGCGGTGATCCAGCTAAGACTCGGAGCAAATACACGGATTAGGCCGCAGCGGTGCAGATAACACTCTGATCAAAGTGGCCCCGCTGCTCCGACAGGCACAGAGAGGAAAATATGTTAAAGGAAGAGGCACTGCACACACACACACACACAGACACACACACACACAGCCCGAGTCGCACATTTTTTATCTCAACTAACAGACAGACAGATAGACAGGAGGAGATTGTCCTGCTTTATTTTCCTATTTTCCGACGGCTCTGCTGTCGATGGCTCGGCAGAAAATTCACTCCAATCAGCCCGGACAGGGTCCATCCCCAGGGTGCCTGAGACCAATAAGAAAATGCTCTTCTTCCCTAATGGGGCGCATTCACTCAATCTTCCTTCCTCCTTTCCTCTCTTATTGTCTTTCTTTTACAGTCCCGTCATTATTCAGTTCTGACCAGCAGAGATAAAGAAGAGAGTGCAGAATCTCGGCCAGCACTTATCAGTTTGTATCCCGCTGCTACGGTCACAAGTTCCTCTGCCTACAGGGTCCACCCACACAGGTGATTTCACTGATGTTACCTCCGTTAGGTGTGACAGTGAGCCAACACGCATGACACCGGGAGCCCGAACCTGAAGCAGATAAATGGAAAATAGACATTTTTAATTTATACATTCACCTATATGTGTGCTTTTCCTGCTGTGAAAATTTCTTTGGTGAAAAACAGTCTGTTGTTCTTTTTAGTTCTTTGTTTAATGACAATTACTAGCAGACAGTAGCCCGAATCAGCCGACAGTGTGTGTGTGTGTGTGTGTGTGTGTGTGTGTGTGTGTGTGTGTGTGTGTGTGCAGGGCCCCACACAGATAGTGATTATTCACTATTACTCACCTCACTGAGAACTGTGTTTTTTAAAGGTTTACAACCATAAACCGTAGTAAACTTGTCAGTGATGCATATTTTTCACTCATTAATAATGTGAGTGTCAGTGCTGAAGTACACAAATAGTCAAACAAGTGACTCATTATTTCACAGAGTTTCTATCGGATTGGAAGTAGGAGGAGAGAAGCTACCATCAACCTCTGTCTGTCTGTCAAAACTGACACATGGAAGTGATTTTAAACTCAGAGGTGAATTTTGTTTGCTGTTTTAACAAGGCCACAAAAAAAAAAAATCTTTTCATGTTAGGAACGTCTCATCATTCTTCATTCAGAGCAATGTTGAAAGCTGATACATGTTTTTATTAAAGGTTGCTCAAATTACTACAGTCACTTCTTTTTAATCAGTTTACAGTCCTTAAAAAGAAACTCCATCATCTATCGGCTTTGTGTTTTATGGCCCTGTCTTCAAAAATATTAATGATTTCTATTCATATTTTTATTTTTGCTTTCTGCTCAGCATCTTTTGCATCCTGTGTGAGGCACCTAGGGTGCTTCTCTGGATGAGAGCTGGCCTACATTTAAAAGAAATATTATGATCTGTTTCTCATTACATTACACATTTCAGTGATTCACTCTCTTTAATTATTAGATATCATTTATTTTGTTATTGTTCATTATTTTACTTTTTTACACTCACACTTGTCAGTTGCATTCCCCCCTACCTTAAGAATTGAGATGCCCGGGTCACTAAATGGCACCACTGTGTTAGCAATGACTTACTTATTTAAACTGCGCTTTGTCACACAACTCATTAATGTAATACTGAGTGTTGTGCCACCACAGAACTGTTGACCATATTTCAATTCATTACAGTCTATTCCCTCCTGCTGCCACCGAGCGATACAGTACCAATCACCATAGTAACTCCTGAAGGAGTCTTGCTGCAGTCCAGCAGCCGAGCTGAGAAGTTAAAGGGTTGAAGTGCTCTCCCTCCGTCGGCAGCAGCTCATTACTTATCCATGAAGGACTGTTAACCACACTGAAATGGAATCAGATCTATTCACAACAATGGTTTTAATTAGATCTGTGTGTGTGCGTGTGTGTGTGTCCCAGCGTACATTACAGTGTTTGTTCGTGTTTGTACAGAGCATGCACTTGTTAGTGGACAGCAGC
>JAOXYL010000100.1:19432210-19449553 GCA_028564955.1 Terapon puta | reverse complement strand
GTGTGTGTGTGTCCCAGCGTACATTACAGTGTTTGTTCGTGTTTGTACAGAGCATGCACTTGTTAGTGGACAGCAGCAACCTTGAAACCCAGGAATCCCATGTGAAACGTGATGGCGCGCTTCGTGTGTTTATCACCTAAGACTAATTGATTAATGTGTTTCACCGCTGATGTCGTCCAGAAAACAAATGGCCTTCCCCGCGCACACACACACACACGCACACACACATCGCTGAACTTTATGTAATTAACGTCTGAATGGACCATGTTTTTCAGATGCGCCAGTGCTGATGTGGAAAATAAGAGGGGATTAATGCGGCCCTCTGTTAATTCCTCAGCCTGCTTCAACATAAGAGGCTGACCCGATATAGACAGTGAATCCTATGTAGTTAATAGGGTAATTAATACTTAAGTCTTCTTAACACTGTACCATTTTCTGTGGTAGCGTGACGCTACACCTTGTGCCCACGAAGGGTGTCCAGGGATTTTGGTACAAATCTCCTCTTAACCATCCAATTAAAAAACTTGTCAACACACTCACACGCTGTATTTTGCTGTTTGGTGTGGCAACATGTTGTTTGGAGAAGTGCTATACCATCACGCATTATTAAAATTATTATCCTTGCTATTTAAAACTATTTAAAAGATTATCAGCGGATCATATAATTCATTTTCAGCAGCAGCAGCATCTGGAAACGCCGTTTAAGGTGAATTAAAGCTGGGAAACACAATCACATTAATACTGTCACAAATTTCGGATTTCATAGTCTGATGTCCGGTCGCCCTGATCTTTGAGCAACACAAAGGTGTAACGTGTCAAGGACTTGCATGAGGAAAAAGAAGCTGAAAGTCTTCCTGTTGGCCGAGAAGGGATCAGAGGGATGGATGACAAAGGAAATGGGGAGTGGAGAGGAGAGAGGAAGAGTACGAGGGAGGCAAGGTGAAAGGGAGAGAGAGAAAGCACGGTGTGATTTCCTGTGCGACAGAGCCCCACAGCAGACGCGGGAGGTATAGCAGGTGTGGGGAGAGGCTTAAAGACACTGATACGTTTTCATTTTGTCACATCAGTTGATCCATTTTGGCACCCTGAAAGGATATTTTTTCTGGAAATAGCTTTGTTTCCAGTTCCTCATTTAACACCATTTAACTAAAGAATAGCAGGTTAGCAGGTAAATGATTTTCTAACAACGAGGGGATTTAATGATCACGCAGGAGACTGACACTGCCTGCTGGGATTCCTCTGCTGGGACCAGTCGGTGCAACACGAAATGCTAAATTATGAATCAGGACTAAACATTAACAAATGTCTCATCAATGAGAATAAAGCCCTCGGGAAGGGAAAAACACCATTTCAGTATTGTCCTCTAAAAGAACCACTGGAGACTGCTGGGTAATAAACCTAAGCCTTTAATAATGCTTTAAATCCCATTTGATTTAAATTGTTCGGAGCTCCTCTTTTTGGCTGTTTTACACTCTCTTCAATTTCTTCAATCTGAATGTTTTTTCTCATATAACACATACAGAGAGCATCTGTTAAGAAATACTCATGAATATTGTATTGTGTATTGTTCCTTTGTTTCTAATCCCCACAGGTGAATGGTTAAATATTCATCGCGGCGTAGCAACAGCATCATGTATGTTTAAAAAAGTTGCGAAATGTGCAACTGTACCATTTTATATTTCAAATTTAGAACCGCCTGAATCCAATATAGCCCGCATGATGTAATATCACATGATTTAGTTACAGCAAGTTCCATTTTTCTTCTACTGTACATGTGTCTTTTGTTGCGAGTAAGGATTTATCAGTCCTGGTGAGGTGATGGGGGGGGGTGGACCTGTAAAACGTGCGTCACGTGACAGACAGACAGGCTGATGACACTAACTGTGATTTCTTTGAGAGCTCGGCAGCAGACAAAACAAATCGCTCCAACAATGTACAGAGCGCGTGGCTTTGTCGCTTTCATGCAGCGGCCACCTCTTGGTGACACATTAATTCCAGCGTAACAATACGAAACGGCTACGGCCTCGATGGGGCTTTGTGGTGACTTTTTCACCTCAAAATGAGTGTTATTACACACACTTGTCATATTTCACACCAGATGAGAGTTTGTTCATTTCACTTTTGTGCTTCAGAAGTAACAGCTTGCATGCGGTTGAAACTCAGATTAGTCAGCGACAGCAATCTTGCGAGTATTTGCTCAACTGACCTGATCGAAATGGGCCTTTTGATTGCCGCAGCTCAGAATAAAAGTCGACCGAGGCCACCGCAGACTTGAGATGTTTAATCCACGACTATAAAGCTGCTGAAAGGTCAGCGTGGTCAACAAAGTGGCCACAATACACACAGACTGTTCGACATAGTCTTTGGAACAAGAGCATTTTCAACCTTTAAATATGACACGTCCAGGGAAAAGCCTATGAGACAAGTGTGACCACTCTCAATTGTGTGCCTCCTCTAAATGTGATGACTACACACAACGATGCGGCACAATAGTAAGTGGCATAGCCGGGTCCAAATAATCAGCTGAATGAATGCATTTTTCAGAAACCATTATTCGGATGTGGCGATGCGCGCACAACAAACGTACCCCACAACAAACGGAGGCATCTGGAGGAGGGAAAAAAAGTTCCTTTCACTGAGCTGGCATGATAAGAGCGTCTGTATTTCCACTCCCTTTATCACTTCCCGTCCCAGACAATGGATTGAATTTCAAAAGCCAATAAACAAGGGAGATGTCCATTCTGCATGGCAGTTATCACAAGCCAGCGTCCCACTCTCATTTGCTCACCCTCCCTCCCTCCCTCCTCCTTTTTCCTTCCCCTTTTTCTGAAATGAGTAGGAAAAGAGAGATGAAAATTAAAAGTGGGGAGGGAGAGTTGAGAGAGAAGAAAAGGAGCAGAGGAGATGAGACGCCTTCATGCTCTGGCTCTCCTTTCATTGGACTGATAAAGGAAAGCATCAAGGCCAGGAGTGGATGTGTTTTTTTTTTTTTTCTGTTAACTGAATGAGGCTTTTGAGGGTGATAGTGAGGAGCCGCTCCCCTGAGAGATGTTTGGAGGAACGGGGAGTGGTGAGCCAACATAATAAATATTCTTATCTGTTATTGTCATTGTAATGGGACAGGGCAGAGGGAGGGAGGATGCGACAGCGGATAGCTCTGTCGGTGCCAAGGGACCTGACTGTGTTGACATGCAGAGGAGAGAAAATCAAAGGAGAGACGGAAAGTGAGAGCGGAAGGAGGGAGCGAGAAAGATTTTAAGCCAGAGGGAGTTTGCGTGTAATTATTGATGGGTCGCCCTGGTGGGAAAGAGGATATAAACAAGAAAAGGTGACAATGAGGCTTTTCTCCTGCAGCCTATTGCTTTACTGTATCACTCACTGCCAGGTGTTCTCAACAGGAGGGGGGAGAGTGGTTAAGTTCGGAGGCATATCGTAAGTGGGCAATTATGTGGGCTTTCTCATAGCCGCGCTTTGACTGAGGAAACATCGGCTGTACAACTGTGAGAGGGCCGGAGAGCCCTGTCATACCAGTATTTATAACAGCCGATTTAACATCAGAATCGGAGTCGTTGAAGAAGGACATTTGCGAGGAGTTCAACTTTGGTGACAAGTGAATTTGTGCTCATTGACCAATTACAAAGCGTCCACAAAGTGCTCAACTTTGGGGAATGGGACGAGATATAAATGTGTCGTCCGTGTCGCACCATCCAGTTTTGCCCCCGCTGGATAATAAAACGCTCCTCAACTGTCGCTTGTTTGTTTGTCAGTCATGTGGCAAGAGTGGATGGTAAGTGATTTCAGCTGAAGTAACTGTGTCATCAACTGGCTTGCAACCATTTCCTCACAATTTACATCTCCTAGAAACTGCATCTATATGTTACGTTATTGTTTTCCACATTTTTATGCAACAAATACATTACGATTAAAGAGTGTGGGTTGGCTTTTATGTTAATAAACAAGTTGTGTCTAAAGTCACAGCACTTTTTAACCTAGACCATGATTTTTAACCCAGAGATACAGAGTCATAAAAAAAGTTTAATAGTGCTTTTGTTCTATTTTGGCAGACAACAAATGACACAGACTCAGGAAACGTTTTACTGATGAGTTGAGTAGAAGGTTTGTGGCCTTCCAGATATCTCATTTGATTTCTTCATTATACTTATGAAATATGTCGAGCCAGCATTGTGTTTTTTTCAAAAAGTATTTGCTGTTGCAGGTTAGTATTAAGAGTGTCAATATTGAACTAAATGTTCACTGACAATCTCATTTCTTTTTGTCCAGCGCTTTTCTATAATATGAGGACTGCAGTACGGGGAGATTGTGGGTATGCTCAAGGAGTTTTGTATGTCTGTACAGTAAATATGAAGTCAGTGGAAACAGACGGTTGTACAGTTGAAGTCATATCCAGGATGTCTGTGTCTACCTGCTTACAGTCTTTTGCCTAACACATGTATGTCAGAAAAAGTCACTAACCACCACAACCTCCTTCTCCTCACTTTTCACGCTGCCACACAAAGGGCACTACTTCATGCACTGCAACTTCACGAGCTGGCTCGAACAGTGGAATTGGATGTGAACAGTGAGAAACAAAGTCATCAGATCTGTAAGTAATTCCCAGAGATGCTGACCAGGACTATCAAAGTGGTCAACGCCTATTACAAAAATGAGCCACTCTCATGTGTGACCAGACTCTACAGGAAGAGGAGATGTTATAATATCATTTTACAGAAGAAAAAAAAACAGCCTGCTCGTTTTTTTTTTTTTCCCCATCACGCAAGTTCAGATGAACTTTTTTAACACCTGAGGAGGTTTACTCTGCGGAGCAATAAAGAGGCAGCGGGTGAGTCGGGGCTACGTATGGAGCGCCCATCCATCAACAGACCCTGACGAATGCTGCCTAATTTCTCCTCCCTGGGAAAAGACCCTGCTGATGGCCCCCTAATGGAGCGTCATTTTGCGCACATCTCCTCACCTTCATATATTATCATCCAATATATTGATTCATCATCTGTACACACCACGCTCCGAGACCCCCCATGCTCCCACCCTCCTCCCTCCCCCCGTTAAATGGTCTGCTGTGGACAGTTAATGTGAGTTATCATGTTAGGGTTCCACCTATAGGCTCAACACACTGTGGTCTCCAATGCCCAGTGGACAATTACAGTGTCCACCGTGCAACAATGTATTTTCAGCTAAATGGACCTGCTGTAACATATCACTTTAGCCCTGGGACTTATATATACATTCTCTTAACAAGTTCTTGATGTATGTGATGTATATTCCATTTAAAGCACGCCCTAACTCTCTTCTTTATAGACAAGACGTCACGCGGAGCTTTTAAAACATGAAATAGCCTGTGTTCTGCAGGTCTCACAGCCTAATACACTGACACGTCAAAGCTCCTCTCAGGGACTGCCTTTGCTTTCACTCTCTCGTTTTCGTAGAGAGAGGGCGGGGGGTGAGAATCGTTGAACAGAGAAACTAGTTTGTGTGTGTGTGCGTGTGTGTGTGTTGAAAGAGTGCGGCTGCATTACTTTGTATGTGTTTGGATGTGCTTTCATGCGTGCATGTTGCTTTAAAATTTGTATTACAGAAATCCACCTACACTATTGATTTTGGGGTAAAGCCTCACAAAGAATAAACACAAACTTCTGCACAAACACACAAGCAAACACGGACGGATAGTGTTCTCTATCTTATTGTGATTTCCTTGTATATTAGGCAAGCTGGCTGCCAGGCTGCATGCTCAGTCTGATCAATTATTTAAGCTACCTTGAGCTCTCTGGGTTTTCCCAGGATTTATTAGGTCCAGCTGCTGGAAGTTTGGCACAATGAAAAACATGATGCATGGAGAGAGAGACAAATACCACAGAGACTCGTCAGCCACGTGCCACTTGATGTAAAATGGGGAACGTGAGAGGAGTAACGTCTGAGTTTCACAGCGGCGAGTGAGTGGAGCTGATGTCTTTGCCTCTCAGAGAAACGGCTCGCTGCTGGGGGAAAGTTTGACGAGTTGGGTACCACTTCCGTTGCGTGTGATGGCGCAAATGACATGATGGCAAGCTGTGTCTGGGATATGTTGCTTTTACCGGGGAATAAAAAGACAGTGTGCACGTGTGTGTGCGTTTGTTTGCTCGAGCACAATATCCCTGCTACTGTATTTAGTATTTGTGCGTGTGCGCGCGGGGGAGTGTATGCATGTTTTTCCCCGCACAGTGGCAGCCTGCAGCAGTTATAAATGGGACCTGGGGATAGCTGAGAGGATGGGAGGTGGCAGATCATAAATAATCATTTATCCCACCGTTTCCCCTGCCTCGCTGCCTGACAGACCAGTGGGTACAGGCAGGGAGCAGCCAGCAGCGCGAGCCGAGGCACAGCTGCACCGGCCACAAACGCACATGTGGCTTCAATGCTCTGGGGTAGATTCTTTTCCTCACAGGTCTATCTCGCTGATACACCAGTGGAATAAGCAAAGAAAAAAAAAAGAAATAGAGAGAGAGGTGTAAAATTGTAAAGATGCAGGGTGAGCTGTGATCTGCGTGAGAGAGAGAGAGAGGGGGAAAAAGGAGATAGAAAGAGAACATTTGCAAGGAAAAAGCCAGGCAGACCAACCCTCTGATGAGAGAGGCTGCCATAAACACAGAGAGAGGGGTATGAAGTAATGAAAAGGTAAATGAAAATCAAAAGCTGGCCTGTATTGTTATGTGTGTTATTTATCTTAAAATCGATAGCCACCTTACCCATTAACTTTTAATGTGTGCTTCCAATTGGAGCCTGAAATTAAACAGTGCTGGAGGAAATCAGCAGCACCTAATGGCAGAGCCCTGGGGGGAAATTCACTCATAAACACAGGTTCACTGTTCCTGCAGAGGAGGAGTATTGGCTTGTGAGTGGCAAAAATTCGGTGTGAACACAGGGGTGATAAACTGAAGATCTATGATGCACTTAAGACCATTGTCAAAAAGCTTAGTGCTATTAGTCAAGCAACATGAAGCATTCGCAATCATTCACAGTAGTGTAGCCTATTGAAGTGCAGTAGCTTGTGTACCACAGCAGCATGACGCTGATGAAAGGAGATGCAGAGAAAGAGACACTGCACCCAGCTCCCACAAGTCCTAGTGTTCCAAACTTTGTATTGGATTTACATTTGATGTAGCGAGACATGGGAATGAAACTGAATTTTCAAGAAAAGTACATTATTCAGCCTTGTACCGGGCTAGTTTGACACAGAGAGGTTTTTTGGAAATGCAGTTTTAAGCCAGGGGATCAAGGCTGGGTCTTCTTTTTTCTTTATTTCCTCTTTTTTTTTCCTGTCTCCCTCTCTGTCAGTGAGTCTGACCACACGCAGGCATATGTGCAAACTCTAACTAATACAAACTACCATGACTGTGCTCAACACTCAAAGGGAAACATTAATCAGCACTCCAACACCTCGGCCTTCTCCAGCCAAGCAGAGTAAATCAGGAAGAAGTTGGACAGAGAGAAAAGAGGAAATGGCTTTGATTTAATTTATGGCCTCCGCTTTCATGTCGCCACACGCCTGACTAAGTGTCAAAGTGGCATTTATGATGTATGAAATTAAATTACGGAGGAACACCACCACACACAAAGCACAACACACCTGCAATGTGTTCTCACCTCAGCGGCTTCACTGAAAAGGCTCTTCATTTCTCCGTGTGTAATAAGTCTCTCTCCATTTATCTCTTTTTGCCTATTTATTCACTGTCTGCAGCACCCAACGAGAAAGTGCATCAAGTCCTAATTATGC
This sequence comes from Terapon puta, assembly GCA_028564955.1. Lineage (NCBI taxonomy): Eukaryota > Metazoa > Chordata > Actinopteri > Centrarchiformes > Terapontidae > Terapon > Terapon puta. Next base: position 19,441,785 of record JAOXYL010000100.1, on the reverse strand, counting down.
TTGCAATCAAACAGCAGGCTATTTTAGGTCCCTCATTTGATATGGATCAACATTAGCTTCTGATTTTGTCGGTGAGTGGTATCGATATGAATTTGGCCGACCTCAAAAGCTGAGGGAAGTCAAATCGGTGTGCTGAAATGATCCCAAAGTACCACACATGTTTGTCCACGACCCCCTTACTTACATACTTAATTCGTACATTTGGAGATTATGCAACTTCTAAATTGAAAAATATCAGTGTAAAAAGTAAAAAACTGATTATAACCTTTGGACCAAAGAAGCGACGATTTGATTTAAACATACTGTAACGCGTTGCTCTTGCCAATGACCAGTGCAACAGCGGTCAGAAAGGGAATATGCAGTAAAGACCAGAACTTCTGCAAAAAATAATGATGTGACACTTTATAGATCCCAACTGAGAAATTCTGTTTATGCTCTCTCCTTCCAGGTGGTTCAGAGCAGAGGGTCAGCTACAGTTCAGTGCCAGTACAGCTGGTAAACACCCGGTGGGTTTTTTTTTTTTTTTCCCGTTTGTTTTCTTATGCTGCAAGTCAACCCAAAGCACAGTTTGCAAGGTGAACGTATTGGGCTGGTCTCTAACTTAAACTGTAACTTCTTTGCAGTTTTATTGTTTTTTAGTGTTTCCTTAGAGGTAGTTAGCAGGCCTGGCTCAAGGAATCGCAATGTGTGTTGCTGGTTTCCCATTCAGATCGAGACTGACCTATCTCAGTTATTATTATTATCTCAACTGTTGGATGAAGCACCATGACTTTTTTTTTTTTTCAGGCATTCATGGTCCCCAGAGGATGAATCCTATTGATTTTCGCCCTGTCTTTTCATCTCATGTTATATTGAGGTCAAACCTTTTTGGGTGGCAGGATGGTTGTTTGTCCAGTTCTTTATAATATAATATGAACTAATATAGCAGGTGTTAGCAAAGGTAATTCGCTCCGCAAAGATGGTGTTATTCCTACATGCAGTCTCATAACGCTGTTAGCATCAAGCTGCAGACTCAAGAAGTTATTCCTCCCCTACCAGTTTCACTTTACTACGTTCTATATGTGTTTACAGCATGTGGGGAATATATTTATAAGAGTTATGCGCATGATCGCATCAGCACTAGCATCACTTGTAATTACATCAATGAAATTTTTCATGCTACCTGGGTTGCAGAGTTGGCAATCATAAAACTGCAGGCTGTTACTCCGCCGTCAGCTGAGAAGGTGTCAGGCGTTTATTTCCACGCAATTCTGCCCTTCTTTTTAATGACTTCAAACAGGAAAAGAGTCAAATTACACTGATGCAGTTCTGCTGCTGTACGTATCTTACCTAATAAGTTTATGTCAATACACCTCGCTGTGGCACAAAAGCAAAACTTCAGAGCTCCACAAGAGCAAAACATCTGCGTCCATCTTCCTAGTTTATGTCGGCCTTAAGCACTCGAATGCAGGGCCAGTCATAATTATGACTTCGGAAGTCGCAAGTTTACGAGGAGCCTGCGAAGGCGAGACCTGCCTTTCATATGCTGAGCTGACAGTGACAGACTGCTTCTGCCTGGCATAAATTGTGAAAGAGTCACCCTAACAAATGAACACATGCTGCCTTCAGTTCCCCGTTGGAAATAACCAAATTACAAGTTATGGGGTAAATATGAGGACAATCTGGATTTCTACGAGCGCCCAATCACAGATTTATTGTAAACATTCTACGGTGGGTGGTCCACATCTGGAGGCTAGTCGCAATAAGTCGGAGTCAGACAAAGATGTGTTGTTTCACTTGGTCCAAGCATAGATTCCTTATCTTAGAAGTGTAGGTAGATTTTTATTTCAATTCTCCATACCTTAATGGTCGACATCTTTGCCATGGTTCAGACCAACTTTAAAATCTATAGTGAAAGTGTTTGGGTTTAAAATATAGATATCACCAATAATGATTGATTTTACCTGCAGTGACCATAGTGTAACCAAGCAGGATTAAGTATTTTCCCCATTGTAATTTTGTTTGTGAAAGTTTTCTACCAAGCTTCTGTGTAATTTGACAGTAGCATATGGTGATGTTGATGCTTGCCTGATGTAAGGCAGCGCTCTAAACTGTAAGATAGACTGCACCGTGCCGGCCATTCAGATAACTATAAAAACACAGCTGAAGTCAAAAGCCGTCATATTCTGTAGCAGGAATTTTGCAGAGAAGTATTTGTCACAGGTATTTGGGAAATCATGTCACTGAATGATCGTGATCATTGTAAAAAAATGCACAAGACCTATATTGTTCCATGAATTAACCCTTTCATGCCAAGTGTTCTAGTTTGGGGACCTCTACATCATCAGTGTGATCCTTTTTTCCTCTGAAAAACATATGTATACTATCAAAATGCCAGAGCATACAAAGTGATAAAAAAATAAATAAAAATGGAGATTGTAGGAAAAATTATACAAATTAAAAATCCTAAATGCAAATTGATATTTGATTTTGTTTCTTTCTTTGACAGGTTTTTTTTTGACAGAAGATCAATAAACACTCCAGTTTCAAATTATTAGAATTTTCTGGCAATTATTTCATGGTTTTGGCTTAACAGTGTTAATACTGTTTTAATGTCGCTGATTCTTCTGGACACTCGAAGCCTGAGAGAGCAGTGAATCACTGTCACAGAACACAAAAGTTAAGATCTTACTACCATACGGCATTAACATTTTCAGCTGACACAGATTTGTATCAAACCTATTTTATCATGCCCTCTCTACGGTGTATTTGGTGTCAGTACAGCGTGTGGCGGTTTTTGATTTTCGTAGACGAAATTATTAAGAAAGCAAAGGCCCTTCAAACACCTGTTGCATTGCTTATAGTTCATTTACAGTGTAATGAATATCAAGCTTGTTTTATATAACATGCTAACTGCATCATTTTCCTCTGTAACGTGACTTTTACTGTCCCAGCAGGGAAGAGTAACTCCACTTACGGCAGTTTGACCCACCATTTTAGACTTTACACAGAACTTAGCTGTGACCAGAGGCGTTAATCTTTGGCTAAAATTCATCCTGGCCCTTCCAGTCTGAATAATGAGCCTCCGTCTAATCCCCCACCTGCTAATGCTTCCCCTCGTTTCCTCTGTGCTCGGACTCTTCCCACTCCAACTAACCACCCTTAATCTTGTGTCTGCTTCTTCTCACAGGCAGCGGCCACCTTTTTTCTTTTTTTTTTTTTCACAGGGCTCGAAAATCTGCTGAGTAACTTCTCCCCCTCCGCTCCGCCCCACCCCACCCCACCGCCCCCCTCCTCTTCCGTCCTGCACACCCCCACTGGGCACCTACAGAAAGTGATGGGAGGAAGAAGGGAGGGGAAGGTGAAGGGGGGTTGCTGCTGCTGCTGACGTTACGCGGCTCACAGGACTTGCCCGTAAATGAACTCATTTTTCATCCTGCCTCTCTCCCTCCTCCCCCTCCCGTTAATGACTGGCACTTTCCTCATACGGAGCGCCGGCCCTCTGAAGAGCCTGGCGAGTGACAGAGCACCATTCATCTCCTCGTGACGGAGGACGGGGGGGTAGGGAGAGAGCGGGAGGTAGGGCTGGCAGACGGACACATGGACAGATGCTGGGGAAGAAAGAGACAGAGACAGGTTGCAAGCAAGGCTAGATTAAGGAACACTTCTAACAGTGGGAGCAGGTATGAGATAAAAGAGTGGAGGAAAGAGGAACCGGCTACCACAGATGGGAAAGGCACATGTCCTTCCTCTTTCTCTGATGTGCCAAGCAGCTCAAATGCCAGATGAACCATCAAGTAAAGCAATAATCAGCATGTTTTAATATTGATTTTTTATTACTTTCTATCTTTGTTCAAAACAATAGTCATCCAGCCTTTACCCGGCTAATGAAAGCTTTTATACTCGCCGTCCTAAACACCTGGTGCCCACTAGGATAATCCTCAGAGGCACAGAGGGTGATGCAGTTTATATTTACAGAAAGAGCAACGGCAGCTTGTCTGGAATAAATATGATGCTGCGGTCAGGTTAAAAACTTTTTTTCCCATAATATCCACTTTTCAAGAAATGAGAAAACTGACTACTGCATATTTTGGACTTGAAAACAGTGGGGCAAAACATTAAAATGGGGAGGCGTTTTTTTGCATGACAACACAGGTAAGAATTTAAGAATATCCAGTGATCAGGAAAAAATAAATCAATAAAACAGCTGAGAAACGACAACAGAAACTCAAACTCACGCCTTTGTTTTTGCTTTAGGTTTAGGCACAAATGTCACGTTTAGCAACCTTTACTCGACAACACAGGATACTCTTTGACTGTCAGGGACCTGCCTCACATGGTTTTGAAAGATGACTGGTGAAAGTTACAGGTTTCCCTCTTCAGAGCAGCCGCCGTGGTGACACTTAGTTACAAACATTAAGGGTACATATAATGTTTTTGCTGTGACAAAAGTATAAAAATTCTACTCTATCAGTTGCTAACTAGTGTGATTGTCGGTGTGACAGGCTCATGGAGGAAAATGGAAACATCGTTTTTCTTCTCTGGGGTGAGAAATCCTACTTTAGTCTAGGTTATGTGACTCAAGTCGATGCCTTGGGGAGAAACACAATAATGCTCCATCTTAAACATGTTGTGAATGTATCTATATAAATTACGGCACAAACTATAGATTGTAGCATTTTGTCTTGATATTTTGTCTGTATCATGTCATCTCACTAAGATGAATAAACCATGTGAATAAGGAGCACACAGACTTCATCCTGCTCTGTTCAGTGCTGCTACGTCATAACTTCAATGTGACTCACCAGTGTGAGTAAAACACTTACATGAATATTCACCACTGTTATGAGATCTATAACCTTTTTCTTTCTCAACATGTAAACATGACTATCTTTGCATCTCTAGAAAGATTGAAAGTAAACCAGATATCAGGGAGCTTTATATGACTTTTAAAAGTTTGGTCCAATAATGATCCACAAAAGTTTTGGTAACAATCGAACATATGGTCTAGGAGATGAAGCTAAAAAAAATTGTTTTCAGACAATTCTAAATATAGCCAGGTGGACTTAAGTGGTTCTTGAAGCAAATCTGTGGAGTGAAAATATGTCTGTACCAAGTGTTGTGTTAACCTGACTTAACAGTGTAAGAGCATTTTTTTTACCTCTAACTATAGCGAACTTCAATCTCAGTCAAAATGCAGTATATGTCTGGACCATGTATGTCAGTGTGCGTACTGTTAATTTGCACAGGCAATCAGTGGTCGTGTGAATTCCTGAATATTAAATGTTCATCTGCAGTTTTCTGTAGTGGTCCTCTTCTCTGCACTTTTTGGTTTTGTGATATTGAACATTAAACACTAACATACATGTGCTGCATGTCCTTTTAAAGTGGTCACTGCAAGATGATCTCATTTTCTATTACAAGTTCCTTTTAGCGATCAGTCCGCTTTGGGAGGTTGTATTAGGACACGCTGGTGCTTTCAACTTATTACTAACATGTGTACAGTGGCAATGCTGACGCAAAGTTTAGATGTTAATATTTACCAGGTTCACTCTCAGCTTAGCCTGCTAACATTCACTAATCAGCACTAAAGACAAACTGCAGCTGAGGCTGATGGGGATGTCATTAGTTCTGCAGGTATTTAGTCATAAACCAGAGTATTGGGAAGACCTTTTAACTTGATTATGGCAGTAAAATATAGACAATGAAAGGTCAGAAGATCACCAAAGTCATTAGGATTCATCATCTGCACAGGATTTGGTGCCAATTCATCGCTGATGTCAAGCTGTTTCACTAAATAAATGGAAACTGTTTGACTAAATTGCTTCTCTTTGTTCCTGTTCCAGTAGACATTTGCTTTGCCTTGCAGTTTGCCTGTGGAAATTTCATGTCAGCTTTTCTGCTGTCTCTGTAAACAAAATTCAACCAATGGCACAACACCCTGGATTTTTTTTTTTTTTTTGGTGCGTATTTTCAGCCAATTTTCAGCAAGCTAGAGGCTGTGGTCATTAAACTTTTAATTAAAACATCACAAACCCTGATTGTGCACAATTTCATGCACCATTTCTTTTTCTTTCTTTTTTTTTCTCAACAGACCATACAAGATACTTGTCATACAAATATAGACGAGAACTATAATGTAAAAACTGGCAAATAGTTGGAGCTTTGTTATATTTATAAGGTTAGGAAGGAATCTGAGCAGTTAGTCCCGAATAAGCCCGGAGTCTGCATCTCAAATATCAAATTACCATAAGCGCTTGGAAGATGTCTGCCTTTGGTAGACTGGAAAATCATCCCCAGCTCTTGATTAAGAGCACAGTGCAGATCAAATACACCCTCTCATTACATATAATTAAATAAAGTATAAATATGCATGAGCCAGTGATGAGCATCTCCATCTCTTGATCACTTTTAGGGGTCGACCTTTTGCTCTTTCTCAGACTCTGGAACACTGGCAGGTGTTTTCCAAAATAGAAGCGTTATTAAAAATTCAAGCATGCGGTGGAGGAAAAACACGCCCCACTGTTCAACACAAATCTAATTGCGCTGCCTGTTTCCTCCACTATCGTATTACCTTTTGGTGGGATGACGGATCACTGAGCCTAAACAATGCTATTAGGATAGGATGCATGTGACTCAGATCCCAGGTTTGGTTCTGCAAGTAAACAACATTACCGTGATACTGGAGAGCGTGATTAATTATGATTATACAATTATGATTATAAAACAAGCAATGCTATCCTAATGCCTCAGAGACCCAGTGGTATCTTGAATCTGGAAAACATAAATTATGTAAACAAAGAAGAAGCTTGTCTGTGAAGAGCCACCTTTTTAATGAAATGTGTGAAGTGTGAAGTTACGTGACCCAAAATTTCATTTGAGATCTGCGCTTTTTATTGCACCTGAATCTTTGTAATAAGTGACAGATGGATGCGTAGTTAGTTAACCGAGAATGGTTTGTGGTCCAAATAGATCAACCACCAATAAATAATGATATGTGAACAAACGGCTGAGGATCACTTTTGACCTGCAATAGTACAGAAAAAATGTTTTAAACCTTTAAATTCATAAATGCATCCATAAGAAAAAAAATCGTTCATAGTGACACACTAACCAGACTGATCGATTTCTGTGTTTGGATGAAAGCCTGTGTGTTGTGATATGATGGCAAAAAAAAAAAAAGACACCGTAGAATGCACATAATCTCATAATCTGTGAGCACATCAATGTCTCTGTGTATTCGTGCATGTGCACACGCTGTGAAAAGCAGTTTGTTTTTGTTTTTTTTCGCCTGCTGAGTGTGGCAGATGGAGTCAGGCTCAAAGTGACACAGCTATAAAGCAACACCTGGTGGAGATGGGCTGGTCACCGCTACATCTGTGGCCATCAGGACTCAGTGTGTGTATGGGTGCGCGCGCGTGCGTATGTGTGTGTGTGCGTGTGTGTCCTACGGCCAGCAGAAGTGTTGGCACACCGTGGCCAGTGTGGGTGACGGTGCCAACCTGAATTCTCTGTGAGACGCGCCAAAAAAGCAGGAAAACACATCAGCTTGAAGATGCAAAAGAAGAAAAAAGATTCAGGCAGCTGTGGAAATATTTGCTGTCAGCTCTGCCAGATTTGACTCTACTTCCAAAGTTTTTCATTTTCCTCTATTTTGTCTCCAAACAACATTTGTAACTATTGGAAATTCTGGGTTTCGTTCATAAGAACACATATTACTCACTTGTTATAAATGGAGATGAATGACCTCATCATACTTGTGATGTAAGATGTGAAAAAGCTAAAGTATTTGAGCTCTTGCCACAACTTTCTTACCTACTGCAACATCTCATCAAGAGGAAATGTCTGGGTTTCCATCTAGTGCCTGCCACATTCATTTGTCATGGCATCTTTAGTTGAAACAGCGTGCGTCCTTTAAGTGTGGAGAAATAAACATCAGGCTATAGGAACTGTCCGGTGGAGTGAAAATGTTTATACGTTCAATGAGCAAACAATGACTCAACAATAGATATTATATTACTGAAACTTCTGAAGAGTGATAGATTAAAGAGAAGAGAAACATAAATGATGCAGATGTTTCCACAGTAGCATGCGGGATTATGTGTTATGTTTTGAGAAGTATGAAGATGACGTGAATTGTGTGATATGGTTTTCACAGGCCTCACTAAGATGCCTTATGTTGTTGTTGTTTTTTTTTTTGCTTTAACTTATCCATTGTCCATATACAATACACACTGACACGATTAAATAAAATGACACTAAATTGATGCTGAATTAAAATAATACAAGTGGGGGAAGAAATGTCACATATATTAATAAAGGGAGATGCAAAGTAAAAATGATGATGTACTGCATAAATGTTATAATTTACAAGCAATGAAAAAACAATGTACAGAAAATTGCATCTACATTTCAAGACTTTCCTAAGGATATATACAACCCCAGAACATAAACAAATGTGGTGCTGACATTGTGTCTAGACACAAAATTTAGAAATAAATATGTGGAATAGTTCATACTGCATACTGATAAGCAATACACCTCATTATCCTTTCAAAATATTATACTCCAGGCCACATAAAGTGGATAAATTGCTCGATTGAGTTTGTAACAATAGTTGAAGTTGTACAGTAATGCTTCCATCCGTGTGGCTTTCAGTTTGGTAACATATGGAATTAGCCACATGCTTGGACTTTAAAGTGTAAGCATATGGCTTTCTCCTGGAGGCAGCGTGCACCAGTCCAAACCCAGGGAAAGTCACAAAAGTTTCTGCAGAGAGGAAACCGTCGCCCATTTTCATCCGGCACTGATAGCGACGTGGAGCTGGTAGTCAGAGCTAACCAGCCATGAGACACCCGTGTCAGACTCTGTTTTTCCACTGGACAGACAGGGCATGTGCTTGAGCTTTGGCAATCACTGGAGGAACCTTTATTGTCCTTTGAGAGAGTTTTTGTGTGGGTACCTGTGTTATAGTGCAGCTAGCATCTCTTTAGGCTTTCTGCTGCGTCTGACGGGACGTGTCAGTACATATCTGTGACCCTGCTGTTCTTTACAGTTAACTTTACTGTTCATAGGTGCTAAATATCTTGTTGTGCTCTCTATGCACATATTAAGCCATATGTAGAGCACACAGTCATTGGTGGGCCCAGGTGTTGAGAAACGGAGAAAATAAATCTTCATGATCTTAGGAGGCCTGCTAAGTAAAACAGCTATGCATGAGAGGCACAAATTGGTTACAGTTAGCCAATACTCTGTTTTTGTACTACAGTCTGAGGACTTCTACATTAATAAAATACCTTGGGTCTCCCCTGTTTTGTCACCATTCGGGCGACAAAATTCAGCTGATCTGAGAAGATCACACACAGTATGTGCATTCTTGTAAAAATCAATTGTATTCACATCATATGCCTACATGAGACTGTGTGTTCAGCGCAAAAAAAATAATAATTTAGTTTGGAGTTCTTTTTCAAAAGGTAGTACTCAACTTCTGAATCATTACAGTTGGCACCTTGATACGACTGCTTATTGGGTGAGTTTTTATGCATATTACCAATCACTGCTTTTCATGCTGCGGTGTCTTGTAGGAAACCTCGGCA
>JAOXYL010000100.1:19387748-19398600 GCA_028564955.1 Terapon puta | reverse complement strand
AGCAAGCTTTTTGGAACAGAGCCCTCAGGACTAAACAAAAACGGGGACTCTTTTGTGTGACAAAGCCTTTCACAGTGTTGTGGCTGTGCAATAACAGAGGCAGCTCAGAAATGTACTGACACCTCTGACAAGAGAGATAAATTGCAATGCAGAGGCATATAATTTTACTGATATACAATACTCCTCGTGAATATCATATGGCGCTGGATCTGAAATAAGGTGTGACCTTGTTTTGACCTTGTATGGTCGATTTAATAAACGCACACTGTGGTATCCTGCAGAGACAAACTTCTCTTTTTGTTGGTGCCTTTGAATGCATCCTAGTTTAAATGGTTTGCTCCTGCTCGCTGTCAAACCACAGTTACAGAGTGTAAAGTTATGTCAAGTGTTGATTTGCTGCGTGTTGGTTGTGATACCTATTTGGACTTGCAGCGGAGAGGGCTTGTAGTTCATGGCTACAGTCTCTCGCTTGGTGTCAGCATCCGCCTCTGAGGTGGAGGATGCTGCTGGGTCCTAGGGGGAAAAGTGCAAAAAGTACAGAACATGTCAGGTTTGATACGACCAAATAACAACAAACAACATGTGATAGTTTACTTAAGTACAATTATATATGTGTACACACGTTAACAGGGATTAAACCGTTTTCCCGTAATACTACTCCAATCAACTTGTGCTGTACTTCTACTGGGCGTCTAAAACTGAACACAGTCCTGAAGGCAACATCAGCTCAATACTGAGAGTGACCCAGTGTTTTATCACCGGCAGGAAAAAAAATCAGCTCATTTTTAGAAGCTGCTTGTGCTGAGTACCCTGCTGAGTTCCCAAGCCTATGTGCTACTATAGCCGCGTGGCCTGCAGCATCAATAGGCTCGAGTGTTCTGCCTATGTCTCTGGCTCGGTCCCTTTTATGTGCGAGCAATGATGGCATGGGGAGGAGGCCGTGGGAGAACAGAGGGGGTTGCTGTTGGAGCCTCGGTTTCCCCAGATCGAGAGAGGGGAACTGGGCCGCGCTTGGCCTGCTCTGCTGACAGAGCTCCACATTATGTTGATCCTACAGGCCTCCCCTTGTTGCACTCTGAGGGACTCCACAGGCCACATGGACTAAGGCTACCAGGCATTTGGTGTTCAATAACTGTATTTTCTCAAGAGAAACGGCTGCTATATTTAGAGGATCCTCCAAGCGGGTAAAATAACTGGAGCTGAAACTTTACAGTTTCAAGTTAAAAACTCATATAGGTCGCAGCTTAACTTTGAGATACAGTATGCTACTAGTGTAGATTTCTTTCAAAAATATAAAACTAAATGTGATCAAAGTACTGGATGGCTAAAAGACATCTAACAAGCCAAGGCATCTTTGTACTTCATAGAACGTTTTTTTCTCAGAATTTAAGAAAAACTAAAGTGTCTTTGAAGATTACAAAATAAATATGTCTAGACACAGATATGCCTGACTCTATTTCATCAAAACCTTTTCATGGCATTACTGCAAAATACTAAAAGAATTTAGGGCAATTCCACAAGACCAATAGAGCTTATCCAATCTCACAGGACCTGATGAAAAATTCATGAGTATTTAGCAGGGACAGTGAGAAGCTTATTTTGCATATCGATTTTCATGTAACGCATTTAAAAACAAGCTGCTGACAACACAGTCTGGTGAAATGGTACAGCAAAGCCCAACATGCTTAGACACGTGCAAAGTCTTGTTAACGCAGGACAAAATTTAAAGTAAAAAGTCGTATTGCTTTCAGCAGTGCAAAAGGCTGGTACTGTAAATCTTCAAGTGTTTCTCAGCAGCGGACAGTAGTAATCTATCCGTGAAAAAAAAGTAACCTTCTAAATGACAGTCCAACATGGGCGAACACACATCTCCGATGGACACAATAGTCTCGTCCTCATCTGGTGACGAGCCATTGTTCGTTTAGCTGGAATAATTAATGAGAGCCGCAACAGTGAATACATTATGCACACAAAAAGAGCCATGAAAGCCCGGCGCACAGATGATGTATTCCTACTGTAACAAGCACAAACATGAGCTCGGTGACAGGTCCTTGCTTTGGATCATTAGGCTTACCCCACAGGATTTATTATTATTATTATTATTATTATTATTATTATTATTATTATTATTATTATTATTGTTGTTGTTGTTTTTCACACTTCCGTTCCACCACATAAAGTTACCGCGATGAGGCAGGGTCATATTGTCTGTCAAGCAAATCCCTTTGAAACGTTTCTGCAGAACCGGCGGGGAATAATGAAAGGCGATTCAGTATGAAGCTGTCGGTGGAGGAACTCACTGTCACTTCTTAAACGCGAGACAGCACAATTACTGATAGCAACAAGCGGGAGGCCCACAAATGAGCAAGTTAAGACTCCTCTTTATGTGACAGCTCACACCACATCAGCAGAGTTACACAGACAGAAATTCTACATAGTTCCAAACCTGTACAATAGAAAATAAGCATGCATACCCATCAGTCCTCCTATATTATCATCACCTTACTTTACTTTGCTGTCAGTCACAGCAGTGAGCTGAAGTAGTCAGGTGGATCATTTACAACACCTACAGCTTTCTATAAAACCATGTCAGTGCCGTTGGCGATGAAGAAATGATAAAGACCTGACCTCTGACATTTGGGGAGACACAGGAGACATGGGGGCAGCAGTAGATCAGTCGAACCCCAAACCTGCTCCGAGTTCAGCCCCCTCACTCTGGCATCCACCAGCTGCATGTGCACGTGTGTGTGCCTATGTATATGTATCATGTGTGTAAACAAATCAGAGTGCAAAGGCATAAATAAAGGATTCATCTTCTTCTTCACTGAGTTACATGTATTAAAAAAGTAATACACAGCGAGGGGCCTGACCTTCAACATGCATTCACAAACACACACACACACACACACGCCTCCATCTCACTCATGGTCACATCACACACGCACGCACACAAATAAATGAAACGTCCTTTTAGTTTCATCAGCCTGCCCTCCTGCTAGAGACTCCTTTACTGCATCTGATGATGAAGAGCCACAAGGTTGCTGACACAGCACAGACACCAAGCGATTGGTAGGATTATACATTATGGCCTCCCACTGGCCAATCGCAGAACAGACTGATACATCAGGTGACCATTAAAACAGTTGCATGCTCTCCTTATGACAGTGACAACTGGGCCTTATTGCAACCTCAGTGTGTTGCAAGGCAATCTTCTATAATTAGCCTGCAGTAATCATGCTCACCTCCTTGTGCTTATTGTGGGACAGTATGTGAAAAGCATTGTTATTGGCATTTAGAAAACTAATTTCAATTCATTTATCTGTAATTGGATATAATTGACATGTTTACATTCGCAACGTAAAGCTTGAACCACCATTAAACTGATAAGAGACAATAACTCAGTAATTCACATGATTCAAAATTCAATATAAAGCTGTTTTATTTTCTGTGAAATTCATTCGCAACAAGGAAGCAGGTGCCAAGTGCATTCATGCGGTTTAGGAATCACAATGAAGTTATTAGCATTAAAATGCACAGCCATGTGTGCCAGAGCCAACTGTGATCCTGACACAATCAGACACGGTATAAACATGAAGTGAGGGCCTGTTTCTGAGGCTGAGACTGCGAGAGATAGGAGGCAACATGCAAGAGACTCACTGTCATTTGACTCTGGCATGAAAATTACAATTACATTTAAAAAAATCGTTTTTAAAACTGCACTGTTTCCAGAGTCTAAGCACAGAAGCTGGCCACAGACACACTGCCACAGTCCAACTATCTCTAATACAGGATTCATTTCCACAGAAATCTTCGTTGGATGAAACATGAGAGGAGACTGATCAAATCCTCACAGGGAGTGGGGATTGCTGCTGCATAAAAAAGGAGACTTTCTGTACAGGCAAAAGTATGTTCTTGTGTGATTTCTGCTGGGTTTAGCCTCAGGGGCAGTTGGATGAGGGGAAGCACGGGTACGATAATGAACAGTACGACTTGGAGCTCTTGCCTTTGACTAAACCCCCACAGGCAAACACTTAAAAAAAAAAGGAACAGCTGTTTGAAGCATGAAGAATGAGGCCCAGCGTATCAGAGTGATCAGCTGCATTGCTGAAATTAAAGCCAAAATGTGGGGAATAAGAGCAGTGGGTCTGTTAATCGCTGACTTATCGTTCCAGATCTTGTCCAGTGTGCAGTGTTGGGCTTATGTCACACACAGAGAAATGTATCATAATCAGCGAAAAGTGGAATAAATCTGTTGCAGCGAATCTGATCTTACTGAAAGTTGTCATGTGATAAATGAAAGTGCAGCCTCTCTCTCTCTCTCCTCTCTCTCCTCTCTCTCTCTCTCTTAGTGGGCCTTGCTGCTGCTCCAGACATCATGATGGGGTTGCAGTCTGCAGTCTGCAGTTTGGACACACAGCCCTCATTGGGGTCCCGCAGCTCGATCAGCCGGCCCGACCCAAATAACACGTCACCACATGACGAAACGTAAAAACAAGCGCATACTGACGTTTGACCAAAAAAAAAAAAAACAAATGATTTCAGTCAAGTGCGCAGTTTCGTTGCAGCCAACCATCCCGTGCAAGTGGGTCTCATTTGATTATTGTATCGCATCATTTATGTAATCGTCCACAGAGGAGGAAGATGTTATCTGCTCTCCTCTCCTCTGTTACAGAAAATCAATCTACACCCGTCACACAGCTGCAGCTCGTGCCGGAGCTCATGTAGGTTGCGCTCTCACACGCAGATTATGTGACACAGCTGTCAAGATAAACCGTACACACAAGACAAAAATAAGAAAGAAATGAATAGACGTTTGCCTTCGGGGGAATTAATTGTGTGTTTTTGTCCCTCTTACCAAAGGCTGTGTCTCTCCGTTAACCGGAGGAACCTGGAACCGGTCGATTTCTTCCATCATTTTGGCGAAGCGGTTGCGGAAACGGTGCAGCAGTGGGTGCGAACGGCGTCTTGTGTCTCAGCTGTCCCGGTTTGTGGCGCTCGGTGGTCGGGATCCCTCGTTTTTCAGCATGATAGCAGCTCGTTTTCCTCCATCCTGACAGAGGTGACTCGACAGCAAAAACAGCAGCACCGCCCCACTTCCGGGTCCGTGGAATATTCATGACGATCCGACCAATCGCAGAGCAGCTCATATTGAAATGCGTAGTGGGGCGAATTCGTGTGTCGACGGAGGATTTAAATGTCTAACACAGACATTTACACACTTAAATTACCCTACCACTAACCGTAACCTTATTTCATCTTATCTACATTGCATAATTCGTATAATATTTTATTTATTTAACAATATTTTCAGAAAAAATACCGTACTCTAGCGCAGTCCTTATTTAAGAATATTAATATCCTAGGGAACAAATAGCAGTTCTCAGCAATTGGCGGCTAAAAAATTTAAACAATTTAAAATGGACATTTAGAGTACGTGCCGTGTGATCTTTGCGTGATGACGTAAACTATCTTGACTTTGGTATGATCTTTGCCCTCTTTGGAGACTGGCCGAGACGGCTGGTTGTCATGGCAACCTATACACAGAGGCAGGAGGCTATTTAGCGGAGAGTCCTCGTTTGCTTTTTACAGAAGTTTCTTTATTTGCCTCTTTGTTTACTCTGTGCTGTGTTTTGACAAAACCCAACTGGCTACATAAAACCGGAGTCCTTTCACAATGCCTGCGACGAACAACAACGCCGCAGCCTCTGTGAGAAAGGTAAATGTCCGCTCAGTTTAGCAGAGTAGCAAGTGTCAGAGCAGCGCGTTCACTGTAGAGCCGCGGTGTTTTCACTATGATAATCATTTGGGTGGTTTATCGTGTGTTTTCATACAGGGCTCAACTGCTCAGAAAGTACCTGGTGCGAAGTCAACCAAAGCTTCAAGTAAGAAAAAGGTGAGTGCACCTCCAACTCACAGGCATGTGACCCAAAAAATCCTGACACTGTTGAAAGTAGTTCTAATTTTTGGTATCTGGCTGCAGTGGGAAGAACTGTGAAAAAAAAACACGTGCTGTTGCAACATAATGCAGTTTTTAACCAACATATAAATCTATTTTGTGTGTAACGTTGCAGGATGAGGAGGAAGGGGTGGATACTGGTGATGGATGGGACGAGTGGTCTCATGGGAAAGCACTTATTAAGCCTGCAGATCAACTGGAGCTCACTGAGGCTGTAAGCCATCTTCATTTCTCAACTTTAAGGCACCCACACGGGCTGTGGTGAAGGAATTGGCTCAGACTTTACTGCTGTCGCTTGAGTTATCAATTTTCCAGCTAGAATTACAACTCATTATCATTTTTTTGGTCAGTGTTTTTTTTTTTCTGTCCATACCTTTATGTGCTGTTGTGTGCCCTGCTTTAACTTTAATGATATCATTAGGAGCTGAAAGAGGAAATCACGAGGATCCTAACGGCAAATAACCCACATGCCCCACAGAATATTGTCCGCTACAGCTTCAAGGTAAGAAATTAATATCCACTTATAAATAAGCTGACATGACTCACTATACATGCATGCATTACCTCAATACTGAAAGTATATTCAAAATTATCTAATAAAGAGACGACGATAACGTCAACATTTAAAAGATGACAGTGAACTATTCACAATGTGCCTTTATGTTCTTAACATACATATCATTCATCAACATGCATATTCTCCTTACCAAAGTTAAACTAACAGTTATCTCTGCTTCTTCACATCATTGCTGTCTTGTTTTCTCCAGGAGCGTTCCTACAAGCCTACCAGTGTTGTTGATCAAATGGCCGTTCACTTTGTGTTGGAGGGCAGCCTCCTGCATCAAGACTCTGATGAGGCTCGTAGACTGAGGGCTAAAGAAGGTCTCCCTGAGGGTAACTGCTGAAACGTGCTGCAATAATAGTCTGTGTTTACAGATCACAGTAGCGCATAGTTCGACATTCAAGGCTAATAAATTGTTATCATCAGTAACAGCTGCACATAGTGTTCCACAGCGTGTCTTTGCAGCAGGTACTGGTTTTCTTCTCTGGTGCAGTGTGTACTTGATGCCACAAGGTGTCACTTTCAACATGTGCAAGGAAATTGAGGACATGCCTTGTAATATTAAAAGTCACGTATTTGTTTTTTTACACTTTTTCTAATGTGCCCAGAGACTGCAGCAGTTGACACTGGAGAAGAACCTGATGAGGAGAAACCAGAGACCCCGGTAAAAACATGTCAGAGCACTGGTTTGTGATGCACAGTATATTTCCTTTTGGAACAATGCTTGACAGGACCCTGGGTGTCAACATTTCCTCACAAGGTCAGTAAGAGTGTGACTTAGATTATAACTCTCCCCAACCATTGGTTTTCCACAGGCAACACCTGTAGAGGAGGGAGGGGAAGCAGAGGAAGCAGGAGAAGAGGACAGGCCAGACAGTGCTGTCTCCAAAACTGATAAGAAGGAGCCCAAACTTACTAACCAGTTCAACTTCAGTGAGCGGGCATCCCAGACCCTCAATAACCCATTCAGGGTAGGAAGGAGGAGGATCGCCATCTCCTCTATATTATTTTAGATTTCTAACTTTTAAAAAGGGAATGTTTTAAAATAGGAGATCATAAAGTATTCAAAACCTCATGCCTCAAGGGTTTCAGTGGAGTCATTCTTATTTTTCTGTAGGAAAGAAGCTGCCAAACCGAACCTCCGCCACGCAGCGTCTTCTCTTCCACTGCTAATCAGGTACTGGATTCCCTAAAAGAGATGTTAGATCATTTTCACACAATTGAACACTAGTGAATATTTTTGCTTTCATGGGCTGATTAAAATAGCTCTATTCTCTTTGCAGTGGGAGATCTATGATGCATATGTGGAAGAGCTGCGGAAACAAGAGAAAAACAAAGAGAAGCAGAAAGCCGCACCTTCAAAGAAAGATAATGACAAAAGCAAGAAGAAAATGATGCAGACTGAGACTCAGGTAAACTGAGCGCTCAACAACATCCCACCCTAGACTCATATGAACGCCAAACATAAAATCCATTGTTCATGGCTGTCAAATCATCAGTGTTCTATCATTGCAATGAACAATATGACTTTTCACCATTAAACTCATGTTTCTTATTAATCTGCGATCATTAAATAAGATTAAGGCAATTCGGTCAAGAACATAGCAGTGTGAGGTTTCCATCCAAAATTTTGTCATGTGTCTGTTATAGAGTGATGACATCACCAAAGTGTCCAAGGCATCCAAGATCTTTGAGCGAATGGTCAATCAGAATACACACGATGACATAGCACAAGGTACGTTTTAGTAAATATGTCACTGGATACGATGATAAACCACAATCCCAATTTATGATTCAAGCAACAAGTTCACTTCTCTTTCCATCTCTTCTCCTTCCCCTCATTTCATGCTCTTTCAGATTTCAAATACTTTGAGGATGCGTCTGATGAGTTCAGGGACCAGGAGGGCACTCTTCTCCCTTTGTGGAAGTTCCAATATGACAAAGGCAAAAGGCTGTCTGTCACTGCCCTCTGCTGGTAAGTTTCCCCCTCAGCTAATGTTGCCTGTAATGAATGCTGTATATTATTATTCCGGGAGGACAAATGTCGATGCAGCTGACACACTTTGCAGTTTTTTAGAAGTAATGTCACTGACTTTGTATCTTGGCTGCACGGTTTGTATTCAATGTTTGTGTATTCCTTCCGCTATAAGAAGAAGGAAGGATGGCTGACCGATGCACTTGTCCTCAACAGGAATAAGAAATATCAGGACCTTTTTGCTGCGGGACTGGGATCATGTAAGTACACAGGGTAAAAACCAGGATCCATAAGTCAGCAGCTATATTACATTTCTAAGACAGTTTTGATTTGTCAGAGGTGATCAGATGTTTAATTTATACTGTCTATGACCTGATCTTTCTTGCATCCCCTTGTCCGCACTCCTTGGCCAGACGACTTCAGCAAACAGGGGCGTGGCATGCTGGTTTTCTACTCTTTGAAGAACTCAGCCTTCCCAGAGTACATCTACCCCACCCATTCTGGCGTCTTGTGTCTCGACATCCATGAGCAGCATTCCTACCTGGTCGCTGTTGGATTCTATGACGGCTGTGTGGCCGTCTACAACTTGAAGGAGGAGGGACTGGATCCTGTGTATAAGAGTACAGCTAAGACCGGCAAGCACACTGATCCCGTCTGGCAGGTGAGAGAGGACAAGGTAGAGGTGGTGGGAGTTCAGAATATGTGCTTCACTCCAAGCACTTCAGCTTTGCACTGTTACTTTGTCCCCATTTGTGCGTTTACATGGAAGTTTTTCCGTTTCAAGAGCTATCCAAACCCAGTTGGTAGTTGAAATGCTCTAATAATCTCTCTTAACACCAGGCATGCAGCAACGCTGATTTATGATACTCTCTAATCTAACAGAGGGTTTCATGTGATGGAGAATAAAGGAAATATTATGTAACTGTACCTACTTTGCCAGAGATAATTCATGCATATAAACCTTTAGTGCTTAGACAACAACCGACCTTTTTTCTGTTTTCAGTAAATTTATTCTTTCGTTTTTTTTATTTAGGTGCGCTGGCAGAATGATGACATGGATAATAACCACAATTTTTATTCTGTGTCATCTGATGGCCGAGTTGTGTCCTGGACACTTGTCAAGGTAAGATAAAGAATTATGTTTATTCACATATGGTCCCTCCGTAACATCTACTCCTATTATTATAGGAGTGTAGGAGTTCACATTAACAATCATTTTATGGTTGTTTTCATTTGTGCTTATATCTAGAATTTTCATATGTTTGTATCTGTTACTGCTTTAAAGTGTGTTTGCTTGGTTGCAGAATGAGCTAGTCTTTACAGACATTATCAGACTGGCAGTAAATGGCACTGTCTCTGAGGGGCCAGAAAGTCCACAGCAGCCCAGCAGTGGTAACGTTTCTTTTCTCAGCATGTCATCTTGCACATGTATATAAAAATGTACATGTTAACTTATTAAAATGCTATTACTCATGCAAAACACTAAAATTTAGATAGAATCTGACATCACATGAGATTTGTATTTAACATTGCATGACTAATTTACATGCTCGATGCCTCTTGCCCACAGCCTGTGGAACATCCTTTGACTTCCACAAACAGATCGACTATCTCTTCCTAGTTGGCACAGAGGAGGGGAAAATACACAAGGTATGTATCAAGGATTCCTCTATGCTGGTTGTGGCTGGATAACATAGGTCACTTCCAAAATAACATCAAACATGTTGTTGATGTCACTCACTTAGGCAGTCAAATCGGCAATCCCAGTACAACTTGCAATGCAGTAACATTAAGATGCTGTCTTATACAATACATCAATTGGACACTTGGTGTCTGCATTGGCTAAACTACAGTGGCTGGTAGCAACCCCACTGGCATGAGAAGCATAAACTGGGACATGTCCTTTGACCTGTCTTACCAAAGAAAAGAACATAGTTTTATTATGAAGTATACTCTCAAAGTTATATTCATATATCAACAATAGAGTATTACATGTACAGAACCAAAACAAAGGTTTTGCAAAGTAAGCTGGTTAGGGTGGCTTTTGAAAATTCATCAAAAAATTCTGCTGATGTCATCCAAGAAAGGATTCATCCCTAAAATGTGTTTTCTTTTTGTACCACCCCTAAATAACATTAGGATCATCTTGGGGTTTTGCACTGTCTCCCAGTGTCTGCCCTGATAAACAGAAACTCATTTTGTTTGTGGTGCTCTCACAGATATCCTGCTGGGCTTGCACTCCAGAGAGTACATAAGCTAGAAAGTTTCCATTAATAGTGTGTGTGCGTGTGTGTTTGTGTGTGTGTGTGTTTGTGTGTGTGTGTGTGTGTGTGTGTGTGTGTGTGTGTGTGTGTGTGTG
>JAOXYL010000100.1:19365927-19376229 GCA_028564955.1 Terapon puta | reverse complement strand
TAGGCAGCATCTTGAAAGCACATTTCAGAGTAGGGTGGAAAGAAATCATTATACAATAGAGTAGTATGACCACTCTGCTACTATTGACCTCACATCCATTTCAATTTCTGTCTGATTGTGTTCTGTTTGCTTCTTGTTAACTGCCTACCTGCAGGGTATGTGGTCTCGTGGTAAGCATGGGGTCAAATTATACCTGAATTCTCTCTCTCTCTCTTCTTATGTGTGTGCGTGTGTGTGTGTGTGTAGAGCAAGAAGGGTCAGGAGCTGCCTAAGGGTCCAGAGGTGGAAGTAGCCAAGATGGAGAAGCTCCTCAGTCTGCTGAGGGAACCCGAGCAGAGCACAGTGTAACACAGCCGCCCTGGCTTCTCAACACATGGTACCATCTTTTATTCCCCATTCATGAAAAAAACACACTTCTTTTGCTCAGCATGTGCAACAGTAAACAACATCAACATAACAAGAAGACAATTTGTATATGTTTATTAAAAATGTTTTCTTCTGATCGCTCTTAAGCTGTTCTTAAATTATTCATATTTAATTAATAATGCATTTATTTATACTGCAGTACTTGATACATACTAAACAGGCAACATTAAAATTCCATTGACTTGACTGACCTCTTCTGCAGGGATTTATTAAACCCATTTCGTACGCATTGTACAAGTTGATTAAGCTAAAAAGTGAAGAAAGGGGAGTTACTGCAAGTGAAGGAGGAGATAAATTAGCGTAATAGATTGAGCATTTATGGACCATATCCAGACGACTTATCTTGGCTGGCACACGCCGTCCTGGGCACTCGTCCAGGGATGATCCAGGAGCCTTTTAATATCCCATCTACGGGGAGAACTTTGCTTTGAGTCACGGCGGCGTCCATCTTTATTTTGCCTTTTTCTCCATTTCTCTCTATCTTAATGATCTTGTCCTTCAGTAAAGGACCACCACCCGGTGCTTCAGCGCTCAGCCAGGATCAAATGCTGCCACGGCGTCCTGGCTCTCTCTCTCGTTCTGCTACAGAGAGCTCATCCGCCCCTCACATCTTCCTGCGAACACATGCAGCACTCTCTCCCTTAAGTGTGATTCATTACTTCATCTCCACAAGTTCAGTTAGAGAGGGCCGCTCAGTCGCCTTGTTTTAGCATACAATGTGTAACAAATGACTGTGGCCATGAGGTAGTAATGAGTATACAGCTGCAACAGTTACCTCATTACTGCGGTAATAAGCATACTGCAGTGTTGTTCAAAGAACTGTTTGTTCCACTGTTTGTCAGATTTGTTTATGTTGCATTTTGGCGACTGTTGCAGCCACGTGTATTGAAGGTCACAGTTGCGCTGCAGTTGTAGTATTGCCACCATTGTGTATTATTATATGCTATATACAATATGATACTATATGTTGTTTCAATATGTGATGTTCACTATGTTCCAGGAGCTGCTTTTTTTTAAAGCAGCTTTTTTTTCTGTCACCGTTGATTCTTGTGTTGCCGACATAAACTTGTCATTGCTTTACTGAAATTACTTCCAACAACCACATCAGAGAGGTGTGAACTTCCTCTTTTCAATGTTTCCTCTTAAGGCAGACCCCAACATGGTTCAAGTTCATGACTGAAATAGATAACAAATTCTTTTACAGTTGATTTCTCTTGTTCTCTTGTTCTTTGATCCTGACATCCTGGTATATTGATACCTGACATTATAAGCCTGTAAAGAACAATCACACCTCTTCATCTTAACATTGTCAGCATGTTTTTGAGTAGTTTCTGTGTATTCGCTTAATGTGATTACAATCTATCAGAATTTATCTGACGACCTATGGTGTTGTTTGTACAAAAACAAGCCCATCCCATTGTAAATTGGTGCAGACTAACTACTCGTCACATCAGATCCATGGTTGTGTTAGTATGGGAGAGGATGCTGCAGTGTACATCTCCACTTTTCTTTTTGAATTTTTATTTCTATTTGTACATTTTCTTTGTAGTTTTAACAGCCATGTTTTCATGTGAGCAATACCAATGTGACCGTCTCCTACTTCTTTACTCTGACATCACCTGAAACGGTATTGTGATGTTTAAAATACACACCATCACATCTTTTTTTCTCCACAGTTTACAGCATGCCTCGTTGAGTCGGACGTTGCAGCATAAGCGATACAGGTTAAATGCGAAAGTGTTGATCGTTCGTTGTTAGGGGGGACGTGGGTAGTCTGTGTTTGTGATCTGTAGAATTCCATAGGACAAATCCTCCTGTACGTGAGTGTCCATGATTTCAGTCCAGAGTGAGTGGGCCATCATGGACAGCCACAAGCAGATGTCAGTGAGAGGGCCACGTTGAAGAGGACACAAATCTCAACTAAGCCTCTCTAGTCCTTATATAACGCCCTCAGCAAGGCGCTATGCCTCACAGACCGCTGGTATTTATGAGTGACAATGACACACGCTCTCCACACAGGATCAAGTCCCTGTTCTCAGCCAATAGACTGGTTTTCTCTTTTTGTTTTTTTCAGGAGAGAGTATGAAATAAGGGGATATATTTAGAAACCTCCAACAACACAACAGCCACTCTTTGTGCGCTGAACATTCCTGTCTCTGTGTCTCTGCATGACCTGCATAAGTCCTCGAGGCCGTGTCCTTTTCCTACAGGTCGTGCGTGTGTATTGAATGTCGGCATTCCTCCATGCGTTTCAAACCAGGGACTAGATAAGTGATGGCTGTTTAAAAACCGTTTCCTCACCCTTGCCATCTTTGTGAGGCTCGGCCATTTCTGCCGTCAGATCGGCAGCTGGCATTTAAAGCTGCGGAGGACAGACGTGATTATTGCTTGCGGTCAGTCACCAGCGTCCCCCCCTCCCTCCCAGCCCCCTCTCCTGTGGAGGAGTGCTCCGAGGCCATCGCTCGTTGCTACATTTGACTCATCCCTCTGCAGTCAGGAGGTCAACAGGTACTTGTGCTCGTTCATCTGCTGGGTTTCTCCTTCGCTGGGAGCCAGGACCGGGAGCCGCTCGGGGCTGGAGGGGACCCTGCAGGCTCTGTAGAGGATTAGACAGAGAAGGAGGAGGAGGATGGCAACAAATGTGTTGCAGGCGATGGCCACCAAAGCAGCTGTTGACAGTCCTGCCACGCCCTCCTCAGATTCCATAATGAAGGTTGGACTCCAGCGTCCGGTGTTGAGAAACTGCAATTTTAGACTTTACGTTGGTTCCATGATGTATTTACTTGGAATGAGCGAGACTGAGCACCACTGGGCAATGTCTTGATTTAAGGCTTATTTGTAGAAGCTTGAATCCATAGGATTCATAGATGGACTTAATTTATTGTATTCCCATCATATATTTGAACACATAGCTATACACTTAGTTATAGTGAGGCGAAGAAATCATTATGTATTGTCGCTGCAAAAGGGTGTTCCTTGGCACAATGCACATTGTGTTTTGCTGAATATTTAGATTAGACAACAGCAGGAAAGTCTGCCTGCATCTCGCACTGCAGAGATGAATGTTTACTCCTCAAGGCACCGTTTTTCTTTTTTGCTTCTTCAGGGTGACACTCTGCCACTCCGCCATGCAGATGAGCCACGCAGCACTTTCTGTTGATTTCACATCAAAACACAGCTTATGATTCCGGTGAACGTCTACCAGTGTCTGTAAAAGAGGAGCAAACAGACCAATTAGAGGTAATTTAACACAAGCAGAGCGTGAGATGTGACAGAGGAACAAGCTTTGTGTCACTCATTTAGCACATCAGTATTTATAACATATCAACATTCGTGAAGTGCTCAGCGACATAACTGCGTCATTGATCTTTCACATGGCAGCATCTGAGCTGGTGTGGTGAGAAAATGCTCAAAGAAACCTTCCAGTGTTCATCATGCCATAAAAAAGAGATCAGGTCATGATTGAAATTCGTCAATAATCGGACATATAAACACAACTAACACACAGCCAGTGCTGACGTTAAATCATATTTTCATTGTCGTCGTGATGTGAACATGCAAATAAACACAAGGAGAAATCATTTTATTTATACGTGTCACACATTCACATTTAGCATGTGCACACTGGAGCAAACATAGCGGCCGCCTCTGTCAAATAATGAATCTGGTGATGATTTTGCTCTGACAAGCATTCAAACTGGACATCAGGAGCACAGGGAGTTTTCCCAGCGAGCTGCTTGGCAATCGGGCCCTGTGCCATGCAAATTATTCATATAAGCCAAAGCTGAAGTGGAAGCAGTCAGACAGAAGCCAGACAGTAATAAGATTGGCAGGTTTGGGTTTGGCTAGCTAGCTATTTACCTACATACATTAGCTGTCTTGCTGAATCATATCTATTGTTTTATGAAGTTGATAATGTCACTTTGTAAACAGCCAATCACAGCCTTGCTGGGGCGGAACATTAAAAAAACAGGATATTGCACGATGTTATCACACATATTTCGTCATATCATGCCAGCCTATGAATATAATACACTTTGATTCTGATTATAAGAACACTAGAGCAAAGTATAAATCAGAGGTGCCTTAACAGCCAGCAGCATGCAGGTTTTCATTCCAACTGACCACAGCAGGTGATTTTGCTAATGAGTTTTCCCCCGCTGTGTGACTTACTAATCAGAGGCCATGTTTTTAGTTGGAATGAAAACCGGAAAATGGTTAACATATGATTGGCATGACTGGATTACCAACTGGCGCCCCAGGCGTTTCAGGAGTCATTTCATTTAGGTAATGTGATCGTTTGTATTGGCCATTATTGGCTAATTCTCTGGGGATTTTGTTTCAGAAATTAGGTTTATTTTTCTCATGATGCATATTCATCATAAAATTGTGTTGAATCAGATTATTAGTCAGAACTTGGAGGCTGGAGGGAACATGCACATTTTCACAGACGATTGTGTATGGAGAGGGTTCAGTGTGCCCTGCGGCCTCTGAAAAGATAAATCCGGTCACGATGGTATAGATGACCGGCTGATTCTTATCAGCATCTCTCGTAGGGGACAGACAGTCATCCGTAGGCAGCAGACAATTTGCTCCGTGTGCAGTTTGTAATTTGAGTAATGTGCATTTTCAAAGCACAACTGTGCACTCCAGATCCTCTGTGGTTAGTTACATCCACTCACTTCCTCTTTAAAGATGCTGATCGGCACTCTATTACCACAACTGTGAGTATGTACTGCTTTTAAAGCATTAATATCAGTTCCTTAGGTCTTAGGAAGTTATCAGTTCCTAAGACACCCACTGATAAAGTATGATAATGGATTCATCCTAATCCCATCCTCGTTCCCACCTGCACCCCTGGTGCGCTGCTACCTTCAGCAACACACTGAAAACGCTTTGCACTGCTCTGTTTGATTCACTAAAATTAGCCCAAATTTGCTTCAGATGAGATGCTGCACTGCTTTTGTTTCACATGGCCTGTCCCACCCTTCCACACACGGTATACTCGATGTGCTCATCTTTCTTTATAATCCCTCACATTAACATCTGCAGTGCAGACGTGCTAATAAAGATGCACTACATCAGGAACTGGCTTGATAATTCACTCCTATTATTTTCCCATTTGGTAAATTAACATATCCATAAATTTACATTGGAATAGCACTTGTAATGTGAATTGCTAACAATGAACTTGTGCAGCAGCGAGTGAACAGTATTTACCTGGAGAATGCTTAATGAGTCTAATTCTTTTGAATTCATACAAACAGCCAAACATAAAAATACTCACTGAGTTACCATATTCGTGACCAGGTAGATTCAGAAAATAGAAATGAAAAAAAGAAAAGAAAAAGTTATTCTGAGAATTGATCAAAGATTTTATTGTAACATGCACTCTGTACCTTTGCTTTCTTTATGCAGATACTTCTGACCGTAAACACTTTGACACCTGTCCTTTAATGTTTTTTTTACTGTCACCATTAAAGCCATGAAAAGGTGACACGCAAGTCAGTTTTATTGGCCTTAGTGTACAAAAAGAAAAAAAATCCTATAAGCTCAGGAATACTGAGAAGTTTTGCTCTGCTTTCTTAAATGGGTGGTAGATAGCGGGCGCTTCCCGTGAGAAAAACTCCTCTGCAAAGCTTGTGAATCGCAAGGATTTAACCCCAGCTGAATTATTCACTTGACTCACTTGAACCTCTCACATCTTATCAGTCAGTCTTTAATCTGTTCCTCTGTCTGGCTTAAACAGTACTGTCACACACACAAAGATCCAAGGATCCCCCTCCAGAAATCAACACCTGCATGCAAGTAACAGCACTATCAAACACACACACGCCTCTGATCAGTCAGTGTGATCTGTTCATCAGACTCCCCTGCCTCTGTGAGACCCGGCTGCCCACAGAGTGTGACAGGTAGATTTGATAAAGTCACATAGTGCTTGATCTGGCTTTGGCGCAGCCTTCAGCCCCCAAGGTGGAGGGGAGCCTCCGTTCTCTCACTCTTAGGGGATTAATCCTCGGAAACAATGTAGAAACTTCCCCTGAGAGTGTGAGGATGCAGCAGTCACACACACACACACACACACACACACACACACACACACACACACACACAGAGACCTCTTCTGTGTGTTGTCGCTTCAGTCAGACTCTAATTGTGTCACATTTTAAGAACAGCAGGTTGCCTCCAGCCCTGTGGAAAAGCATCTTTCATGTTGTTTTGGTTGTGAACTCCGGCTCACGGAGATGCTGAGACTTTCAGAATTGCGCGCGCCGCCACATGCCAGTGTAAAGTCTTGGATTTGTACCAGTTGCTCACTTACCCAACAGACTCAGCCTGCAGTTTGTCTTCTGAATGAACATCCAACTGCATAATTCAGTCATCCTCCTTTCTCCATTCCTGTCTCCTCCTCAGCTGCCTACTGTGCTCTTTCCCTTCCTCTCATCTCGGCTTCTGTCTCCCCCCTCTTCCTTTCCATCTCCATCTGCTCCGCTGCAGCACACACACACAAGTGAGGACGAGGCAGGACTGCACATTCGCTTCTGAGAGAGCCCTCCGATAGCAGAGACAGAGAGAGAGAGAGGGAGAGAGAGAGGGGAGGGGCTGTGTTAGTGGATGTCAGCAGTGATATCAAGCGTAGGGGAAAGGGGAACGGTTTGGATGTAATTACACAGGGCTGCTGCTGCAGACAGGAGTGGGGGGGGGTGTTGGAGGGGTGGGGTGGGGGGGTGTGTGGTGGAGGGTTGTTACAGAGCACAAGCAAAGCCGCCTGTCAGACAAAACAATGACTTCCGCCTCGCATCGCAGTGCAGAGTATAGCCAAACAAATTATTTCGACTGGGAACAGAAGGAGGCGCGCTCGGCTCTAACGAGAGGAGCCCAAATTAAGGCTCAATCAAGGGAAGTGTTTTTTCTTATAATAGCCCCAAGCAAATCTGTACAGTTTCCAAAATGGAAACTTTTTCTTGTCTGGCCAAGTCTTCTTCACATTTCCTCCGTCCTGATGTCATTCCCATTTTTCCCAGCCCTGCCCCTCCTGTTCTGGTTCTGCTAATGATGTTCCCTTTGGGGTTTGGTAGTCCTGAAACCCACGAGGGGGTAACGAGGGGGTTTATAACATGTGACGGGAGGTTTTTACATGTTAAATAGCTGACTTCTTTAAAGCGTGCAGTATGACTTTGTGAAGTGATTACAGGAGCCTGTCTAAAGTCTGTTTTGACTCCAAGACGCAAAACTGCAAAATCATCACTGTGACGAGGTCTCCAGTAAGTCACATTACAATATGCTCCCAAGACTGAAAAGCAGCAGACAAAGCAGAGTGGAACAATTCGTTTTGTAGCACCGGAGGTATGCCCACACAGATGTGAGCGTGCTCTGCTGCAAATAAAAAACTCTGGTTTGTTTTCATCTGAGGCTCCTGCGGTAGAACGGTGATCATTCTCCGTCAGTCACAGCGACGTCTCTCATGGGATCTTATTTTGTTCCGACTTCCGAGTTATTTCGGGGGGGGGTGACGAAACAGTATGTGCTCTGTGTGCGGACGTGAGCCTTCATCCGGCTGTTGCGCAAGAGAGAGAGAGAAGCAGAGAAAAATGCTGTCAATGAAAAGTTGGTGAGTTTAATCTAAATTTATGCCAAAGTTCAGTCATCTCTCAGAACATAAAAGGATCAGCGATGTTTCAGCTGCAGGTGAAATCTAATTTTGCTGTGTATTGTGGCTGACTTTGGTAATTGACAGAGCAAGGTTGCATTAGGGCTGGCTGACAGAGAGACTCAACTAAATATAGATGCAGCAAACTGAGGAGGTTTATACATTTTAATGCATCCCATCAGTCGAGAGACGGATTTAAAAATGTTACATTTCTTTTCAGATTGAATGGTGTTCACTGAAGCGGTCAGACGGTTTCTTGCATCAAACCATAAACATGTTTTTTGTGTTTTGTCTTCCGTGTACTGAGTTTCTCACCGTCAAGACCAACAATTATTTTGACTAATTTCCTCAATTAACCAAACAATGTAGTAAACAATGTCCTATAAAAACACACTTGTCATATTTGTGGTTGTAATTTGTTCCAACTTTTCTCTGTGGCTTTGTGGTGACGACATAGAGCACCACAAATGTACAATCTGCTCATTTATACCCATATCTGTTTACTGTTTCACTTACTGGAAAGGCAGGGTCACTGCTGGAGACGATGTGGAAAATTCTGCTTGAGGCCCCTCTACAGGCCGAAAATGTTATTACTGGCAAGGTTCGGGCCCCGGCTGTAACTTTGGATTGACTTTGGAAAACAAGTTTGCAGACTAACAGGAAAAATAGCAGCTTTGCAGCGAGACCGAGGTTGTGCAGTGAAGAATGAAGTACTGTTGTCTCAAAGTTATCAGTCAGACTGCAAACTGTCGATACAATGACTGATGACCAAACAACATCATTTAATCCTGAAACCATGTTTAATCCTTGTGTTTGCCCTAAAATGAGAGTTCAGATTAAACGTGACAGATACGGCTGTGTTGGTGTACGCTAATGCTCACTTCCTGTGAAACCATCACCCTGGCTCTCTCAGTTGTCACACACACACACACACAGAGCTCAAGATGGCAGGACTCGGGATCAGAATCAGTTATTACTTTAAGAGCGGAGCCGATGCCAAACAGATTGGCACCTTGGCTGTGCGTGGGCAGGACGTTCACCCTCTGCTAGCTCCCAAAATGTGACAGCAGACTCGCATATTTCTCTCAGCGGGGCTTCGCAGCAGCAAACGAACAGAAGAGGACCAGGGAAGGAACGGAGGAAAAATCCGTACGCACCTGTAACAGCAGAAAATAAGACTTCTAACACTTTCATCTGTCATCTGGCTGCCATGAAACTAAACTCCGTGCACCTGTGGAGTGATTATTAAAATGGCTGAGGACATGTGGGAGGGAAACCTTTCTTTACTCTTATTCTGCTGCCAGGTTTAGACAGATGCAGCGAAGACTGCAGAAAACAATACAGGCAGAGGCATGAAAACTCTGTATGTTTTTTTTTTTTTTTTTGAAGGGCACCATCTCCTTTATGTTGGACAGTCTGACAACTTATGGAGAGGATAAAGGTTTCCAGAGACAGCAAGTACTTTAGCAGAAATATAAATCTGCTGAGCAATGTTGCTGCTTTCACAAAAAATAAAAAATAAAAAAAAAGATTCACAGTCTTCAAACCTGCTATCCTCAAATTACATAATTTGAGACTTGTTGTGCTGAGAGATGAGTCACTTACAGTTCAGAAACTTTTTTTTTTATTATTGTTATGTAAAAGAGCTGTCAGTTAGTCAACAAAACAGTCAAAGGAAAGTCTAATATTAATTTGCCATTTCTGAAGTGAAAAAGGCTGTTAAACCTCTGTCTTGAATAATTTGTTCCTGAATGATATTCTGAGTCAGATTTCTGCCTTTCATTAATATGAATGCGTCATTGTGTTTCTGATATATTCTTTACTTCCACATCTCTGGTGAAGCCTAAAATACACTCACACAACATCATCCCCGTCTTGACGTGTTTTTCATATAATATCTCGTTTATTTATGCATGTATTTGTCCATTTTGACATTCGAAGACAGTTGTGCTTCATTTGATTTATTTATAATGAGCAGACTCCTCTTGGAAATCCCACAGATTTACTCTTACATTTCGGGAAACACATCGTGGCAAACCTAAGATGAACCGGCAGAAACGTCTGTGTATAATCTACTGACTGACTAAATGTGAACATAAACCTTTCATGAAAACATCTCGCCATCTTTTAAGAACAAGCGTTCTCTAATTACAGCCACGGCGGCGAACAAATCCGTTGTTTTCCGTCCGTGTCTCATCCTCCCGACGAGCCCGGTCGCCCTTTAC
>JAOXYL010000100.1:19281426-19307952 GCA_028564955.1 Terapon puta | reverse complement strand
GTGTGTGTGTGTGTGTGTGTGTGTGTGTGTGTGTGCGACCCCATGCAAACCAGCATGTGGGCGTGACAGCGTGAGTGTGTTGTGTAGGCATATAGGTGCGTATGCCAGTGCGTGTGCGTGCATACACATGCTCATAGTGTTTATTGAGGACAGTCCAGCCTCTGTGACCGGCTCATTAAAAGATGCATGCTTGGCTGGTCCTTAGTCCTCTCTCCCTCGGTCGTTAGTGATCTTGGCCCAGCATATGCTACATCTCCCCCCACCTCAGCACCCCAATGTGAGGGTCTAACGTAGAGATTTACCGATCCAAAGAACTGTTGTTTTTATGTGTTCAGATCACTTAAAAGAAATACCTGCAGACTCGTATTCATAGACATCTGCACTTGCGTAACATGAAATTTTAGTTTTTATCATATTAGATCCTGTAATAACAAACACTTCCTTCATGTTTCATCTGTTTCTGTTGTGTAATGTGTTTTCTTGGCGTTTCCCAATTTAATTGAATGTCTTTCTGTCTATCAGGAACAGGTTAACAGTTACTGCGTAAACAGCGAGGACAAAGACACAGATGCTTTAATAGACACTGAGCCAGACCAGAATGAGGCCCATGAACAGACATCTGAAATCGACAGGTAGGAAAGAGGTCACACTATAGCACAACACAACCCCCCCTCCCACACACACATACACACACACACACACTGTGAACTATGGACCGATGTGCGGTGTGTCTTTACATGGCTTCAGTTCCACTCATCTGCCCTGATGGAGACAGACAGGACCAGACAGGTTTAAGTGTCTTGTGCTCAAGGTGTGGCTTCACATTCAAGTGATTTGATTCAAACTGAGCACACTCGCAAATAGAGGCCCTATAGCTATCTGACACTGAAGCCTTAAAGTAAGTAGCCTGAAGCTGCAGTCTGGAGGGCCAAGTTTAGCTCTGGTTTCTTAATATGGTCAGTGGAGCATGTAGTGTAACCAGCGATAACTCAATGTGACTGTGAAACCAAAAATGACTTTTCTGTTTAGCATTTTTTTTGTATGAACTTAAATCTGCATGTGATTTGGACTTTTAACAGACAAAAATGGATTAATCTTATAGTTTTTTAAACACAAGTGACGGCATGCATTGCATCTGCACACTATGTCAAGCACTTTCAGTGTTTTCAAGAGTTGAGCTCCCTGTGCCCCCTTGTGGTTAATAAAGCACAACACAGACTCTCAGCAGAGAGGAGTTTTATCAGAAAAATAAGAATTTAAAAAATTCTTTGCCTTTTAAGTTTAACCTGTGTTTATACATTATTTTAATTAACTTTGTTTCTCTTCAGTGCACCAGATGCTCCTGATCAAGTTCCTGAAGTGGCCCCTGAGGGAGCTGATTCTGCTGATTTACGGCGAGCAGAAGAGCTGATTCCCTTCCCCGAGGTTGGTGTTTCTTTTCTTCTAACCCTTCAGTTTATGTCTGTATCCTCCACTATAGACATTAGCATACATTTGAGTTATGACTTTGCATAATTACGTTGAAAAATATGCATTCCAAGCTGTATTATGTATTTGTGTTCATGCATTGTATTCAGTTCTGTGTGTGTGTCTGTGTATGCAGAGCTCCACTCCTCTGTTAGACACGAGCGCACAGAGATCGAAGGCAGATCTGGGTAAGAGGCGAATTCGAACACGTCCATCTCGCATAATCCACAGAGGTTCTACTTCGACGGAAAGCCCGGACTGGAGAACGCGCGACTCAACAGGTTATTACAGCATCTATAATGTCGTTGCAGCATCCATAATCTTATCTAATTTACACAGAGGAATGAACATCGTTTTTTTATTTAAAAATAATTAAGCAAAGTCTTCATCAAATATATTCACTAAAGACAAAAAGCAGTCTGGAAATGTTTAAATGTTGTGTTCTGAACGATGTGTTCAAATGTTTTAAGATGCAAAGGAGGCATCTTCCAAGCAAAGGGAGTCAGACTCCGATGAGGAGCAGCCTAAACCGAAGGTGGTCTGTTCTCCTCCTCCCACCTCCCAGCGACTGCCCGGCTTCCCCGGTTTGAGCCCCGCATCCCTAATTGTAAGTGCTCTCGGAGTCTGAGGGGAATACCGTTTTTCAAGAGTTTATGGTGTGAATACAGTAAAGTGAAGATTTAACGTTCTCCCCAAGGCTCAGTTAAAGAAGAGAGCAGTTGGAGGAGGAACCGGAGGAAGAGAGGAAACAGAAGAAAACAAGGGAAGAGGAGAGAAGGAAAGCACGAGTGAGGAGGCAGCCCCATCTCCCTCGCTGCTGTCCCGCTCTCCCCGCACCGCCGCTCACCTCGCGGGGGCTGCACGAGTGCTGCCACCCATAGGCGGTGCAGACGGAGGGTAAGAAAAGAACATGACAGCGC
Organism: Terapon puta; assembly: GCA_028564955.1. Lineage (NCBI taxonomy): Eukaryota > Metazoa > Chordata > Actinopteri > Centrarchiformes > Terapontidae > Terapon > Terapon puta. Next base: position 19,305,565 of record JAOXYL010000100.1, on the reverse strand, counting down.
ACTTCAAAAGAAAAAAAATCTCTATAAATGATGAGAAAAATTCTTAATACATTGGTATGTATTTTAATTATGAACTGTGATTCTGTCTGTCATTCAGCCCCGTCTCCTCTCCCGCTTGGCTGAAAGAATTGAAGTCTAAGAAGCGTCTGAGTCAGTATGACACTGAGACTTAACCAGACGCAGGTGAGTAATATGGATGAAATGATAATTAAAATACCAAAGCCACTGTTTGACTGTTTGCTACACGATAAAACATTTTTTACAACGCTTATATCCTCTTGCTGTACAGCGTTTTCCTTTCTATAGAGGAGGGGTGTTCTGTTGTTGCATTGTGTTATAATTATCACTTATGGGGTTATTATATGCTTCATTCCTGAAAACCTCTTGTTTCTTGCCTTTTTCCAACGACACCGGCTTTCTAAGTTTGTGAAAGACACAAATGTGAGATTCTCTTTAATAAGATCCAGTGTTCATTAATGAAAAGTCAAAGTCGTCTTTGGGATTCTCTTATTTAGCAGCAGAATTTAGTTACTGTGTATTTACAAAAAGCATGTTGGAGCTTTCATAACCTGTAAATCGCCTGTAATATACGGAGTGTCATAGGACTTAACAGGATCAGCCATAGAAGAGCATTGAGTCTGAAGGTTTTGACATTTTTGACATTTGGCTCATACCCTGAATTAGTGTAGGAGTAAAGGCATTATTCAAAGGAACTAATTTCCTTGTGAGTCATAATGCAAGACAGCTTAATAGGTTTGCGATAATAGAAAGCGAATGGTTTAAACTTCTTGGCAGCGCTGTCAGGAAGACTAAGATGTTATTTTACGCAGACTGTGACTAAACTGACAGCAAAGACAAAAAAAGGAAGTGTGCCACATCTCTGCAAAGCTTTTTCCATATCAAAACTGTGCAACCGGTTAATGCATCCTGGATGTTGCTGAATGCAGTTAAATGCCTTTTTACTAGCCTGTGGAATTAGCTCTCAGTTTTGTATTTAACAAAGTTAAAACAACGTCGATTTAACAGAATTGGGGATTTGTGTGCCACTTGGGCTGCCCATGCTAAAAATAAATGCACTCATGGAATTGTTGAGTACTTACACTAATAATATCCAACAAGTGACATGTAATGAATGTTGAAATTGTTACATAAAGCCAATGCCTCCTGTAGTGTGATTTGGACACTCTCTAATGAACTTTTCTTCCGTTTCTTTCCCTTTAGGAGAGACTGAGCTGTTGCTGTTCATCAAGGATCAATCCATCGCAGCAGCTGCTGCTGGTGACAGGCACCTTGCCATGATTGCTCCATTTTGCACTTTGAGTGCCTTATTTTGAACCTTTACTGAAATATGCAGGAGGGGGATGTCAAGGTTTTGCTCAACATAAAGGCCATCAAGTAATTTTCTATCTTGTAAATGAAATATGGTGCCAAGGCCATGTGCCAAGACTGTGATATGTTAATGCCAAGTACATGTTTTTATCTACTGTTGTACAGAAGCCTATCGGAGAGGAAATACCCCAGTGTAATTTAGAGCAAAGCCATGGACTGTCTTATTGTTTAAGTGTGTGTATTATTATGTACTGACCAGGTGATGACACTAGGCCTTCAGCAGGGTATCTACCTTCACACATACACAGATTTGTACAGAGAATATAAATAATGGATTGCATCATGTGTGTCTGTAGTTAAATTGTACAAAAGTGCCTTTTATATTATTTTTCCAGTGCCATATCATCCTAAGTAAGCCTTTAAGCACTTTAAGAAAAATAATAAGAAATCACCGTCCATATAGCACATCTAAGCAATAGAATTGTCAAGCACCTGTAAGTGTAGTAACATGGTCAAGGGATTTATCTCTTTTCATAACACCGTGAATGTCTGCCTTCTCTTAACTTTTAGCTTACACAAAGCTTAGAGATGCACCTGCTGGTTTTATTAATACGCCCGATAGTCAATCAGATCATCAACAGCTGTGGGGCTGGGGGAACATTTTGGGTGTGCTGCAAAAGAATCAGGAAGTGTGTTTTGTAAAATCTCTAACCCAGTAAAGTGCTTTTATCTGCTCTTGGTTCCTTTATGTGCCTTTCTAATGTTAGAAAATGACATCCCACCAATGCTGTAATCATTTATGATCAACCTACTGTATGATAAGAGGAAATTGAGGGAATTTTATTAAAACCTTTTTTCTATGAAATGCAATCAAGTGTGTGTGTTTGTGTCTGCTTTTGATGGAAAACGATTTGTAGACGAGGAGGCTGCTGTTTGGACACTGCATGGAGAGAAAGGTAAAGAAACAGGTAGAATACAGGAAACAGGAGGGGAAGATAGCTGGGTGGGGCCAATACTGCTGAGTGAGACTGATCTCTGCTCATTCTCTTGGCAGGCAGTCAGTACGTGTGCTAACCCACTATAGGATCATGGTCAGGATGGCAGCATGGGCAGAGCTGGGCAGCGCTTGCCAGTGTGCCAGGGACAGAGGGGCAAGCCTATTGAGAAGCAGTGTGATGGACACAATGGGCGCGACAGACTTGCTGCATCAACAGGCTTTTTGCTGCTGTGGCCAGAAATAAACCATAAATACCCCCACCGGCCTCCACCGACCGCTCGCCAGGCCTCCACACCCACACACACCCTCACACTGAGACAGACAGAAAAGAGAGAAAAGAAAGAGGAAAGACGGAGAGCGTGGCCTGTACGCGGTGCAGTGAAGCACAAGCCATCCAGGTAAAAAGAAATGAGTCGTCCCTCACTCTGACAGGCCTGTCTATTTTCTCTCTCTCTCTTCCCTTTTCAATCTTTACCCAAATGCTTGCTTCTTAAGTATTTTTGTAATATGCATGCACATACAACTGAGCAGTTGTAGCAGTTCTGACCAAAATGTGATAACACTTCTGTTTCTGCTGAAAACACTAATCTCTTCTGTGGACTTACCAAACCCAAGAGTAAAACTCTTTCCGTGGTCACACTAAACGATGTTGGTCTTGTGCTTTGTAAAGGGAAAATGACAGAACAGCAGGGAACTCCAGACCAGCTGCCTGCAGAGAAGGGCCAAGGAGGCGCCGGAGCTACATATAAGGTACTTCACTGAACTCTGCTGGGGACTCCACACATTGTGCAGGCAAAACAAAAAAAAACAATGTGGACGTCATCCAACTCTCCACCCATCTTTCCAGCTGGCAGTTTTTGAGTTTGAGAACTTCCGTGGAAACAAGGTGGAGTTGTCCGGTGAATGTAAAGATGTGCTGGAGAAGACCCAGAGAGTCGGCTCGGTCATCGTGGAGTCGGGGCCGTGAGTAATCCAGCTCTGTCAGGGCTAATCAGTGTTTGCTGCACGTCTTGTTTCCGAGTTGTTGTGTCTTGCTTGGGATTCGTATGCCCATTTAAGTGCAATGTACACTCTTCATGTCTTCAGATGGGTGGGTTTCGAGCGTCCAGGCTTTGCAGGAGAGCAGTTTGTGCTGGAGAAAGGAGAGTATCCCCGGTGGAGTACCTGGACCAACTGCCTGAGTAGCTACACCCTGAGCTCCTTCAGGCCTCTGAAAGTGGTTAGTATTATCAGTGTGACGTCAGCAGGTGTAGCTTCCTGTCAGATGTGCTCAAACCTAATGTGTTTCTCTCTCCAGGACAGCGCAGATCACAAGCTGCACCTGTTTGAAAATGCAGCCTTTGAAGGTAGAAAGATGGAGATTGTTGATGACGACGTTCCCAGCCTGTGGGCTTACGGTTTCCAGGACCGTGTGGCCAGTGCTAAGGCTATCAGTGGAACGTAAGCTGGAACCTCTCTGCTGATAGTGGATGTATTTGTTTTATTTTCCTATTCACAACCCTCAAGATCTTAATATGCTTGTCTTTGTCTTTCCTGCAAAGGTGGGTGGGATATATGTATCCAGGCTACAGAGGGCGTCAGTATGTGTTTGAGCATGGAGACTTCAAGCACTGGAATGATTGGGGAGCCACTGCACCTCAGATCCAGTCCGTCCGACGTGTGCGGGACATGCAGTGGCACAAGAGGGGGTGCTATATTGCCCCTGTCCCTGCCCCTACACCTCCCAATCCCAATCCTGACCCCACTCCCAACCCCAACCCCAACCCCAACCCCAACCCCACTCCCACTCCAACTCCCAATCCCAATCCTACTCCTGCCCCCAACCCCAAATCCCAGACTCAACCCCAACCTTAACGCAACATCACCAGCATCCCCTACTCCAACTGGGGCAGTTTAGCTAAAAGCAGCTGGCCAGTCCCCAGTCTCTCCACTCCCTGTCCCTGTTAGTCTAGAATATCTGACCATGGATGGAAAACTGAAACTAACAATAATTAAACATGTACCTCTGTTGGAAATAAAGGTTTTGGCCCTGATTTTGGTTGTCTGCAAGGTATTGCATGTTTTTTTAATAATCCAAAGAGAAACACAAATGATGTGTTTTATGTGGGCTATCATAATCACTGCATGGTTGTCTGAGAAGCTAATAAAGAGCAAGTCATCATGTAGACATGAAGACAGCATTAAAAAGGTTGTGGTAAGTATGGTATGGTTAAAGGGGAACTTTACCGACCTTACACATGAAGGTCAGTTTAGGAACAGTAATGACAATGATTGCGGTAGAGGAGTGGAAAATATGAGACAGTTTCCTGTTCCTGACTTATTTATATTTTCACAAACACTGGATGGGAGTCAAGGTAAGAAAATGAGCTCAGTATTCAAGTCTGTTGAACAGGCCAGTTTCATGAGGGGGCAGGGGTTGGAGGTGGTTGCAAGATCAGCACCTTGGACAGTGATCACTGTGTGCAGGATGCTATAACAGCTGTCAGGACATTAACTGTTTTCAACTTTAAAAGAAGTAGACTTTATTATTTGACATGAGAGCTTCCAGCTCAATGAGGCTTTAAAGCCAGAACCCTCAGGAGAGACTGATAGAGTCCAGTTAGATGCTGGCTTCTATAATTTTCAATTCATGTATGTATATATACACATAATATATACAGATAGAAAATACAAAAACTTGACCAAAATTCAATCAATCTGCTTTGATTTTGACGACCTATCTTTGAGTTCCACAACTTTACGACAGTCCAATCGTAAACTACTTTAAAATGCCTGACATGTGGCCAAACAACCATGCAGGTTTCATGCAACATAAAACTGGTTAGGGATTGTATCATACATCATCAGCGGCAGTCTCAGTAAAATTGGACACTTCCTTCAACTTTGTTATCACTCTTTAATTCCACTGAACATAATGACAGGTGACTATCCTCTGATTCTTTTAGTTTATGTTTTTCGAGAGAACAAAAGCTCCTTCCTGCTGTGAAAACCTTCACTAACGTCATTGAAGTGAAAAGCGGGTGTCAGAGCTGAAACGTCACTCATTGGTTAAAAGCACCGTATGAACCCGCCCATAAAGCTTCTACAAACCAATCATTCGTGGCTTTCATTCAGCAGGCTCGTGAGTGGGGCGGCGAACGCGCAAAATTTGAAAGTTGACCGGAAACACCGTTGACCGAGAAGAGAAGAGTTCGGCTCCTAAATGTCTCTGTGTGTGCAGTGAAAATATTTATGCAGGTGCCCGCATGGTAGTCCGGTGAGTTATCTCATAATTTACCGTTTAAGCTCCGTATATATCTCTAAGGGACACTCGCGCGTATTAACGTTAGCGGAGTTAGCCAGCAGTTAGCCGTTGACTTCGGGTGCTAACAGGACGCGTTGTTGACATTTGTTGACACGGTATATTTTTATTCTGGCTCACTTTATAACGTCATATTAAAGTCAGGGTTACTTTAATATTAGTAATACTATCAACATGAACACTTCTGACAACAGGAAGTGTTCTGATATTATCGAGTTGAATTTCATTTATTTATAAAACAAGAGGTTTCAGAAAAATACAGTTTTCTAATCCAACATCAGACTGTGTTGATATTTTCTGAGTGGCACGCTGGGGTGGTCTGCTGTCAGTATGGAGTAAAATCAGACACTGACAAAAGAAACTACCGTAAACTGACTGTAAAGGGAACATGGTCGCATGTGACGATGCTTTTATTTTGAAATCAGATCCTACATGTACCACAAAACGACGTGACTGTTTTTCGAAGGAGGCGGAATATATAGGAGGCCGATCTCACCGCACTTACTTCTGACACTTGGACCTGCTGTGTGTCCCTCAGGTCCCTTAGGAGCCATGTTGAAGTTCAAATACGTGAGTCAGGGAAACCTGAAAGCGGTGCCCTCATCTGCGGACCCCATCACCAGCCGCAGCTCACGACTCAACCAGCTGTTTCAGGTACAGTCAGGCTCCTCTCAGCTGGCCTGGTGCCTCAGAGTGTGAAAGCAGGCACAGCAGCCCACTCACTTCCTTCCTTGTGTTCATGCATCGTCCTCAGGGTCGAATCAGCCTGTGTGGTCAGCAGGGAGGAGGCAGCTTGGGCCGGGAAGAGTTTTTGGATTCTCTGCTGCTGATCTATGAGGAGTGCACCTCTCCAGAGCTCATGAAGATACATCATGTGGCCAACTTTGTCAAGAAGTGTAAGATCTTTTCGACTTATTTATTTGTCTTTATTCTGAGGTTAAAATAATGCCTACACACTTACCCCGTGCAACAGAAGTTTAATACAAAGACAAGTTTTTTTCTATGCTAGTTGGATATTCGTTGAGTCCAAATGTTTGAAACTGAGAACTGGAAATTGCCTCTATGTTTTTAGATAATGCACACCAACAGACTCTATTGGGTTCCTACAAGCTCTTAGAAAAGTTGGAAAAAGTAAGGGGAAAAAGACACACTTGTTGTATTCATATAGGAAATGTTGCAAATATGTATGCCATGGTCTAGAGAGATGTACATATGTAAAAATAAAAGAGATTATGATACCACTAGTATTTAGATGATAATGTTTTTAATTTTTTTTATGTATTGCCTTTTCATGTCTCTAAGAGTCATTTGAGTGAAAATATAAAAAATGTTCTCTTTGGAGTACGAAAGTATTTAAATGGCTCCTTCTCCTCCAAGATCAAACGTGATAAGTGCTGATGTATCTGAGAGAGGCCGCTGGTTGTTTTGTCTTTCTGAAATACCACAATGTTACACCGGATGCCATTCCTGTGTTCTGCAGTGTTTAGTGCTCTTTGCCTTTGTTGATGAAGTTGGTTTAACTTTAAGACACATATATTTGTAGTTTTTGAGCTATTGCAGTTTCTGTAGCCCAGGATACTTTCATTGCGTTTCCACAGTTTTTACAGGACCAAGTTACATCATCCCAAACAAAAAACTTCAAATTCAGATTTCCCAATTAGCACATAAAGATCTTTTGTTACTAGCAGTATGCTCAAGTAATTGTATCTCTTATAGAAGAAAGTCCTGTGTTTGTGGTATATTTATAATTTTACAGAAATGGTGTAAAACCGGTGTAAGTGTGTGTTTGTTTGTTTGTTTGTTTGTAAAACAGTTTCTGAAGTGGTCTCAGAGCTGCGGACCCTGCAGCCTTGTGTTCGTGACTTTGAAGTGCGTGCGGTGGTGGGCCGTGGTCGCTTTGCTGAAGTCCAAGTGGTGCAAGAAAAGGCAACTGGGGATGTTTGTGCACTGAAAGTCATGGAGAAGAATGTGTTGCGCACTCAAGAAAATGTAAGATTCATGTGGTTTGATTAAGTTTTTATATTGTACATCAATCGCTACATAATAGACCTTTTACATGGATAACATTTTTATATGTCACTGAAGGAAAACCCAGGTGAAAATAATAACATTAATGGCTGCTGAAATTAGCTGCATCAGTTTCAAGGTCGCGGTATTGTGCATGCTGACTCACTGTCACAGTTTATAGAACTACATAGCCATTGTTAATGCTATAAGTACCATCTGTGCTTTTCCTGCTATGACAGAAGAAATTCTCAGACAAACCTGAAATTTTAACTTGGCGTCAGTTACAGGGAGAGTTATGATTCAGGACTACAATACTACTCGGAAAATTAGAATATCGTATAAAAGTTGTTTTATTCAGGCAATGCAACATAAAAGGTGAAACCAAAACATTTTATAGACTCATTACATGCAAAGTGAGATATCTCAAGCATTTCTTTGTTGTAATTTTGCTGATTATAATTTACAGCTTATTAAAACCTTAAACCCAAAAATGCAGAGAATTAGAAGCTTCAGTATTCTGGGCTCAAAGTGTCACACACTGATCAGGTTAGAAATCCAAAACACCTGCAAAACAGTCCTGAGCATTTAAAAAGTCTGTGTCTAGTTAGTCTAGTTGGTTTAGAAGAATTCACAATCATGGGGAAGACTGCTGATCTGACAGTTGTGCAGAAAACCATCATTGACTCCCTGCACGAGGTGGGTAAGACACAAAAAGTGATAGCAAAAGAAGCACGTTATTGGACAGTTAAGTGGAAGGCAGAAGTGTGGAAGAAAACGTTGCACAAGTCGTATTTTCTGATGAGAGCAGGTTTTGCAGCTGTGGGGCACTGCCAAGAGAAAGGTGAATGGGAAGAGACCAGCAGAACAGTAAATAAGACCTCAAGGCTGCAATCGAAGCATGTTGGTCTTTCGTAACACCTGAGATAGGCACCAAGCCGGTAGCATCCATGCTGCGCCGGATTAAGGCAGTCATTCATGCAAAAGGGGCCCCAACCAAGTACTAAGTACAGATCCAAGATTTCTAAAGCCGCAAGTCCTAATCAGCAAAATCACAAAAACACAATTGTTGCAGTGTTGTAGTGTGAAGAAGGCCCACTGGAGGGTGCTGTAGGACTGAATACAACAAAACAAACTGCTGGTACATGAATTCACAGCTGTGCACTCTGGCATGTGACTAATAGAACAGATCTGAGTCAGAATAGTACATGAGCTGCGACAGGAAGGGCTCTGAAGTGAGCAATACAATGAATAACTAGTGTGAACAAGAAATATCTTGTTCATGCCACCTGTGACAGCTTTGCATAATTTTAAATTACATCTCACATACAAAACAAACATTGTTAACTGAAGCTAGGAAAGAAGGGCATCAATCCTTAGCATCAAAATAATTTATAAGTGCATTTAGTCTCATTAGTTTGACTAAAAGTAAAGCAAATGTCTAGATTATATATATATATATATAATGTATAATCTGTTGATTACATTCCTTTTCAATTATTCTCAGATGGTTTTTCATGAAGAGGAGCGGAGGATCCTAGCTCTGAACAGCAGTCCCTGGATTCCTCAGCTTCTCTATGCCTTCCAGGATAAAGAACATGTCTACCTGGTGAGGCTGCAGACATTTTTTTTTATTTGATTTTCAGAACTGAAATGACAAATGTATATACATTTCTCATTGGTCAGAAGAATGTTGCAAACAGCCAAAGGGGAGTAATGGGGGTAATAAACATGTCGAATAAATGGCACACACTATGTCACACTTAGTAGATGTTGTATACGTTTAACATAGACCTTTATATTGTAGCATAGTAGTCTGAATGTATGGTAACATGATGCCTCTGTGGCCCTTTGCTCAAAATTCATAATTTCACAAAGGAGGGTGTTTTAGCTGCAGACTTTTTATGTGTTTTTGAATAAAAATGTGTTGTCTGCACTAAGCTGAAGTGAATGAGGACACGTTGCAAGTCCACTGAAAAAAGACTATTTATAGTCACTTACATGCAACAGCACAACACAACACATGGTCTGTTGGTTTAACATTGTTTGTAGCAGAAGTTTAGACTGATATCTGTCGCGTCATTTTCTAGGTTTCTTTACACAGAGAGTAATATATATATATATATATATATATATATAGTTACAGTTAGGCAGTTGTTTTTAATAGCAAATTTTTTGATTTGTTGGCGTAATCAATCTATAATCGCCTTCATCCAACTGAGCTGACACCTGTGTATCAGCGGGGGCATGAAATGATCCACACAGCCTTTCATTGTGACTATTAAAGAAATGTTGTTGGGTACGTAATAGCTACAGTGTATAGAAATGATCTGCTTCTATGACCATATTGCGTTGTTTTTCTATTCATATACATGTTTTTAGAACAACACAGGTTATTTTTATATAAAGTTGTGTATGACACAGCTGTATTGGGGGGTTCTTTTCATTTTCTCTCACAGCTGCGGTTTCCTCAATGTGACTAATGGAACAGTTGGATCAGTCAGAATAGTACATGAGCTGCTACAGGAAGGGAGCTGAAGTGAGCAATGAAATTAACAACTTGTACATAGAAGACATGCTTTGATGTAGGAGAGGGGTGGTAGAGCACGTAGTTAGCCTCTTTCGAAAGTGTGTGTGTGTTAGCTTATAGGCTGGCCATCAGTACAGCCAAGAGTCACCTGGGCTTTGTTCAGATTAACGACATTATTCAAGGACGTCAACTCCACTGTACAGGACCTCTGAGGTTCCGTGTGCAGTCTGCGGGCCTTGCTGTGGTTGCTCAAGTTTTGATTTAGTAGCTAACTGAAAGTACAATCACAATGTTACATTTCAGCACAATATAGAAAAAGTGTGAGAAATAACAACAATCAAGAGCCAAGGTGTTTCTCTCTCTCCTGTGTTTCAACTACACTTAAAACTCACCCGTGTCTGCACTTAATCTGGATGTGTAGAATTGATAGATGATCTGCCCATTTGCAACTGGTGAAGGAGGTAACATATTTCACAAAATGTTAGTGTTCGCCTAATAGCCTGAAGATTATTCTGCCGTGAAGCACGGTGTCAATTTTCTCCTCACAGAGAAGGTCCAGTGTAATTATGGTGCAGGCTGTTAACCTCACAGAGAATCTATATTTTCTCTGATGACCTGGTAGACTGGTGCAGGGTGTAGAAAAAGGCATTTCCTGCCTAACCAAGCCTCACATTGTATACTGCCCTGTGTTTTTTTTTTCTTCTTCTCTCACCCTCTCCTCAAGTCTTCCCTCGTGCCCCTTGCATGCATGTCTCCATTCTTCATCCTCCTCCTCTTTTTTCACTCCCCCTCTGTCTCACCCTGCTCCCTAACTGAGCATGGTGGAAAATACAAAGCATCCATCTTTATCCGTGTGTCAGAGAGGCACCCAGTCTCTCTGTTGCTAGGTAACACTGGAGAATGCTCCCGTTCATTCAGACCCGCCGACCATTCATGCACCAGGGGCTCTCGCCTGTTATGGCTTTATGGCTGCCACCGTATAGCTCAAATCAGCCTGCCTGGAGCCTTTCATCTCAGGATGCAGACAGCAGAGAACCTGAGTCAAACATGACCATGGATGATTTGTTTACCTGTGCTTTCAAACTTAAGCTTAATGAGGTTACAGTATTTGTTGCGGTGCGTGGCTTTGACCGTAAACATGTATTTTACACAAGGCTATTGCAGTTATTGTTGGGGTATTTTTAGCTATTGAAGACCAGCATTTTAACTGCAGTATCAGAGATAAATCTGCAATAGTATCTGATGTTACATAACTGAATCCATAATGAGGAAAGCCCCCTATAAGCTAAAGCTGAATAGAGCTTTGATGTAAGCTCCAACACTTGTGCTCCTACACTTGTTGCTTTGTTTTTCTTTCTAAATAGAGGCCTATTTATAGGCATTCATAAATGTTTCAACAGCACGTGATACCCGTTAATTTTAATCACATTCAAACGCCTTCGTTCAAATTCCAAGAGCTGGCCTGAGATTTTATACTGACTGCATACAAATGTGTCTTCAGGCTATGGAGTACTTGCCCGGCGGTGATCTGATGTCCCTGCTAAACCGATATGAGGATCAGTTTGATGAGGCCATGGCACAGTTTTATTTAGCCGAGCTGGTAGAGGCCATTCATGCCGTCCACCAGCTGGGCTATGTCCACAGGTAAGACACAGCTGCTGAATCCAACCTCTCTGTGATAAAAGATTGACATGTCAATTAGAGCGGCAACCAACCATTATTTTCTTAGTTGATCAGTCAGTCAGTCATTTTCTTCATTAGCTGTTTGGGCCATAAAATGGTGAAAAATGGTGTTTTCCAAAGCCTAAGGCAATATTCTCATGTCTTTTTGTTCACAGCCTAAAAATATACAGTGTACTGTTAAAGGGGCTAAATGAACCAGTGAATATTCATTACTTAAATGAATATATAATATATAATGATCTGTAAATATATAATGATTAATTGTCCAGATCATTGGTGATAAATTTAATAGTTGACAACTAATCAATAAATCGACTCATTTAATTCAGCTCTTGTTTTGAATAATAGCATAACTGAAGAAGTGGTAACTAAGTTATTTCTCTTGAGCTCTTAGATCCCTACTAAACATAGTTTTTTTTTTTTTGTTTGCCCATTGTTTCCCCTTCACAAGTCCATATTCCCATAACTCAGGAAAACATTAACTGGACATAAGAAATGTTGCACTATAATTTAACCTGGAGCACCGAGTGTGATGTTGTGTAATACAAAAACATTGCTGGAGTTTACAAATGTATTCCATTATCATCAGAGCGGCAGACATATTACAGTACTCGGGCAACAAATAGCTCTGTAAAAGCAGTATCAAATCCCCTCTAAACTATCCACTTGCAGAGATGTCAAACCAGAGAATGTTCTCATCGATCGGACTGGTCACATTAAGCTGGCAGACTTTGGATCAGCTGCCAGGCTGACTGCTAACAAAACAGTAAGTAGATTACAGAGTTTGCTCTATCTATTAACTTCAGTATGCTTGACACTGACATCATTGCATTGCATTGATGCATTTCCAGGTTGCGGCTCCAACTGTGCCCGTTGGGACACAGGATTTCCTGTCCCCCGAGGTCCTGGCAGCCATGAATGGGGGCGCTCACAGCACCTACGGGGCTGAATGTGACTGGTGGTCCCTTGGCGTCATTGCTTATGAGATGATCTATGCCAAGTCGCCTTTTTCTGGTGGCACGTCTACTAAAACAATCCACAACATCCTTAACTTCCAGGTACGCAGATTGCCAACCATCTTGACCAGTAATGACATTAGTTACTGGCTATATGATCTAATGTCGTCTGTAACGTTGAATTCCAGATGAATGAAGAAATAAACTGTCTACTCACAATCCTCCTTTCTAGATTTACCTGAGGTAATATCTTATTAATCTATGAATTATGTAATGAATCCTAGTCCATGGTGTTTGCCCCCAGCGTTTTCTTAAGTTTCCGGAGGAGCCGCGGGCCAGCAAGCAGTTTTTAGACTTGCTGCAGAGATTGCTTTGTGGAGCCAAAGAGCGACTGGATTACCAGGGACTCCGCTGTCACTCTTTCTTTTCCAGTGTAGACTGGAACAACTTAAGACAAGGTGAGGAGATTCCTCTCCCCTGAGACTCTTTTCCTCCGCCTTTGCAGTAAAAACACTCGCTTGAAATGACACAGTTGTCGCTGTAGTCACATTACTGGACATATGATTTATGAATACTTGTCAAATATTAATGTTGTTTATAATGTACATAAGTGTGCTGCGTGCGTGTGGCTTGCACAGGAACAGTAAGCTGCAGTTCCGTTGCCAGTAGTGTGTTGTCGGTAGTAAAATAATGAGATTCAGTGTGCTTTTGGCAGTAGGCCAGGTCTTTTCCTGAGGAGGAGAAAGGGGATGGAGGCAGAGACAAGAAGCGAGGCACACGGAGTAAAGATCTGCAACTCTTCTCTTCTCAACAGACGCAGCACAAATCTTTTTTACGCCAGCGACACCAGACATACTCTCTCTGTGGCGGAAATACACGCCTGTTTGTTACACGTCATTGTTGCCATCAGCTGCACTGCATGACAAAGAGTGACATTTTCACCTGACCAGCCGTGGGAAAACACGCCCATCAACACTCACATTAATGGACATTTTCATTGAGGCATGGTGACATTAAAGAAGCGCAGTCTCACAGCGGTGCTGTAATTTCAAACCGTATTGCTGCAGGGGAGAAGAATGTTTGTTTTGCAGCGCAGAACGCCTCGTGTCTTCAGATGTATAAACCCCCCCTTTTTGTGATTCTGAAGCCATTATCAAGCATTATCATGCTGGTCATTCCCTCAGAGCTGTTTTCCAGTTATAATGTTCCTATCAACGCTGCATATCAATTAATCTAGCTGTTTGCTCAAAATCCTCATGATTATCAGCAGACTTCATACACTGAGGCTTTTTGTGCCCGTGTGCACGTTGAAGAGGAGATTTATTGATTTTTTTTTTTCCCCCTGTATTTAATCCATTGATTTTCTTTTGAGTGATAACCATCAAATACAGAATCAAAAAGATAATCCATTACATAAACGTTTGTATTTAGAATAGGTGTGTTGGTAACTGGACATAGATACAGCTTTATGCTTCAGCTTCAGTCCAGCTGATTAGCTTGCTCTGCTGCAGTGAGGGAGAGCGAGCGAGCGAGCCTGTGTATATGAGAGAGGGAGAGAGAGAGAAAGCGAGCAGGAGGGAGGGAGGGAGGGACAGAGAGGCAGCATGTGCATCAACGCGCGACTTACCGCACTCTAGGCTCCCCCGTTCTGCTCCGTTCCTCCTCCCTTCCTTCTCTCCCCTTTCTCCTTGTTTGTGTGTTTTGTTTTTTTCCCCAATTCTTTTAATTTATTTATCTTTTTTTCCTACTTTGTTTGTCGCTGATTCCTTTCCCCCCCCTTGCCCTCTCTTACTTCCTCCTCTCATCCTTTCTCCTGCAGTTCTCCCGCCTTTTGTTCCTGCGTTGCATGCTGAAGATGACACCTCTAATTTTGAGGAGCCGGAGCAGGCAGCCCCCCGGCCAGCCTCAGCAGCCCAGCGAGGAGCTCTGCCAGCGGGCTTCCAGGGCCAGGATCTGCCCTTTCTAGGCTGGTTCTTCAGCAGAGCGTTGACAACATTGGCCAAAACTGAGTAAGTGCTACCTGTTTATATCTGGCATTGTTTGGCTTTTTTTTTTCCCTCTCCCTCCTTCTCTGTTTTTTTTTTTCATAGACGACCCCCCTTTTTCCTGTAGCCAACGCAGAGACCTCCTGCATTCACCTCTCTAACACACCTTTGTCGTTTTAAGACCCCATGCTACCATTGGCTACTCTTCTGCCATTAGACTCTCCATTAACACAGCAACAAATTCCAGGTAGCCTTTTTTCAGGTGACCTAGCGTGGCGCCCTCAGCAGTAGGTGTTGTGTCCCTGTCATTAGTGTTATGCCTGTTGGGGCCAAAATGGGTTTGGCCATATGCTGTGTCAGACGAGCAAGGGAGGGGAGGGATCTCCCTGTTCTCCGGCGCTCTCTTCTCCTGATTCCTGATTTTGTGCTTTGGGATTACATGCAGTTGATCTGATGCATAGACGGATCAAATGAATGGACCGGAGGATGCGAGGTGCCGTTATCCTGCCATCGGCGCTGATTGGTATGCGGCTGAGTGTGTCAATGAGGTTTGCTGAGAGGTGGAACCCCAGACACAGACACACTCCCACCCTCGCTGCTGTTATTGTGCTTTCTCTGTTACTGGGCATCATAATGGGCTCCTGACTTTTATAGCATGGGTTTTGGGACTGTAATTATCCCTAATGGTGTTTGGCTTCTTAACCTCTGATAATAATGCCAGAGGATGGGTTTCATTTCTTTAGCCCCATGGCAGTGCTCTCGCAGGTTAATGGTGCTGGAGACTGCAGATCATGACAGCAGCAGCAACAGAAAGGGAAGAAAAAGCGTTAGCAGATTAGACAGGGAAAAGGATGAGAGCTCAGATTGGGGAAGAGAATCTATTTCTATGGTTACTGCCGTGATGTTTTTTTTCCTCTCAGTCCCCACCCCCATCTTTACCCGTCTCATCTCCTCCTCTTTTTTTTCTCCCTCTTCTAATGTCTCTGTCCCTTGCTGTTACACCATCAGTCATCAGCTCATGGTTTTTAACTGAAGCCAGTCATTTTCTTTCCTGCATTTAAATAAAGAGGAGCGCAGAGCTCACAGAATGTGTCAGATTTGTTTGTGCGTTTACACATTCTTCATTACTGTGCCTAAAAGAAAAAGAAATGAACCCAGAAGCAGGCACAATGAATTGCTAATCATGTGTTTGGGGGCTCCTGCTATTCTTTTTTATTTATTTATTTATTTATCCTGTGTGAACTTGTCTGCCTGACTCCTCATTAGTAACACCCAACAACAAAATCCCTTTACCAGCATGCTTCAAATTTATAAGAAGCTGTCTGTGGTTTAGTGTCAATCATCTCAGCAAGGTGGTTTGAATGTAGGCTCAGAAACTTCTGCCTCTTTTTTTTCCTCAGCAATTTGAAAAAAAAGAACCTACCATTCTGAGGAAACTTAAGATAATTTTGAGGTGTCTTAGAAAATGCAGACAGGAGTCTTACAGGTTTTGAGTATCTATGTGAGTTTTGTGTCTGGTCAATCTGTTCGGCCAGTCATCTCAAACTCTTGATAAGAGCAGAATATCTTAACAACAACTGACCAGGTTGCCATGGCCTGATACCGGCAACTGGCCGTGTCATTGATATTCATAGTCCCCAGAAGATGATTCCTTATATTTCAGGTGACCCGATGACTTCATCTGGTCAGAATCCCCTCTTGATGTGGTATCTCGGCAACTAATGGCCCAAATTTCAGGACATTTTTGGTGCTTGGAGGATGATTCTTTGTTTTTAGTGACCCGCTGACCTGTTCTCTAGTGCCACCATCAGGCCAAAATAACCATTTAGACACAGTAAAAAAAATGCCGAGCCTATTTATGCTTCACAGTGGAGAAACCCTTTGAAATGTATAATGACCACCAACCTTTTCTCTAGCGCCACCCACAGGATAAGAGTGGTATGACTTGTGGCCAATTTATCTACATTGCTTTTTAGCTCTTTGTCTTCAAATTAACTTACATATGATTTGCATACAGCACCCTCTTTTTTTAACCAGTTGTTTAGATGTTTGAATCTGGTCTACAATCTTTGCACGTATGTACAGTAGGAACAGAGGTGTTTAATTGGTTTATTTATCTCTTCGGCACCTTCTTTTACCACAAAAATGGATGCTCCCTGAAAGTCGCCTGTATTTTCTGATCTGTAATATGTCGTTTCCAGGTTGCGGCTGTGTATGTAGGTTATTTGTTGGTATTTTCTTTCAGTGTGTGTGTGTGTGGGGTTGTGTGAGTGTGTGTTTTCTTTTTTTGTTTACCTGATCAGTGATATAAAGCCTTGAACTTGAACTTACGCTGAGTCTCCATCTCCGTTTGATTCTCTTCAATAATGCAGTCTGCACTGGCTACTCTATTTTTTCTCTACAGCACAGAGACATGACAGCTACCACATTCTTCAGTGAGGAAAAGACTGTGGCATTTTCTTTCTGGCAGACATATTTCTTTTCTTACATCACTTTGAGAACAGTTAAAAGATTACCTGTGATTCCTCATGACATTATTGATATCCACGCCATTTGCCAATTTAAAGACATCTATCTGGTACATCCACTTAAAGTTCAGTCTTCAGAAAGACGCAGACAAACGTACAAAGATGTTTGAATTGAATGCATTAATGCCCCTGCTGAGGATGTTTCAAATTGTCGTATTATCTGTACAGTAGCTGCTCAGAACTGCCCAAAACTGTTCCACCAAGCAGTGGAAATCTTAATGAATTTTGATGTCTAACATCAATTTTTAATTTGAAACAGATCCTGCTAGCTGGAACGCCTCTCCGTTTAATGTGTGTATTTCAAGGGGAAGTTTCTTGCTGCAGAGAGGCGAAGAGAGCAATGCTTGCTTTCGTGATTATTTTTAACACTGTGACTCAGTCTGAGTCAACTTTATTAAAGATCCCTCTGCAGTATTTGTGAACTCATTCATACAGACCCATTCATTTATTTAGAAGACTTCCCTTTCTCTGGTCAAGAGACGGGTGAAAATTTACTTTGTGCTCTAAATTATTCCTAAAGAATGGGAACAAAATAGGACATCACCTTCCATAAACAAGAAAAATGAGTGTGTCGCACTTGCTCCAGAGCTCTCTGTGGAACGACCCCAAGCAAAAGCATAGCCCAAATTCTCCTGTCACATTATTTTGTCAGGCAAACAGCAAATATTCCCAGGTCTACACGGCTGTTTTGTTCATGCAGTCTGTTTCTTCCTGAATGGAAAATGATGAATAAAATATACTCGGCTCTTTCTTCAAAATGCTCTGTTGAATGTAATCCTATTTGTTGTCAGTAGGCTTATTATTATGACTCAATATTCTTCAGAGTTCTTTCCTTCTAAAGGAAAGTAAATGTGTATTTTTATGCTTTTCAGTGTCTGTTGCTCATTTATGATGCGTGGGTGTTGTGTCTGCATTTCAGCCAGCTTAATTACAGCTATGATATTGTCAAGGCCTGCTGTTACATGATGTGACTCTATGTCATGACACATTTTTGGTTAGCCGGCATGATTTGGGAATATGTGATTTTTGATTATTCTCCACCTTCTTACACAGTAACAGCAAATTTTAACAAATTGCATTCACCTATGTTGTGCTTAATCATAATTCTTTTTAATTAGGTAGCTGACCTCTCTGGACAGTCCAAGTAGCCTTTTGAGTATTATAGTCGTAATACACACAACATGTGCACAGTGTTTATTTTGATGTTTTGCACTTCACCCAAATGAGTTTTTGTCCTCAGGTCAGTGTCTGCAGGCCTCAACTCTCCTGCTAAGACCAACTCCATGGAAAAGAAACTGCACCTTAAAAGCAGAGAACTACAAGAAACTCAAGACAAATGTCACAAGGTTAGCTTGTTTCAGTATTTCATCACCAGCCTGTTATTTTTCAGTGCAAGAGCAGTTATTAGAATCAGAGTAGAACCACCATTGGCTGACTGGAAACAAAAATTTTGTTTCCATGTTTCCATATTGTAGAACTTGGTTTTGAGCAAAAAATGATTTCATTGTGGGTTTAATTTCCAGACGTCGTGTGTTTATTCTGGCTGGCTGTCTTCATACAGATCAAACAGACTTCTGGTGCTGCTTTAATAAGCCAAGTTAATCATGTTGTGTGTACAACATTACACCAAATTTCCTTTTCTCAAATTCTGAGTCGAAAATATTCTGAGTTGGGTGACAGGTCAGAATCCCCCTCATGCTGATTTCAGTCCCCACTATAGGTATGAAATGGAACGGTGTTGTAAGCTGTCAACCTTTAGTTAACCTACAATGAAACTGATAGCTGTGCTATTTTCTCTGGTGGGATTAGATGGAGCAGGAGATCTCCAGGTTCCAGCGTAAAATGACTGACCTGGAGTCAGTGCTCCACCAGAAGGATGTGGAGCTGAAGGCGTCCGAGACTCAGAGGAGCATTCTGGAGCAAGACCTAGCCACCTACATTACCGAGTGCAGCGTGAGTCATTATACAGTCTTATACATAAAATAATGCTCTCCCACGAGAGCTCATGGTTTCACAAATTGACGTACTTGTGTGTCTCTCTCCTCAACACCTCAAAAGTCAGTATTGATTTTAACCAACAGCAGCCTTGAGTTTGTGTGCACATGTGTTTGCAGAGCCTAAAGCGAAGCTTAGAGGAGGCACGTGTGGAAGTCTCCAGAGAGGATGACAAGGCCATGCAGCTGCTGCATGACATCCGCGAACAGAGCAACAAGCTGCAAGAAATTAAAGAGCAAGTATGTAAATCTTCTCATTCAAACACTCTTGGTCTCCTCCCTCTCATCATGATAATGATGTAGTGCATTTGGAGAATTTTTTTATAAACACTTGAAGGAATTTATACTAAAAATGTGCAGTGAATGTGGGGTGTGGGTGCCTTCATATTGTATCCACAAAGCAACCATGTTATTTGAGATGATTCATCCACTTTCCACGGCGTCGTCTTTTTGCTATCATGGCTGATAAAGGTGTAACTGAAGCTGCAGTGAGATTACGCTCCTCTTAGTGTGTCCCTGCTACACAGGCAGGGCTTCCCCTCTGAGGACTCCCTTGTCCTCGACACTCATAAAGGTCATCTCTGCAGATGGCATCCCTGCAAGGTACAGAAGTACAGGAGACTTTTGATCATTGCTCAAGAGATTCACCCACCCTCCTCCCAAGAGAATGACATAGTATTTACAATTTTGTAACTGACATTTATGATTGAGATGACAAATTGAATGTTTGTACAGACAAACACTTGCTGCCACAAATGAAATCTTGGCTGGAACAGAAAAGACTTGTCACCTCTCATGATCGAGACCAAGTTGAGCAGTCTGATGTAGATAACTGCAGTGTTTCTATTTATTTATTGGTTGAAAATGTTGGTGCACCAGAACTGTTTATCACAGAGTGAAGATTTTAACATTTTGTCTCTGCAAACACTTTTGTAGACTCCAGCAGTTATTTTTCTTTTCAGTTGTACTCTGTAGTGCAAAGTTGCCAACTACAGCTTTTAAGTGGTAATCCTTGAGTTGTTATCTTTGATTTTGACACTTTTGGTGATAAATGGTCATTGCTGCAGTGCAACGCAGTTTCTGTAGACCACTGCACAATGAAACAGTGTCAGCAGATCTGTGGGGTATATCTTTGTCTGTGCAGCATTGGCAGCAATTGTTGCCTGTGCTAAGAGCTTGGTTCCTGTGAGTGTGTGCCAAACAAACCCCTGCTACTGTTGTTTCTTGTCAAACAGACACATAAAACCTGCAGATTGTATTTATGTTTGTTTGTTTTTCTTACAGGGAAAGCTTAAACAATACATTTATTTGAGAAACTTGCCAGCTATACCCTTATGTTGAAACGTTGCAGAGTTAAATACTTTAAAAACAATGAAGCATGATGAAAATTTGAAAATTAATTTTGTAAAGAGATTTGCAATTTTGTTTACATAAATTAAACAATATTTAAAGATTTTTAGATAAGCAGTGACTTGTGTGGTCAGAGCTTAAAGTCACCTGCCAATTTCAAAATATAACATATAGGGAGGTCAGTGCAAACAGTCGTTCACTTAAATACAATGAACTCAGCTCAACTTTATGAAACTTGAACTCGCATGCTCACAAATTTACAGTTTGTTTGGAGGACATCCATTTTGATGACCAATCACTGTGCTGTCTGTGGACTCAGGAGTACCATGCACAACTGGAGGAGATGCAGGTGACCATCAGGCAGCTGGAGGAGGACCTGTCGGCTGCCCGACGCCGCAGCGACCTCTATGAAGCTGAACTGAGAGACTCCAGGCAAACAAGTGAGGAGCTCAAAAGGAAGGCTGTGGAATACCAGCAGAGGATCCAGAAGGTACGTTTTGCACTAGAGGTGCTGATATTATCGGTGTAATGCAAATGTGCTTAGTATTGGTGACTGTCTTGCGAGCAATCCTGGCATCTCTCCCTGAGGTGACAAAGAAACCAAACAAGCCTCTAGATGCTAAAACAGTTCACAAACATTACTAAAATCCTTAAGTACATTATTATTTTAGGTGAGTTTCTAAGGCATTACAGCTTCAACATTGTCCTTTCTTCCAACTGCAAACATAAAAAAAAAACTGTGCATTAAACTGAATTGTGTCAGCTTACAGGAGAAGAGGTTGGTCTGTGTCGTACTAGTCTGTGGTTTTCCAGGCTAGCTGCTGAAGTCATAGCTCATATAATCTGCAGAGCCTTTAAACATATAAAGCTGCTCTTTCCTCTCTAGATTTGTCATCTTTGATAAAATGCAAGTCCGGCATTATTGAACAGAAAAGTGCAGTACACTTAGTCACTGGGAGACTAATGGCACACATTTCTTGTAAGAGACATTATATTGATGCTACACTACTTTTGGGCTTGTTAGTACCTCAAAGTGACACTGAAGTAATATTTAATTTCAGTCTCAAAATGAAAACACATCCCCTTATAAGTTATAATTCATTAAATCCTAGGTTTATTTTCTCAGCACTCAAAAGAGTGTTCAAGTACAATCTTGTAATGCAGACTTAATTACATACACAAATCAAGCGTAAATTGCATTCACAGTAGTGCAAGCTTTATAGTGTGGATAAAGGCCCAGACGACTTCACCTGGTTGACAGGGTTTGGAAGACAAAACTGGATTAATCACATTTCAATCCTGGCCTGGGATCCTTCAGGGGGAACTTGGTGCTGCCTGTATTGCTGTTCTCTTGTCACCACAGCCACTAAAATGTGGATGGATGTACTTCACTGATCAGTCTCTACTCTTTACCGATTTTTTTTTTTTCAGGCTAAAGAGCAGGGCAAAGCCGAGGTGGAAGAGCTTTTGTCCAAACTAGAGAAGGTAACGCGTCAGATATCAGACTGATCTACATACTTAAAGGTGCAGTTCCTTGAAAGTTTTGTTCTCTTTGTTTTTTAAGACCAATTCTGAGCAGCAGGTGAAAATCCAGGAGCTCCAGGACAAATTGTCTAAGGTAGATGAGTTGTTGTCTTGGTTACTGTCATTATGCAGTCAGAAAACATGTTTTCATTTGGTAGTCCTTCCAATTTCTGCAGCTGTCTGTTTTTCATTTATTCCCTAGAGTAGCTCCCCCCCCCAATGTCTCTGTGGGTAGGAATTGCCCAAGCATATCAAGAGATATGTCTTGGGATCCACTCATAGCCTCTGACCTTCTGACCTCCCTCAGGCAGTGAAAGCGAGCACAGAAGCCACTGAGCTACTGCAGAATGTTCGGCAGGCCAAAGAGCGTCTGGAGCGAGACCTGGAGCGCCTGCGAGGCAAAAGCGACTCTAGTGACACTTTAAAACGCCGCCTGAGAGAAACAGAGGTACCAGAATAAACCCATGTTGCTAGAGCTAGCTAATAAGGGAAATATGACTGGTTTGTTAAATCCTGCAGCCCAACACAAGTCACTTTTCTCTGTGCGGTTTGTCTTATGCTGTTATTTTTGTTGCGTAAGCAGGAAGGCAGGAAGACCTTGGAGAACCAGGTAAAGAGGCTAGAGATGGTTGAGCGGCGGGAGAATAAGCTGAAAGATGACATCCAGACCAAATCCCAGCAGATCCAGCAGATGGCTGAAAAGATCCTGGTGAGAGAGCCGCAGATAAGGCTAGCTAATACTCTGACCCCTCATTTCAGCCCCCTCCCATTCACCCGGCCCTCTCCCCAGTCTATTCTCATCAGACATCTTAGAGCACACACTCACACACTTCTGTTTAGAGAGCTCCTTGCTATTCTTATGGCTACTAGTCAACCAGGTTTGTTACATACATAGATTTTTTCACCAGTGTCAGCATGAGCAGGCAGCACTTCCTCCGACTTGTGGATTTCCAGCTTTTCAATGCAAGTTTCTTCTTTTCTTTTGTTTTGAATGTATTTGTTTCCAGAGAAGAATGATTAGAACAGCTTTCACTCTGTTTTTCATCAGATTGTACCATCATGGTTTAAGAATAAATTATAATCCCAGTGGTAGTTTGTGTGTTAATGTATGTAATATACAAGTAAAGCTATACTTTATCATTTAATGTGTGAAATTTGCAGGGTGTTTTCGAGCCATAGTTTCTGGGTTAGGCTACAGGCTTGAAAAAAAAATTAATTACATTTTTTTTTATCAATTGGATGTTTTGTCTGTGATGGCAATTAACTTAATAGTTGACAACCAGTTGATTGACTAAACTTTGCAGCTCTTGTTTTTTTGTGTAGTTATATTTCTAATGTTTTTCTCTATAGGAACTTGAGGAGAACCTGAGAGATGCTCAGTCAACAGCCCAGAGGATGGAAACCCAGTTGGTTCAAAAGGAGAGGCTTTATGAAGACAAGATCAAGGTTGGTCTGCCTCATATTGTCCAGAGCATCTGAGAATGTTCATCTGTACATCTAGTAGTTCCTTGTCAGTCCTACCATTTTAAATAAGCATTGTGTTTTCATATAAGTCAGAGCTGTCACATTTTTTACAGTGAGGTTTGACACCACACTAATTACTGCTCCCACACCAGGTTGTACATTTACAACCTTGTCAGTGTGGATACTGTTAACAATGGCTTCATCATGTATAAAATTACAGACTTGAAACAAAATGTGACTTTGTCAGGTCAACGTGTGCAAGCGTAACCGTCCTTCATTCTGTCTGATCAAGGTTCTGGAGGCCCAGATGAAGGCAGACCTGGCTGACAAAGAGAGCCTTGAGGCCAAAAGAGCCCAACAGGAGCAGGAGTCAAGAGAAAACTGCAAACTTATCAGTGAACAAAAAGCAGTAAGAAAACACACACTGCAAATTATTTGGTTCTTACCAAGAAAAAAAAACTTAGATTTAGAAGTGTTAGATAATTTGTCTTGTT